>CM047810.1:50429580-50897182 GCA_026214975.1 Gentiana macrophylla | reverse complement strand
AAAATGGCAAAGTGAATGAAAACTTCATTTGAAAACTACTTTGAAAATATGTGATCTCTTTGTTACTGTAAATTAGATCTCAATGTTCGATATTAGAACTTGTTCGATACCAATTGTTGGTCCCAGAGAAGGTGAAACTATAGTCGAGGGGGGGTGAATGACTGATAGCGGAGTTTCAAAACTTTTCTTGTGGTTTTAAAAAAAGCTTGAGCAAATGGATAAGTCCCTTCTTACTATGTTGTTTTCAAATCGCCAGCAATCACGTATATGTGCATATGATGTAGACAAATTAAATAAGTGTCAGAAAGTAAATTGCGAGAATTAAATTGACACAAGGCTTATAGTGTGTCAGGGTGGTGTAATCCCCTTAATCCACTCTTCTCCGTGTGATGATCGGAGGAATTCACTATTGTTTTCACAGATACAACAAGGTGATTGTCCTGGCTTCCTAAGCTTCACAATCTACAAGACTATCACTCCTTGATCGCAATACCTTCAATGATTCGCCTTCCTTTGTCGCCTCCTCGAGATCAAAATCCTTCAACACCTATCACAGCTTCAACTCCTTCTCGTGATTGCCTCTGATTCGGCTTGTTTTGGGCTTGATGTGAATGTGATTCACGACTTGCTTGATCAATCTCACTCAATATGACTTTGTAGTTCGATGTTTGAGTTGATCACTAGATGTATCCTTGTAAGTTCGTAGAGAAGGCTTTTCTAATTGACAGAGTTTCGCTTTTCTTTCTTTTTTAACTTTTTTTTTTCTTTTCTCACAATGCCTTCTATTTATAGCCTTGAATAGCCTTGATTTTGAAATTCGTTCGCTATTATATTAATGAGGAATAATCCTTGATTTTATCCTTCTTCTGATTCCCCTTAATTGTATTCTCCTTGATTTCTGGGATCGGATTCTTCTTTCAAATGCTATGTTAGAAAATCCGCCCTTCGATTGATCCTTCAATGATTGTGCATTTAATGCATGATCTCAATGACCTTCAATGTATATTAAATCTGATTCTGAAGTGTCTCTTCACCGCCCTCAGAGAACGGTGGAGCGAGCCTTCCGACTTAGCCGTTAGTTCTTTCTTCGCTTTGTTTTCTCTTTACGACAAAATGCTGTACTCACCATTCACTGCTTTTCTTCTTTTGCTTTAGTTTCAGGAGAATCTTTATACTTCACTCGATCCTGATTTGGGGTGAGACTGTACACCATATTGAATATTGAGTTTCATCACTTGAGACATAACTTAGACTTATCCAAGGTCATCATGCACTTCCTTGGTTATAAGTCGATCATAATCCCTCTCTCAGATTCTCACTGTGCTTAATCGGGCTTCACTCGAATGTCTGCTTTCACTTTGCCAGCCCTACCAACTAGTACAATACTTGTCCTGACTCCAACTTATACAAATATGTCGACTCTAAGTAAAGACTTATACAGAGAATTCTAACTTATTTCAGCTCATATAACAAATGGTATGGCCATCATCAAAACATAATAAAATGTTCCTAACATTAATTTCTTTTCATAAAGAAAATCTAAAGTTTATTAAATAGTTTATTTAAATTTTTTTTGAATCGTATTCAAAACATTGACTATTTAATTAACCTTTAAGCAATGATTAAAGAATTACGCCAATATTTAAATCTTTACACTTTCGAAACCACCTTTCCAAAATTTGATGCGCCATTCTTATCCAACGCTTGAATTAATTGTCATCAGATGACATAATGATCATATTGATCTTTATCCCATGCATGATTAATTCGCTGAAACTTATTTCAAGTGATTTAATCATATCATGACCTTCCGCTCTAATTAATAATTAAAGTCTTCGAGCACTCCATCAAATATGTAGTCTCTTTGTCTCTAACTACTATAACCGGTTTCTCGTAATAATTGCTCATTTTAAAGGGATTAAAGTTATTTAACCATACTTGAGAACGCTTTCAAAAGGTAATATATATAAATTTGGTTTTAATAATCGAGAATAAAACATAGAAATTAAGTTTTCTAAATCTACAAAATAAAGACAAAATAAGTGTTGTCGCTTATACACTAAAATTAAAAATGGTCTTTGGTTTATGATTTTGCTCCCACTAGTCAACTACTCACAATTGAATTTCAAGAAGTTTAATTAATTCTATAGTGGATGGAATTCAATCTAGTTAACTCGATCCCCGACGAGGGCCGATCGACCGGTTCAATTTTGAAAGCGTGGGTACACTTCTACCGGTCGATCTCACGCGTTTCCATTGGTTGACTCACAAATCTTTGACAATTCACATCTTACGTGATAGTCAACCCTTGTCTCTAAAATCGCATACACCCTCGACGAGGGTCAATCACCGCAGAAGATTCTTAGTCGAGTCAGAACTCCAAATATTCATGTGATCTCATAATGATCATATCTCGATAACGTATGATATACCCTGTGGCCGATCAGCTGATCCGAACAATGGCTTTTCACCACTACTATAATATTGGGAGACATATTATAACTCGATTTTTTGTGTGGGAGTAATTTTAAATTAATTCACTTAATTAATTTTGAATTAATTCTCTTAATTAATTTAATTATGGTCTCATCATGTAAATCTATCTCTATGTGACATTCATCCTACACATTTATCTAGATCGTGCCTAGTTATGATCTATCGATTATATAAAATAAATACAAGCACAAAATAAATAAATTCGTAGTTAACCGTATGATCATGACTTTTCACAAAGTGGTTTCAATACAAACCGACAAAACCGCATATCATAAGCTAAAGGTAGATGCGACCGCTAATGTGATCTTTAATGCGCCATTTTCCAACGGGATCTTTATTTCTTCTTTCTTGGTCTCCATCTTCCGCTTCATTCTTATTGTATAAATTTTATCATATAAAATAAATACACCCACTGTGACACGGGAGCCGACGGGAATGTGATAATGCGTAAAATAAACCAGTCACGCTTCTACATAATGTAAAATTTTCAGACAATTTTTAAACCTACGTAAAAATTTAAATCATTCACATCTATCCTATCGGTTTGAGTCCATGATTAATCGTGGGTCCATATAATCATATTATATCTACACATCTAATTTATACAATAATATCTTATGAAAAAGATAAATTAAAATTTAACTACTTATGCCTTTAATTAATTGATTAACGGTTAATCAATCAAATAATTTTATCCAATCAATTAACTAATTAACATTTAATTAATTAAATGATTTTAATCAAATAAAGTTAACGATTAATTTTAAATGATTTCAATTTTAATTTTAAATAATTAGAACTATTCTACAAATAAATCAAAATTAAAATTAGGTCTCTTTAGTTTCTTTCCTTTGATTTCAAATGAAAATGATGCTTTGGTTTCCAAAACAAAAAGATCAACCTTGGCCCTTTCCAACATCAAAATTTTGAAAGGCCTAGTTTATGTTATTTGCCATGACATCCCAAATTGGCCCAAACTATTTCAACTATGGAGCTAGTCACATGACACCAACTAAAACAAAGAGATATCAATCACAACTATGAACCATATTGAACCATAAAAATACACCAAACAAAAATTTTGAGATCCAAAGACCTTGACCGGTCAAATGATCTGCCGCTACACGCACCACACCGACCGGCCTGGAGGTGGGGCGATCGACCCCAATTTTTTTTCTTTCTTTCGTGTATCATTTTGCGAAATCGAAAATCTTTCAACTTTTCATTACGTGATTTAAACGATAAAATTAACTATTCAAATTAACATGCTTATTGCTTAAGTTTGAAGCTCGCTCGCTACATCATTAGGGAAATCTACGCGAACGCAGCAGTAATTCAAAATTTTATTTTCTTTTAACCAGATCGACTTCGCTTAAGCAACAAACAAAACAGTTTAGTAGACGGCGGTTAACTTGCTTGATCTAAAAGATCGACGCTTTGACCGCTTAAGGAGAGTAAATGATGCACGGAGTCGCCTGCCGCTCGCCTCTACCGTGATCGATTACGAAATGTTCCGCACAAATCCCATCACGGATTGCTACTTAAAAACTCGGTGCTGCTAGACCGACTTTTCTCTCTCTCAAAACTATCTCTCCCTGTGAAGCTCTCAATTTTCTAGTAAATTGAGCCTTCTAATCATGATGCACAAAAGAGCTTGACACCAATCCCTTTATAGGGAGAGGGACGCCATATGCCATTCCAAAAATCTGGACAGTGATAAGCTTCCTAATGATTAGAGGAGAAAGAATACATTTTTCAAATAAAATGCTTAAAAATAGATATTCTGTGATTTATTTCATTAATATTCAATATCTTATATTAAATATTTTTCAAAATATATATTGTTAATATCCAATATTGAATATATCTTTATTATATTACTATAAATCAATTTACATATGCAGATATATCACATATATATATTAAATCATATATAATATATATATATATATATATATATATATATATATATTAATATCCAAATCTTAACATAATATAACAATGTGATTAATCAACTTGCACTCACGTATATCACATATACATTCATGCGCACCATATACATATGTAAATATATATATTTAATTAATCAATATAATTAATATCTTGTATTATATTTATTCATAATAAATAAATACCACCATATTAATTTACCACTATAACACTTTATAATGGTAGATAAAACTTTCCTTATTTGGTTATCGCTATAACCGCATTTTAATCTGGCTATATGTTCTTATGTGTGCGAATTCGACAGGCTCCGAATATGTTGGCCGTAGAGACAAAGTGCAAATTATGAAAATTCCCTCCGCATCTAACGACCACATGATAGCGGCTTCAAAGAACACACCGTGACTCCCAATCATCGGAAGAGTCAAATGCAATGACTACTACCTTCATGTAAAACGGTTACCGTGTAAATATAATCATATCAGCGTAATAATATACATACGGTCGCTCGTCGAGTGTCAAACATCAACGAATCGTGATCTTATAATCTTGATATCCTCATGATAAAGAAGAAATCCATGACCACACGGATAACCAAATATTTGCCAAAGAGAGCAAGAGCAAAAAGCGATCCATCAAATTGATCAAGCACTCAAAGTGAAGAATGAACCTCATAAACAAAAGCGCCGAAGCTAACAACATTCAATCGCTTAGATTGATCCATGATATGCAATGAGATTGTCATCACCTGACAAATAGCAAGAGTCCATGATGCAAATAAACTTCTTATCTCTGCAAGAACAACATGAAATAAATAAGCAAATGTAAATAAACACATCAACATGAAATCCATAAGATTAAAACTAACACAAACCTGAAAGTCATCGCTAAGTTTAATGCAGAGAATCAACCAAGTTAGTAAATGTGTGATGACGCCTTTCACAACCCAAGCAAAAGGGAAACCCAGATCCTCGACAAAATCAGCAAAGGAACACATGTAAAAATTTACACCTAACACTAAACAAATAAGTCATTGCCAATGATATTGTGTTATCGAGCATCGTTTATCATTATTGAGTTAATCCTTCCTCATAAGACATCAGGCTTCTACAATCAAATAATAATGAAATCGTGACAAAGAATTCACAAAGAACAAGTGACAACAATTGAGCAAGGATGACTAAAATGAAATGTGATTCCATGCCAATGCAAAAAAATGAAGAAAACATATTCAAAAGCAAGCAAACAACTTAAACAAAAATTCAATTTCAAACTAACTATACTTCAAAATTTCAGTTCAAAGATTAAATTCAATCGAACGGCTTAATCAAGCTTCTAGATTCAAATAACAATGAATTCATATAGGAATTCACAGCAATTGAGCTGTCAATTTGCAACAATTGACATCAATTGAGAAAGGATGCGATTCCAATGAAAATTAATCTCAGAATACATCCGAAAACATAATCCAAATGCAATAACAAGCTAAAAAGGCAATGTGATTTGATTCCAATGCAAAAAAACGCAGAATAACAGATTCAAACAACCAAAACAAAGCTCGACGTAAAGATCAATTTGACTCAAAATCGTAGAATAAACGCAATAAATGTGCCGGAAATATGAAATTCGAATCGAATTCAATGAGAGAGCAATAAATGTGCCGCAATTAATGATCGGAGTAAGAATGGAACAATGAAGTCGAGAATTGAAGAGCAAACATAAATGAAGGGCAAAAGAACCACATCAAAAGTTTTGTCCTTAATACAACTAAAATATTGAACATGTATTAATGCTTAATTCAAGGAGAAAGGTGGATATTTCCGTAATTTTTCGTAGAATAAAACTAGTGGGACTATTCTCAAAAAAGTTGGGTTCTATCGCACACCCTTTTACTATTGACACTCATTTTTTGATTATTTTTTCGAGGAAAAACGCCGGTGCCATCGGGTGTTCTTTGTTGATCACCAACGCCAGGGAAACATCGATGCCGTGTTCAACAAAGAACACCACTAAAGTCGTGGACTCGACGCTTTATAAATTATAACACTTTTATAAAGGGACGTAAGTATCATCGGTGTTTTTATTGAACACCAACGCCGCTGACACTCGGCGCTGGTGTTCAACAAGAAACCTATGGCACCGACGCCTCCATTTATTAAAAATCACCGATGCCGAAAATAATTTTTTTGATACCTAAAATAATGTGGTGTCAAGAATAAAAAAATGTGTACCGATAGACCCCAAAGAAAATCGTCGGGCTGGTTTTTTTAAAATGATGACAGGTGGAACCGACAAGACATTCGTGGGTATTAGTGTGACTTATTTCATTAGATTTTGCGTTATTCATATCTAATAGCGTAATATAGGCTAATAAATATTGTAATAATTGTGAATATATTCATTCCTAGTCCTTAGCCTAAATATTAGCTAGTAATTAATGATTTGTATTTCGTATATATTGGACACACAAGATAATGAAATGATTACGGAGAATATTATTCTTTCATGGTATCACGAGACTAGGGGTTAGGCTGTCTCCAATGGGCTCTGGATTCAACACTCCAAAGCCTTTTAAAGTAAACTTTATCCACTTTATTATCATAGTAGTCACTTGAAAGCATACACTTCCTCCAAATTCCTTGAAGCCTCACTTGTGATTTGGAGTTGCCTTTAGAGTAAAAAAAATACCACAAATCATTCATTCTCTCTCATCTCTACTCTTTTTTTATCTCAACTATTTTTTTTATGTATCAATTTCTTTCATTTGAGTACTATTTCTTTCATGAAAATTTATTTATGGTGATGATAATTATTACTATAAAAAAACAACAACAACAACAACAAAAAGGCAAAATGATTTTTTCACGTTGCAAATATAAAATATTTTGTAATCCAAAATATAAAATATTTTATTTGAATTATGGTGGAATAATTTAAGGTAGGTGGAGGGAAAATAAATTGGTGTTTAATGAAAAAAAAAATGATTTTGGAGTGGTTTATTAAGTGTGCTTATTGGAGTGAATGATATTTTAAAGTTTTAAAAAAGTGTAATCCGAACGAAAAACGATGTGTTTGGAGTGTGGTTTAGTAAATAAAAACGATTGTGGACAACCTTATGGTCTAAACCAACGCTTCCACAACCACCTTTTGTCCGCCGTCTCCTCGCTCTTTCTTCGTCTTCTCCGGTTGTGCCTCCACCATGCTAGACACAACAAAATTTCATCCCGCTTTATCCATTACCAATGTGAAGTCTCTTCTTCCCATCACATTGGATTTGGAATCCGGTCAGTATCACTCATGGTCCGCCCTTTTTAAGGTCCAAGCTAGGGTTCATGACGTTCTTGATCACATAATTCCTCCTACTGATGCAACCGAGAAGGAGAAATATGAAAAAGCCAAGGCAGAAAATCTCCCTCTCTGGAAGCGGCTTGATGCTGCAGTTCTGAAATGGATTTATGCCTCAGTCTCCGGCGACATCTTAACCTCAATTCTTGTGGACGTTGATTCAGCTGCCGCTGCGTGGGATCGGGTTGCTGAATTGTTTCATGACAACAAGAATTCTAGGGCTATGTATTTGAGCAAAGAGTTCACAAATACATCGCTGACGGATTTTTCTTCCACCAATGGTTAATGTAATCGGCTGAAAAGCTTGGCGGATCAACTCCAAAACGTCGGGTCGCCCGTCACTGGTCATGGACTGGTATTGAAGATGCTGCAGAGAATGACTGAGCAATATTCAAACTTCGTGATGGTAATGCAGAATAAGAAAACCCTCCCCTCGTTTTCTATGGCTCGATCGAAACTCGCTTTGGAGGAGACAACCTTACTGGAACGGGTTAAGCAAGATTCCTCATCTACAGTTCTTGTTGCAACGGAGGATGGGTCTCCCTCTCATCCCTCCCAAACTCAAAGCTCCAATAATGGCCGCCAAGGGAGAAATCAAAATAATAATAATCGCCAGCGGAATAAAAATTGTGGTGGAGGTGATAATGGTCGCAGTCAATCAGGCAGGGGCGGAGGTCGCGGTAACAATCACGGGGGTGGAGGACAATCCGATGGATAAAGACGCCGCGCCGCCTTAGCCCATCTCGACAAACCATGGCCACAAATTCTTAAAGTGGGCTTACCAGCCTACTCATTGGTCCATGCCGCCATGTCCATAACTCACTCAACTGTGGACTCGCCCTGCTGGACAACCGCAATCTGGGCTCCTTGGTCCGAGGCCGCAGCAACCACAACATGCTTAAGCCGCCCAGCTCAAATAAGTTTACGCGCGCGGCAGCCATAGACTCGACGGATATTGAATCCAAGAATGCATACGATGTCCCTCTCTCCACCGGACCTGAATTGGTATATGGGCACCGGGGCTACGTCGCACATGACGTCGGCATAAGGTAATCTCTTGTCCTATTTTAATTTTGCCAAAAATAATAGAATTACGGTCGGTAGCAGTCAGTCGATTCTAATTCTTGGTTGTGGTCATACCTCTTTGTCCCCTCCCAACCCACCATTATCCTTAAATAATGTTCTTCATGCGCCGCATATCATCAAAAACTTAGTGTCCGTTAGGAAGTTTACTACGGATAATAATGTGTATGTGATGTTTGACCCGTTTGGTTTTTCTGTGCATGATATACAGACGGGGACGCATATAATTAGATGTGATAGTTCAGGTGACTCTATCCCATCATCACCACCACCAGACCAAATAACCAATCTCCTCCTTCGGCTTTAATCACGTCAACTGTTTGGCATGATTGCCTGGGTCACCCGGGTGGTTCTATTTTTAATTCTCTTTGTTGTAATAAAGTGCTTGATTGTACTCCTATTTCACGGACTACTCGTTGTCAATCTTGTGTTTTGGGAAAACATATTAAATTTCCGTTTGCTTCTTCCTCTACTAAGACTATGTTTCCTTTTGATATTATTCATAGCGACCTATGGACGTCTCCCGTCTTAAGTTCGTCGGGGATCGATATTATGTTCTATTTTTGGATTATTTTTTGAAATTTTTGTGGACATTTCCGATAGCCAAAAAATCCCAAGTTTTACCTATTTTTACCATGCTCACCAACCACGTTCGTACTCAGTTCGAAATAAATATTAAAACTATACAATGTGATAATGGAGGTGAATTTGATAATAATCGTTTTTGGGAATTTTGTGCATCTCATGGAATTTCGTTTCGTTTTTCGTGTCCTCATACGTCATCCCAAATGGCAAAGCAGAAAGAAAAATCCGGTCCATTAATAATATCATGCGAACCTTGCTCTTACATGCGTCTGTGACTTCTTCCTTTTGGCCTCATGCTTTACAAATGGCTACCTACCTCCACAATATACTTCCTAGTCCTTTATTAAACAACGAGCCTCCGCTGAAAATTTTGTACCAAAAAGATCCCTCATATTCACTTCTTCGAGTTTTCGGGTGTTTGTGTTATCCGTTGTTCCCATCTACCACGATACATAAGCTCCAGGCCCGTTCTACTCCTTGTGTTTTTTTGGGATACCCATCGCATCACCATGGTTATAAGTGTTACGATTTATCGAGTCATAAGATCATCACATGTCGGCATGTCCAATTTGATGAAACAAAATTTCCGTTCGCTACACTGCATACACCGCCTAAGGATTCTTATGATTTTTTGGATAATGGGCTTGACCCTTACATTATCCAGCACCTTCAACATGCCACCCCCTCCCCAGCCCATCCTGTTATCATCTCCCCACCAGCACTATCACAACCCAGTTCCCCGTCCCCTACATCAGCCCAACAACCCTCCAATTTTCAGCCTGCCCCACAACCTCTTACCAGGCCGGTCACCCATAGTCAACGTGGCATATTTAGGCCCAATCCGAAGTACGCTTCTGAACAGGCCGATATTGATACGGTTTCCAAGTCCTCTCTTCCCGTACCCCGTTGGCTGCCCTTCGTGACCCGAATTGGAAAATGTCTATGACTGTTGAATTTAATGCCTTTATTAAAATAAGACGTGGGATTTGGTGCCCCGTCCCCCTGATATTAATGTTATACGGTCCATGTGTATTTTTACTCATAATGAAAAATCTGACGGTTCTTTTGAGCGGCATAAAGCCTGACTTATAGGTGATGGTAAAACTCAACAGGTTGGCGTTGATTGTGGCGAGACGTTTAGTCCGGTCGTCAAGCCCGCCACGATTCGGACGGTCCTCATTCTATCTCTTTCCCACAACTGGGCGATACATCAATTGGACGTGAAAAATGCTTTCTTACATGGTGAGCTGAACGAGGTTGTATATATGCATCAACATATGGGTTTCCACAATTACACACATCCTGATTATGTATGCTTATAACGTAAGTCGTTATATGGGTTGAAGCAGGCTCCTCGGGCCTGGTTCAAGCGTTTTGCGGATTTTATGACTCTTATTGGATTAACCCATAGCAAGTCCGACAAGTCTATATTTATTTATCGCATGGCACCGATCCGCCTACTTGTTACTCTATGTTGATGATATCATCTTGATCAAGCGTCTCTCGAGGCCCTCCGCACGACTATCATGTCTCGCTTTAGCTCCGAGTTTGCAATGAAGGATTTGGGACCATTGCATTATTTTTTGGGCATTCGGGTGACTCGTCATGCAGGCGGGTTGTTTTTATCTCAATGAAAGTATGATGCTGAGATCATTGAGCGCGCGGGTATGACATCCTGCACGCCGTCTCTTACACCGGTTGATACTAAGCCTAAGCTTAGCGGTCAGTCTGGTGCTCCTTTTGAGGATCCGACACATTATCGCAGTCTTGTAGGTGCGCTACAATATCTTATGTTTACACGGCATTATATTACTTATGCGGTGCAATAGGTGTGCCTCAACATGCACGACCCACGGGTTGAACATGCAGGCTCTCAAGCGCATCATTCGGTATGTTCATGGCACTCTTCATTTGGATTTACATCTTTATTCCTCCTCCGTCACCGATCTAGTTTCTTATACTGATGCTGATTGGGGAGGGTGTCCCAATACTCGCCATTCTACGTCCGATTACTGTGTGTTTTTGGGCGACAATTTGATTTCCTGGTCGTCCAAACGTCAACCTACCCTTCTCGGTCTAGTGCGGAGGCCGAATACAGGGGGGTCGCTAACGTGGTGTCAGAATCATGTTGGCTTTGAAATATACTTTTAGAACTCCGTTGTCCGGTTCGTAAGGCTACTATCGTCTATTGTGACAATGTGAGCGCCATTTATCTCTCCGGGAATCCTGTACAACACCAACGCACCAAACATATTGAGATGAATATTCATTTTGTTCGAGAAAAGGTTGCACGCGGGGAAGTTCGTGTCCATCATGTCCCCACCCGGTATCAAATCGCAGATATTTTTACCAAGGGATCGCCACTTGTCTTATTTGAGGATTTCCGGAACAGTCTTAGCATCCGTGGTCCTCCCGCTTCGACTGTGGAGGTGTAATAGCGTAATATAGGCTAATAAATGTTGTAATAATTGTGAATATATTCATTCCTAGTCCTTAGCCTAAATATTAGCTAGTAATTAATAATTTGTATTTCGTATATATTGGACACACAAAGTAATGAAATTATTATGGAGAATATTATTCTTTCAATATCAAATATCTGCAGAGTTAGAAGCGAAGAAATTGTAATTGAGATCAGTTTGTTGTTATTGATAATGACGTGGCGACGCGAAAGATAAGTGGAAGATAAATATAGAAGGATTGTAGAGATAATTATTGTGTGATGTGATGTTGTAATGGTGAAGAATATTTTAAATCTATTGATTAAAATACTATTAATTTTTGTTAAAGTTCAAAGAGAAAAAAGGGCTGGGCACGGTTTTCAAAGAGAACATTGTCTAAATGGCTATCTAAAACTAGATAATGAGATAGATAATCTTTCAAAAAAAAAAAAAAAAACCCTACTTTGCACCTATTATTTTTTATTTAGTTAATAGATTACTCTATCTTAACAAAAGTAAGCAATTCTAAACAAGCCTTATTATGGCTGCTCTTAGCTTCCGTGCATGCAATTGTACGATACTGTGATACAATGCTCTTGGTTTTGTCGTTTTGCATGATACTGTTGATCAAAGCACGTGGTCCATTTGCTTTTCTCTCTCTCTTTGATGACATACGGTCTACATGAAAAGATTTTTCATAAATATATTTGTTTTATGATTATTTTATGTGTGATGATGTTATTTGTTTGGATAGTAATTTAAGCATAGAATTCATCCACACAACACTTTATAATCATATATTTTAGCACTTAAAAGAAAAAGAATAACATGAAAATTCTGGACCACAAATCCACCTTCTATATGGATAGGTTGGGGACGAGGAATTGTGCCTTAATCATTTTTCTATTTGGATTGCATGAGATGGTTATGTATGGTAAGAATAAAAGTTAAAAGATGCGACGACTTTAATGACAAATTTATTTCTGCCTCACACACATGATAAGATCAGATAATATGAAATGTAATGAATGAAAGTGAAATATCTAAATGTATGACTTTTGATACAACCAATCTTCTTCAACAAATTTACCATTAGTGTGCATACTATAAATGTACGATTAATTAATATGATCGAGTAGTCATTAAAGCTATTTATTTTGAAAATTTATAATGGACAAATAATGAAGGGGAAAAAAACACAAGGCACACGAGTCTCATATTTCGTAAATTATATGTTCAATTCAATGTCCGGCCATCGTGACTTTTACCTCGAGTGCATGACATAGGCGCATTGAGACCCTCCAACATGATAAAACCCCTTAATGATTAAAACAAAAAAATTTCCAATAAATATTTATAATGTACGTAGACTTATTATGTGTAATGACACATAATGTTACACCACATTAATGATATACACTAATAATTAAAAATAAATCATTTATTAAGTCACATAATAGATATAAGAAATAGAAAATCAGGGAAAAATTGGGCTAGGTGGTTAATAAGTACAACTAAGCAGAAGTCCACGATGGTGGATATCAAATCAAAATTTGATACCTATTCACAAGATTAACATCTCCAATAAAAACGATAGATCAAATTTGATCAAATGGCATCAAATTGAGGTCTCAAATTTGAGACCACACCCAATACCCCTCATCTGAACATACACGCGCAAGTGGTGGTATTTTACCTTCCAAAAGTAGCAGCAGCATAGCACATGGGTTTGTCTCCATGAATTTGACATTATATTCTTGTAAATTTTCAAAGATAGGACAAATTCAATCCATATTCCACCGGACAAATAATTGAAAAAAATAAAAATGATAAAAAAAAACCAAGAGTGAATTATTTTCAGAGTCTATATAAATACATATTTCATTCATTTCATATATATACTACAATTCTTCATCACTTCCCTTTCTGATTTTATTTTATTTTTTTATTTTTTATTTTTTTAAATCATTTTCATTCTCAATATTTTAATTACCTTAGCTCTTCCAAGATGTCACCAAAATGAAGACCCGAGGGTCGGAAAGTTGGTGAAGACGAGGCCCTTTTCCTTGCAAGGTTAATGATCGCAGGCGACCCCGAGTTCGGGATTAACCAAAAAGAGACAACAATATATTAATGTGGGCTAAAATTCAAGAACAATTCGAATTGAATCGGCCGACTGAAGGAATTTACAGGGACACAAAAAGTTGTTCTACACGATGGAAAAAAATCAACAAAGAGTGTATGGCTTTTGGTGCCGCTTTTAGGAGGGCTGAACTTGCTCGATCAAGTGGAGGAAACAACACGGATGTGGTAACCATTTTATCCATTAATTAATGCTAATTATTTTTATGATAACATATTGTTGAAACTATTATATCTTGAACGCATGAATAAATTAATTTTTGTGTCCTAGTCATAAAATGATAGAAATATTGGATCTTTATTTTTGATATATATGAATAACTATAGTTGGAGTAGCACTTCCTCAGTGGAACATAGTTTAATTGATTGTAGTTGTTTCAAGAAAAAAGGATTAACGTTTTGAGTTTAATTTTTTGTGTGGGTTAACTAATTATTATTATATTCATTTTAGGCACTTTTTGCTGATTCCTATTTCCACTCGGATACCGGATAATGCTTTTAAGCTATCTCATTGTTAGGCTATACTGAAACATGAGCAAAAATATCAAAATCCTCCACAAAGTGAAGGTCCAGTGAATCTTGAGGATGACGACACACCTGCACTGAAAGCGACCTAGCTCATCAACTAGGCCAACTCGAAACGAAATCAAAAAGCACCAAAACATTTGGAGTGTGCAAAAAAATGTTGGAGATATAGATGAATTGAATTAAAATGAATTAAAAATGATTTTATAATCATTTTATTCTCGTGACTTTGTAAGCGTAATTGGATATATTCTTGATGAATTCAGATTTGGAATCATTCAATTCGGATAACGAGTGAATGAGAAATTAACGCTTTAAAGTCGGGTGGTTGAAAGAGCTAATGTTGGAAGTAAAAGTTGAAGAGTATTCAACTAAACAGTGTACCACATTAGGAGTTGAGAGGATCAATTCCTAGTATATATGTGGGAAGAATGTTGTATGTAGTATAAGCTCTAGAAGAAGGAGAGATAGCGGGTTGGTTTTAGCGGTCGTGTTCTCGCTAAAATGGCCACATCGCTGCCAGCACAAGGCCGCCGCCTGAGACCGCTGACCGTGACTCGGGCTTTGGCTTTGGCTTTGGGGAATGGGCCTGGGCCTGGAGCCCAGATGATTAAACTTTTTATACAAAAGTCTATTGACTTGGCCCATATCAATACACATTCGTAATGAGCTATATTCGAATAAGCTCACTCGGATCGGTTGTCCAACACAAGAGCTCACTGGTAGCTCGAATTAGAAAGCGCCTTCAATGCCGAGAATTGAAGCAAATCGAATTAATGAGTGGGAGAGTCGAATCATTTTCGCTTAATATTCAACCATGAATGCATAATTTAATTCCATGGATGCTTGAGCATTAATTCGTGAAATGGAAAGGCATGAGTTTCACAATATGGTCCACTATATAAACATCCTCAAATGTATGGAGAAAATAGAGAGTTCAGAAATTGCATCATACACATACTGACTTAGTACTTGAGTCCTCGTAGTTTTGCAGCCTTTTCAGAGCTCTATTCAGATTCAGTGGTGTTCAAATTTCGTTTATGAGCATGTATACGAGCTGCTGTTCATTTCGAGTCCATTCACGAGTCGAAGAGATTCTGGGCATTGTGAAAGTTCGCTGTGGTTCAAGTCTGAAGTATCTCTACTTGAACAGGTATAACCGAGTTATCCTGGGAGACAATTGGTAACAACCAGGGTACATACCGGGCCAAAATTGTCTTAAGGACAGAGTTTTGACTCGTCTCGGTTTTGTATTGCATCGTATTTTATTTCAATTACTATTGTAATATAGTCATTTAAATATATTAAATAAAATTGTTGATTTAATTTTCGTTTATTTATTTTAATTGCGCACGGGGTCTAACAAAAAATGGACGAATATATGGTCTATGCAAAATCTAGAGATGCTCAACATGCAATTGATAGGGCAAAAGAGTTGGCATTAGCTGAAGCTATTGAGCAAACGTGCCGTAGTTTGCTCGCAACGTGTTGAAGCCGAAAAAGAAAATATGCCAAGATATCGCATGCGATGCGGTGAATCCAAACATATTCACCCCAAATAAGAAAAAATTTGGGAAATGAAACATAAAGTTATAATGGATCGTGAAATGGTCGATGCATGCCCAACTCCACCACCTCTCGATTTAATTCGAGCACGGCTAGAATCTTTATCCGTCGCCTAACGAGACCGATTGGATAGATTATGACTTGAATTATCCTTGAATAATGAAGCTTGCATTTAGTTTTACTTTCAATTGGTTGTTTGGTTTTAAATTTAGTTGTGTGTTCACTCTCTTTTTTCGTTGGTAATATGCGTTCACTTTAAATTATGTGTGTTTGTGTGATGAAATAAATGTTGTTTGTATTTCGTTGTCGATCCAGTTATTCAGTGGTTACCGATACAATTGTAATTGGAAAAACGATGTGAAAATAAAAAATAAAACACAAACAAGATAATACATTAATTGGAAAAAATAGAGACACTAGAGCAACGTAATAAAAGAAAAGGAAACACAACACAACAATATATTATTTCATATATGAGAAATTCGCCAATTATTGAAACCGCTCTTCCCCTTTACTCATCCTCCCACATATTCTTCTTCCGTAAGTGCTGTACCAGATCACGTTTTAGGCTTTTCGAAATAACTTTACATTTTAACCCTCGATACCTATCCATGAACCCTCGCAAATCACTTATTCCATCGCGTTGCACATCTGTTTCCATCGTAGGTGATCTATCATAAATTTGTGCCTTAGTTGGACGCGTAGGTGTCTCATTTAGGTCAATAGAAACCATTTCATTTTTTCGCGTTCATCTTCCACTACCATGTTGTGCAATATTACACAAGCCATCATTATATAGTAAAGATCCTCTCTGTCCCACCCACGTGCAGGCCCTCGAACAATGGCCCAACGTGCTTGCAAGATCCCGAAAGCCCTCTCTATGTCTTTACAAAATGCCTCTTGCATCCGGGCGAAATATTGTTGCGCTGGAGTACCGGGATTAGATATTGTCTTCACAAAAGTGGCCCACTCAGGGTATATGCAATCAACTAAATAATAGCCATGACCATAATGTCTTTCTTTAACCACATTGTGAACTTCTGGACTTTTACCCAAACATACATCATCAAACAATGAGGACTTCGCTAGGACATTTTGATCATTCAGTGATCCCGGGAGTCCAAAGAATGCATGCCAGATCCAGGTATCATAAGATGAAACTGCCTCAAGAATTTTTGTTGCGCATCCTTTATATCCGGTAAACTGGCCTTCCCATCCTTTTGTACATGCATTCCACCGCCAGTGCATACAATCGAGTCTACCTATCATCCCTGGAAACCCTCTTTCTTCGGCTTTAGCCAACAACCGGTGCAAGTCTCCTGCATTAGGACGACACAAATACTCTTCTCCATATATCTCATATATAGATCGAGTGAACTTCTTCAATATCTCAATGCTCGTTGACTTAGCTATGGCCCAAGTGTCATCAAAAAGATCTGCAACTGTGCCGTATGCTAGTTGCCTTATAGCACATAACACCTTTTGCGCTGTGAGAATCCGGTCGGCCGATGGCATCATCTCTAGATAAAATAGTTATTATGGTTTGAAACATCACGCATGATCCACTCGCATAGAGGCCTATGCATTCTAAATCGAGAGCGAAACATATTTGGCGTGTACATACAGGATCTGCAAAGTATTGTTCATGCAATAGTGCATGTGACTCCCTCTATGACGGAGTATGTACCGGCGGTCGGAATGTAACCACCCTATTGGGATGATCTTCCATCTTCATCTTCTTGTTGTGTATTGAACATTCCCATCATCGCTGTCATCTTCTTCGCGGCGCTTGGCGACCTAACGATCATTTTCATTACCAATTTTAGAAATCTATTCATTGCAATACAATAGAAATATCAATTGAATGGTTGGAAAGAATTTCTTGATAATTGAAATAGGTGTGAAGAAATGATGTAATTACCTTTTATATATATAGATATGATAATTTGATATGAAAATCTTATCCGTAATCTGCTCGACGAATGATGGCATGGCAAGTGTCAAGATCATTTGATAACTTCTTTGTGGTGGATTGGACACATCACATCCGTAATCTTTCTGACCAACTACAACAAGCCATTTGGCAGATGGGTTTGAAAATATCATATCCTTAATATATCTCACAATTCAAAACATGCCACGTGGCGGATTGATCCATTCACAAGTTTATGATGGTAATTAAAAAAATCATATCCGTACTATTTCTAGCAAATCATGGCACGACACATGGCAGATTGACTAGTCACGAATTTATTATCGTAAATTGGGTTTTATGTTACTTATTGTATATAATTTTCTAAAATTATTATTAGATAAAAATGCGTTAACTAATACGCATAATATTTTTTATATTATTGAGACATTCATAAATTTAATCGTAATGAATATTAAAAAAGGATACTACTAAATTTGATACTTTGGGTTGGAGATATTGTTTGTGGGTATCAAATTCAAAGTTTAATACTTTGGGTTGGAGATGAAAATTTGATACCAAATCTGAACATCGCTCATATGTATCAAATTTAAATTTTGATACCATTGACATTGGACTTGCTTCTAAGGTGCGTATATAAAGAAATGATTACTTTTTTTTATTGATGCCGGCTATATTCAACACATTGTGTTATTTTGATTCAACATATGAGCTAAACCCACATAAACGCTAGGAGCTAAACCCAACCAGCAGCTAAACCCACATAAATCCTCAAGATGAAGTTTTATTTTTTGCATTTAGATCAATAAGACCTTTCCTTTCCCCCACTCCATATCCATTCTACTACAAATCTAGAACATTGTTATTATGAGTTGAAATAACTTGTCATATTGAGCATAAATAGCACGGTTCCTTACCCAAAAAGAAAGAAAAGAGATTCAGCACCATATTGTTGGATTGACGGTATCATTTCTGACCAAGTTTTTGAAATAATAATGGGGCCCGCATTTTTCTTGAGTTTAGTGTGTGATTTTTGTTGGACCGTCAGTAAGTGTGATGAAAAACTAAAGAAAACGAGAAAGATTACATAATCTAATCGAAGAAGATGAACATTAAATCAAAAGCAAGAACATGAGGGAAAATTGGAAAAACAAGAATATATTTCATTCTTGAATTATTGAATCAACTAATGTTTCTCTACACCAATTCAGCTTAAATACAACTTTCTGAATCAACTAACCACCTAATCGAAAGCAGCTTGTAATCGCCTAATTAACTTACAACAGACAATAACCGTTTTAGTTCATAAGTGTTCGACTTAATGTCACTAAGAAGAGAATTTGCAGGTTTGCAATTTGTTGTGGTCCTTGTTCACTGAGTAAGCTGCAACATCCCCCCTCAAGCTGTAGTTTGGGACAAAGTACAATTTTCAATCTGATGTGATCCTTGTTCACTACAAGCTGCATAGATGTTTTTAAAGGGATATCTAAGAAAGAGCCTGCAGAATGTTGCTTTATCCACTTGTTTAGTTAGGATATCTGCAAGGTTTTCTTCACTTCTGACACGAAGAGGAATAAGTGCCTTATGTTGATATTTCTCTCTGATAAAGTGGCAGTCAATGTCTATGTATTTGGTTTTTTCATGGAAAACTGGATTTTTAACAATACAGGTAGCACTTTTGTAGTCACAGAAGAGTGGAACTACTTGAGTGTGATGGACTTGGAAGTCTGATAGCAAGTAGATGAGCCATTAAATCTCACAACTGCGAGAGCCATTGCCCTATATTCTCGCTTTGAACTACTTCTATCGATCGTAGTTTGTTTCTTGCTTTTCCAAAAATCAATAAATCCCCTAGGGAAACAGTGTATCCTAAAGTAACAGTGAGACCAGAAACTGGTCTTGTGTTAAACATTAAGGATAGTGTGTAAACCATATGATCAGTGGCTCTTTAATCTACTATCCAGTTATTGATAGTACCTGAAGTAGTAGAAGTTTAAACATTGGCAGTAAGAGCCACAACTTGATTTGGAGTAGAATCAGATGTATGCACATTTCTTAACATGTCCATGATATTGTAACATCCCGACTTTTCAGCAAGGGTAAAAAGGTAATTAGGTAATTTCACTATGACCTAATTATTATTTATCCTATTTAAAGTAATTAAAAAGGATTTAATTATTTTAAAAGGGGATTTAGTTATTTAATTAATGAAATTAATTGATAGCTATTTAAGGAAAATAATACCCATAATTCTGTTATAATTTTATCACGCAATTCTAGAAAAAAAAGAGGCGACGCAAAACAGAAGAAAACAGACGCAGAATTGGCTGGAAGCGAAGGAAGGGAATCTTCAATCGTGCGGCTAATCCGTTACGAATTTGGACAGACCACATAAGACGGAAATCATCGTCTCATCAAGATGAATGTTTCCACACAAACGTTTCTCAATTTTGTAAGTTTTCGCTCAAATGTAGTTTTCATAATCATCGAGTTCGCTTCTTCAAAAAATTCGTATCTTTTAATCCGTAGCTCGCTTTTCACCATGAGTAGTCAAACGATCGCCTTGGAGCGTAGATTGTTCTAAAAATAGTTTTACAGGAAAAATATCCAGATAATCTTCTGTTTCAAGCACTTTTTCATTTCGGGATTTTCAAGAAAGATAGGGTTTTTACGGTTACCTATTGATCAATTAGGTTTCGAGTTAAAGGCTTAGAAGTTCAGGGTTTTCTTGAAGGTTTTGGATCTCTTTTGCTGGAAATTAAGGTTAGAGGCTCTTCCTAATGAGTAATTATAGTTGTATAATAATAGGTTGAGTTCTGGCGAGTTTTGGTGTTGTTTGGTGATAGAATTCATGCTAAGTTGTAATTAATGAGATGTGATATGTTTTGGTATATTTGTGTTGAGTTTTAAATTTCTATTTTTGATTCAATAACATTAATTAAACATAAACAAGCCCCGATTGAGTTCTGATGCGTTTGGTTCCGGCACCGGACGTACTCTTAAAGGGAGTTGAAGTCCGGGACCGTCGTAAAGGCATGAAAGGGCTTGTGCTTTGATTTAATAGTATTCATCAATGTCTCATGTGCTAGGTCTTGTCCGTGTCTAGTGGTCTATGTATGCAGTAGGAGATGTGATGGAGCTTACTTGAAAACACTTAGGTGGCTAGTTAATACACAATAAAGTTACATACGTGGTAGTAAAAGCGAAACGCGTCATTTATTCTCGGTTAGACACTAATCCATATCGGCGATGTGATACGCTCATAAAAGGTGAACAACACTACCGGCTCAAAAGGTCAAGGGTAGTGGAGGAAATTAATCGAACGTATATGCATACCGGGAGATTCCGGACTATCTCGTGCTAATCACCGTAGTTGGAAAGTATATCTCATGGTGGAATTTTCATCATGCATAGTGTCCTTGAGTAATGATGTAACCAAGATAAGTTAAGATAGAAACATATAGTCATGACATGTTGATGGAAATGGAGTGAACCCTATTGAGTCGATCTCTCATAAAGATAACATAATAATTTTAAAAGAACCTTTGTTGTAGAACTTAGTTATTCGTTAGCTTCTCACTTTTACTAAGTACTTTGTACTTATCTCCTTTGCATTTCTTTTGTATGCATTGTGGGGTGAGAAGACGAACAGTGACTTACGCTTTGTTGAGGACTACGAGGAAGACTTCCGATGATGCTTTGTTTTACTTTTAATTCTAGACTTTGTAGACAAGTTGTACTTTCAAGACACTCGTACTTTTTAATCTTTGGAGAATCGTTGTTGTAAGTTAATTATTTCCATCTTAAGAATGGTTACTTTCATTCATAGTAGCGTTTATGTTTTTACCCGAGTCATTGTAGCTTCTATTTGCTTTATTTTGATACGACGACGTAGAGGCTTGCGTATAATATTAGATTTATTTAAAGATATACGCGCCGAACGTTTCTCTTCCGGATAAAAGCTCGGTATCCGGAAGCGGGGCGTTACAGATATGCTCATATTGAGATCTAGATATGACATTTGTAGTTGATTGTGTGAATTCTGACCTTGGAAACATTTGAGTGTCTTGACCAGAATCACCATTATCCACTTCAGTACGTAGATACAAAACCTTGCTCTAAACTCACATGATTTGCTTGGATCTGACTCCTGCCCCTGCCTTTTGAGCCATTAAGGCCGCCATACTTTTTATAGCACTTATCAATTGTATGGCGCTCTCTCCCGCAATAGGTACATTGAGGTTTCGTTGAATTACCAATTGAACTTCTACCAGAACCCCTACCTCCACCTCTGCCATAAGAACACTAGCCTGAATCGCCAGAGACATAGGATGTTGGGAATCTTGCCTATTTCGAGAAATTTGGGTACTTAAAACAATTTTTCTCAACGTTTTATCTCGAGTAATTAAGTCGACTCTCATGTCAGTAAGGCCATATTAAACACAGCTTCTTATGTCTGGGTAAGTTTAGTCATCAAGACTTGAGATCTAACATTAATAAACGCATCATCATTTAACCCTTTTAAAACTCCGATAACATAATCGGTCTTATTCTCGCTCAGACACAGTAAGGCCAACACAAGTACAAAGTGGAGTGGGCCTTAAAATCAACAAATGATCCCATAAGCTCTTATGTTCTCAAAAGTATTGAGTGACGGACATTGTACCTTGTTTAGTAGCATAAATTTTCTTCTTGAAGGTTGGATGATCTGTAAGCATTACTGTACTAAATCTATGATCAAGATCCAACCAAATCTCTCTAGTGTTGTTAACTGTAATACACTTTGAGATATAGAAGGATCCAAAGAATTCACAAGCCAATTGACACCATGTCATTACCGAAACCAAATTTCAAAATGCCTGCTGCTTTTTGATGCATGGGCAGAGAACCATCCACAAACTTCAACTTGTCTTTCATTGACAAGACCATGGAAATGGCCTTTTTCCAACAATGATAATTCTCAACTCCTTTCAAGATCGGGCTGCACAATCATCGCCTTTGAAGGGTTTTCCCATGATGAATGAAATAAGGATTGACAAATCCATCTCCATGTAATTCTGCCATGACTAGTAATATGAAATTACAAGAAAATGATACTAAGAAAGAATTGCGGTTCCACACCACAATCAGAACAAGAAACAAGTGATAAACTTGTAGAATTAGCAGCAGATAAATGCGTGCTCTGATACCATGATGAAAAACTAAAGAAAACGAGAAAGATTACAGAATCTAATCGAAGAATATGAACATGAAATTAAAAGCAAGAACATGTGGGAAAATTGACAAAATGAGAATTGGTTTCATTCTTGAATGATTGAATCAACTGATGTTTCTCTACACTAATTCAGCTTAAATACAACTTGCTGAATCAACTAACTACATAACTGAGCAGTTGCAACTGCCTAATTAATTTACAACATACAATAACCGTTATAGTTCGTAAGTGTTCGACTTAATGTCACTAAGAAGAGAATTTGCAGGTTTGCAATCTGCTGTGATCCTTGTTCACTGAGCAAGCTGCAACAAATGGTTTAATTAATTTTTCAGTTTGGTTCTGCAACAGGTAAATGAACTCTCAATTGATGCATGCATTTCATGTTCCTTCAACCTTCATGATACATTAAAGTGTGGTAATCACTCAAACACACAAGAAGTTATGATATTTTAGGTTTTTTTTTTTTTTTATCTTCCTAGTAAGCACTTGTATTCCTGTTCCGAAAGGTTATTTATATGCCCTAGTAGCTTGGATTTTGAATTAATTGGTCAAAAAGTATAGTTTTTTTCCCTTTTCTTTTTCTTCATGTTTTGGCTTGGTGGTGATATGGGTTGGGGTGGGAAAGAAGGAAGAAAACAGTAAGTAAATGAAATATCAGATTCGTATATATAACTCCGACCTATGAAATACATTAATGTAAATGATCGATGAAGATAATGTTGAAAGTTAGAAAATTAATTATGCAAACTCTTTCTCCCCCTCTTACCCTTGACGAATATGTAAGAGTATCCAAGGATAGAGAGCGACGGCTCATACCCCATCAGCTGACTAAGGACTATGTATGCCATTATTGTTGGGAAATTGTTGTGCCCACAATAACCCGTATATGGTTTGATTAATTTTACATTACTTTAATTATGTGCCGTATATAACTTATTTGTGACTAACCCTGTCAGGAAGTCGTATGACTTATAAAGGCAATTTTTTTTTTTTTTTTGCAGGTACCATGAACACACCATAAATGATCAAAACTATATGTGTGTATGATATATTTTTATCATCATCATTTTATATGATATGGTGTTGTATAATACAATAAAAAGTTATTGGGCTCAGCTTTAATTAAAATACACGGCCCAACAATCCTCTTGGCTCAGCAAATAAATTATCAGAATTAAATTCATTAATCTGGCAAATTATTAAACCCGGCCCCTTTACCCACTTCTAAACCAAAAAAAAAAAATTTAAATTATCACCCTACTATATATACTTATCCTCTAACCCTAAAGATACTCTTCAGACATAGTGCAGCCGCCAGACAAAAACATCAACATCTCCATTGTATCCTTAACATTCTCCGACCTCCCCTCGATTCCTCAATTCCTTGTCCGAAACTACTACCAAAATTTCTCCCTCCTATCTCTCACATTACTGAACCTCACATCTTCTTCGTCAACGATTTCCCTTTCGACTGAGAAGATGATTGAATCTTCTATGAAATCTGAAACCTTTCAAAGGCTATAGCTTTGTTGCCTACTGCTTGAATTAATGATGTATTCATGACCACTGTGGCTAGAAAATCGTCGAATAAAGACCTAATTAAAGGTAAAACTGCAATCTTTTTGTATCTGTCAAATGTCCGGTAACCATGCTTGAATATGGATGACTCGGTTCATCAGGTAAAGTCCAGATTTTTGATAATCTGGCTCAGGCATTATAACTAAGACTCATGTCTTTTTCGAGTCTAGATTTTGGTGAAATCGAATTTCGATTTAAGAACTATTTAGTTAAACTTGATAGAACGATAAGTTTATGTTTTGATTGATGACTCAAGGTTATTAGATTGATGAAATTAGGTTCTGCATTTTTCGATTGATTACTCAATTTGTATAGGTTGCTAAATTTGATTCTTCTGAATAAAAAAAGAGGCAATACACTATAAGATTTGATGAAATCAGACTCTGTCATTTTTTAAATCCTGATTGGTGATTCACTAGCACTTGCATCACTTGCATGTCCCACTCGGTTGAAAATTTGATGAAATATTGTGATTTCTGAGTCAAATCCAGAGTATTGATCTTGAGAAATGATATACCCCATTCTAATCTGCTATGAATTCAGAGTATATTCTACATAGCCGAGATGAAGCATTTTCAGGTTACCTGTGCCTTCGGATTTGGTGTGTTATGAACCTACATCCATATTCATGACACGCCCAAATTCTTCTTTTACTGCTACACTGAGAATTTTCACATTCATATATATAGCTGTTCTAAACCACTCACACATTATAAATGTATCTATATATCAAGTAAATATAAGTAGTCTCCTGCTGTATCTCTTAAAACGAAGCATTAAATAAAATAGTAAAGAAAACTGTTGGTTTTTCCCATACACCGTATTTATTGCTCATTTACAGTATCAATGTTGACTTATTGCATCTGAACAGTTGTTCTCTTAAACTCAACAGCCTTATTTCGATACAACAGTCTTAACTTAATTTTTCAACTCAATGGCAAACTTTTCAATACACTGCATACATTGCATTTCATGTTTTCAAAATGGCTAAGTAATTGCTCTTCCACTTACTTGCCTATAATTTCTCAGTGACAACAAACTGATCAAACAACAAATCTGATCAAACATTTTCACATTTACTAAAAATATCCTTGTATTTACGAAATTGTTTATTGTTCTTGCATCTCAGTTTACTTCTATTCTGATGTGTAAGATTGGGTTTTGATTCAGATCTGTCTGCATAATCTGAATTGAAATAGAGTTGTGGTGATACCATCTGGGGATCCAGCTTGAGCTTTAGGATTGCACTAAAGCTTGTCTCTGGAACCAGATCATCTCACAGCCTGAACTTTGTGTTCATATCAGTAAGTTCTCATTTTGATTTTTTTCTTTCAAGTCGCTAATTTTTTCTGTGTGTTTGATTCTTAGAACTTGGTTAGAAAAAGGAAACGAAGGTTGTATCCATTCTATTGTATTGATTTTTCAGAAACAGAACTGTGTTTGAATTCTTGTGACTTAGTCACCACATTGTGGTTTAGGATTCATACACTACAGTGTGATCTGAAAAGTTCAATAAGTTAGAACAAGTTATCCATCTTGTATTTTATTTTCAGATCGGTTGTAATTTGTAACTGCAAAATCATATAGTAAAATCTGTGGATGTGAGCTTAATTTTGACACATTGGATTCTTGATAGTTTATACAACTATTAAAATCAGTGATTTGGATTCAAACTAGAAACACATTTAAATCCCTGCATGCTAAATTGATTGGGTTATAACTTGTTAAAATCCTTAATCGAATTGATCACAAGAACATTAACCTATATACGTTGATCTTAGCTAGATCTTCCGCCTAGTTTATTATCAATATTAGGTTAATTAAATTGGAAACTCTGAAAAGGCTAATTAAAATTTAAAAGCCGAATATCCTATTCACCTCCCCTCTAGATATATATTGCGATACTGATCCAACAAGTGGTATTGGAGCTTGTTTTCTTGTGATTCAAATTCTGGTATTCACCTTTTTAGTTATTAACTGAGTCTATTTGCTAAATTCTGATCTGTGCTATTTGCTATAACCTGATTCCGTGCTGAGTGTTGTGTACTCGTTTTTTGATTTTTGGTGTCTATAGCTGCTTCTTGTACTACTGAATTACTGCCTACTGATCTGTTCAATCTGCAGGTGTTGTATCTGTGCTTTAGTTTTCAAAAATAAATCTGTTAAGTCTCGTTTTGGACTGAATTTTAGATTCAGTCTCTCGTTTCTGACCACATTTTATTTCCGCAAACGATTAAGCTTTAAGTTTACTCACACACCACTTTGCAACACAATATCAAATCTGAGATTTTTGTCATATCTTATTTGAATCCGTCCAGACTGCATTTTAATCTGCATTGTATCACTACGTTAGTGTTAAGTGCATTGATCTGCAGTGTATTACATTTCATTATCATCTAAATGCCTAGAAACATTAATTAAATGGCTTCCATGAACTATAATCAGCCACCACCACGAGAGGGCTTATCTTTGGTAAAACCTCCCTATTTCGATGGTACTAGTTATATTCAATGGAAGAGGGCTATACAACTCCATGTAGAGGCAATGGACATCCGGCTACATGGCGGCTCTACCTTATGGTTAGGGGTGCGGCCGACCCCCAAAAATAAAAATATTATGTAGAAATAGTAGAGAATTTTTTTTATAAACACACATATATGTGTGATTGACCCCCTTATTTTTATGTCTTAACCCCCTATTTTTAGCTATTGTCCTATAATTACATATATAGAATTTAATGTTCAAATATATGTGTGATACGGAAAAAAATTGACAAATTTCTGACCCCCATGTCAAAATTCCTGCAACCGCCCCTGTCCGGCTATGGTACATTATAGTGGATGGACCCTTTGTCCCTATTAAGGAAGGTAGAGATGAGGGTGTGATAGTACAAGTTAAGAAGGAAACGGTTGAATTAGTTGATGAAGATTATTGAAAGATGACCCTTAACTCGAAGGCTACCGCTATCCTTGTTAACGCTCTAAGTCCAGCTGAGGGCAAATACGTCTTAGTAAAAATGCAAAAGATATTTGGGAACATCTACAAATGCGTCATGAGGGTAATAATCAAGTTAAGGATAATAAAATTAGGGAGTCTTTATTCGCACCACAGTAAATCTACCGTTGCACCACTCTATACATTACACCACACTTAAAAAAAAATTCTACTTTGCATCACTTTAACTTTTAAAATATTTTAATTTCTTACTTACACTACATAATCTACCTTTACATCACTTTTTTTATACTATTTCCACACAAATTTTTATAGAACAATTAGTCCAACACTTCCAAAATAATAAATCAATTCATCTTCACCCATCTTCTATTCTCCATCCACCACAACCCATTTCCACCATCTCCACCACCCATCTCCACCATCCTACACCTCAAACCATTTCATCTCCCACTACCATTCTCCCTCCCCTCACCTGAAACCAAATTCCCCCGCCCTCTCTCCCGATCCGAAACTCCCCTATCCTACAATCAAACGCCGCCTCTCTTTCACTCTGAAACCAACTTCCCCTTCCTCCTCTCCCCCGATCCAAACTCCCCATCCTACAATCTCAATGTCGCCCATCCCCGATCTAAACCTAGCTCCTCAATCCCGTTCTACCCCCTCCTGGATTTGAATCCCACCCTCCTCCTTCTCCCCGTCATGATCAAAACCCAACTCCTTAAAATCCAAAGAACCCGTGACTCATCTATCAATGCCACTGAGTATCTACCCTTCCAACCATTACTTTCTAGTGTCAATATCCACATATATATATATATATATATATATATATATATATATATATATATTCTCATTATTTTCTATATATCTGCAACTTCTTCTTTCCTCAACAAAATACCATAAATGGAATTAGGAAATGCTGTGGATTTCCGTGAAAATAAGACGATTCTTGTCGCTGGATCAGCTGGTTTTCTAGCTAAAAAAGTACCTCCATTTTTTTTTTCTATGCATACGGCAATAACTGGAAGAAAAAAACCCTTCATTTCCGTTTTTTTTGTAAAGAACAGAGGCAAAAACAAATATAGAATGTAGCAGAATAGTAATGATGAAGAAGAGAAAGAAGGGGAGGGGATGGGGAGTTTCTTAATTTTAAAGGTGTGGAAGAGGAAATGAAGATAACAAAATCTGTAGGTAGTAAAAAATGCTTGGTAAATTTTTTTTTGTTTACTTTGTATAGAAAATGTGGTGTAGAGGTAGATTTAGTAATTAGTGTGGTGCAACATGTAAATGACACATTTTTCATTATATCGCGATGCAGTAGGAGATTTTTTGGTGCGAACTAACTCTCCGTCAAAAAAATAAAATTAACCAACTCATAGTTGCATATGAATCCTTTAGGATGGATTCAAACGAGACAATCAGTGACATGGATACCAGATTCACTGATATTATCACAACACTGTATGCCCTAGGTAAAACCTTTAAGTCCAAGAAAATTGTGCAAAAGATACTTAGAATCCTTCCCAAAGAATGGGATGCCATGGTTACGGCTATACAACAGGCTACAGATCTAAACACTTTGAAAAAGGATGAACTTATTGGCTCCTTGCTTGTGCACGAGAGCATGATGGCCTCTCGCAAGCAAACTAAGCCCGAGACTAAGGGAGTGGTATTCAAGGCTAAATCCCAGCCCACCGAACCTGAGACTACCGAAAGTCATGAGAGTGATGATGACGATCACGCACTTATGGTTCGTAACTTCAAGAAAATTTTGAAGTTTAATAAAGGTTCAAAATCTGAACCTAAATCCCAAAAAGGCAAAGTTAAAAGGGGTTCCGATGTCCGTTGCTACGAATGTCAACAAAAGGGACATATAGCCAATGAATGTCCGAATCGCAAGTCTAAATCAGAAAAGGAAGTCCAAACCATTTTCTGATAATAAAAATAAATCTAAACCTGCTCTAGCCGTATGGTCTGATTGTTCGGAAAATGACACTGCTGATTTTGACTCTGAAAAGAGTGAGCTAGAGAATGTAGCCTTGATGGCACATTATCAACCCACAAATGACACAGATGAGACTTTGTCTAATCCATCCTTCACTAATGATGAACTATATGAATTAAATGAAAATCTGGCTTTTGAAAATTCACACATAAAAGGTAAAAATGAACATTAACAAGAAATCATTTTGCAAAATAAGGATCAAATCCTCTAGTTGATAAATTCTTTAAGTGCACATGAGCTAAAGTACAAAGATCTTGAGTTGGAAAAAGCTTCTCTAAATGAGTTTTTTACACTCAAGAAAACCATTCAAGGGTTAGAGAAGGGGCCTATACTCAGTGGGTGTGAGACTTCTTACAAGGAGACTCTTCTCAAGGACTTAAAACTCAAAGAAAAGATCTTGGAACCAAGGCCAATTGCCTTAAAGAACATCAAACCCCTTTCCCACAAACGTTTTCATAAACAACACATGAAAGCACCCAAACACGCACACAAATATGACCAGAGGTACTCAAAGAGTCCAACTAGACAGACTACCTCTCGTCAAATGAACTATGCTCCACGTATGCACCATGATTATGGGATACATCAAGCACCTAACTACACATTTGTTAAGCCTCGAGTGTCTTATAACTCACATAACAATTTTCAACCATAATATCACGATGACCAACCCCACTATCCATATGGATCTTACTTTGGCTTTTATGAGCATCTAGCTAGTTCTCATAGATCTAGACCGGCACATAAACCCAAAGTTAAAAAGATGGGGGAATGAGGGAGAAGGACAAAAATATTTCATCAATTGAGTAGAAGGACAGTCTTTTGAAACTTTTGCATAAAGGACAAAACTATTTATTCACTATCGAAATTCACTTGTGTTCGAAATTTACTGTTTAAATTCACTGCCGAAATTCACTCTCGAAATTCAATAATTTTCAAAATTCATTGTCGAAATTCACTAATTTTCGGGATTCACTGTCGAAATTCACTGTCAAAATTCACTGATTTCGGGATTCACTGGCGAGATTCACTGATTTTCGGGATTCACTGTTTGTCCTTCTCGCTATAAAAATTATGCAGTTGTCCTTCTCCCTATAAAAAATATGTAGTTGTCCTGTTACTTAAAAATATTCCAGATTGTGTCCTTATCCCTAATTTTCCATAAAAAGATATGGGTACCCAAAATTAAACAAGTATGGGTGAGAAAGGACTTCGCCAATACTAACCCTTAAGGACCCGAAAGACTAAAGGGTACCTCAACTACTCATTGGTTGCAGGATTTCTCTAAACCGAGACCATGAAGAATCCAGACAAATGGGCGCTAGACAGCGGTTTCTCTAGGCACATGACTGGAAACTTCACACTTTTTTAACATACGAACCTAAATCCAAATGAGGCTCTGTCACTTTCGGTGATAGCTCCAAAGGAAAGATCCTTTGTGAAGGATCCATCGGTAACCCAGAATCGCTTATCATAAACAACGCGTATTTTGTAGACAACTTAACTCATAATCTTTTAAGCATCTCCCAACTTAGTGACTCTGATCTAGAGATCACATTCGACAAAAAGACATGCAAGATAAAATATATGTCTAGCAAGCTTCTTTTGTCCGGGCATCGCGAGGACAATATATACGATTGAACTTGATAAGCTTCCGGATTGTTCAATATCTTGTCTTGTCTCTGAGAATGACAATGCTAATCTCTGGCATCGACGCCTAGGACACGTTGGTATCTCCACCATGCAGAAATTGGTTAGCCAAAATCTAATTCATGGACTACAAAAGTTTGACTTGAAAGAGTTCAAGATTTGTGAGCCCTGCATCCAAGACAAACAAACAAAGACTTCTTTCAAATCCAAACATGACATCACCACTACACGCACACTTGAACTCTTGCATATCGATTTGTTTGGCTATAGTCGTGTTCGAAGCCTTGAAGGGAAATCGTATGCCCCTATAGTTGTAGACGATTACTCCTGATACACATGGGTTCTGTTCTTGACTCACAAGAGTGACGGTGCTACGTCATTTGAAAATCTGGTGAAGCAATTATAGAATACTTTTGATATATCGGTTGTGATTGTCCGGAGTGACAGAGGTGGAGAATTCATTGATGCATCACTCATCGAGTTCTGTGAATACTCCGGTATTCGACATGAGTTTTCTTCTCATCTAACTCCACAACAAAATGGGGTTGTTGAGCGTATAATCGCTCTCTCTAGGAGTCGGCACGAACTATGCTAAACGAGTTCAATGTGCCTCATTTTCTATGGGCCGAAGCGGTCTCTTGTGCCTGTTATAATATTAACATATTATCTATTCGAAAGAATTTGCACAAGACTCCCTACAAGATACTTAGGAACCGACCACCCAAAATAAAATATTTCCATGTTTTCGGGTCTAAGTGCTTTGTCCTAAACGATAAGGGAAACTTGGACAAATTTGCATCTAAGTCCACCGAATGCATATTCGTGGGTTATTCCGAAACATGACGGGCATATAGATGCTATGATCCAGTTTCACGACGCGTTTGTGAGTCTATACATGTTTCTTTTAATGAATCAACTTCCATGACTAACGTGTGTATTAATGTGGAAGGACTTAAGGAATTATTAGAAAAAGCGAAACTTACAGATTGTTCCGCGTTTGAATTTCTTCCTCTGGCCACAAATGAAGTAAGCCCGGAGATTCCTGAAACTCCCACGCCTGAGGCTCCTATTGTTATTGTTGAAAAAAGACCCATGGGTGATGAAACCTTAGCAAATGGTGAACCCAATGGTGAACAACATACTGGACAAAATGAGCAACCTGCTTCCTCACGGCAACGCACATGGGATCGTGATCATACTCTTCATCTTATCATCGGAGATTCCACTGCTGGTGTATCCACTCGTCGGTCCACTATTCCACCCCCTTTTACTGCTATAGTGTCTTTACTTGAACCTAAAAATATAAAAGAAGCACAAGTAGACACGGATTGGGTGATAGCCATGCAAGAGGAGTTACACCAGTTTGAAAGAAATGATGTATGGAAACTAGTGCCTTTGCCCCCCAAGACACACACTATAGGAACCAGATGCATCTTTAGGAATAAAATGGATGAAAACAGGGTAGTCATTCGGAATAAGGCCCGACTGGTGGCACAAAGGTATTTCCAAGACGAAGGCATCGACTATGATGAAACCTTTGCTCCTGTCGCTCGGCTTGAAGCCATTCGCCTACTTATAGCGTTTGCATCCTCTTTTGAACTAAAATTATTCCAGATGGACGTTTAGAGTGCGTTTTTGAATGGTCTTATCAAGGAGGAAGTGTATGTTTGCCAGCCTCCGGGTTTTGAGGATACACTTCACCGAGATCATGTTTACCGTCTCAAGAAGGCACTCTATGGCGTGAAACAAGCCCCCCGAGCCTAGTATGATTGGCTATCACATATGTTGCTGGAACATGGTTTCTCTAGCGGTAGAGTAGATAATACTCTATTTATTAAAAAATCTGGTTCATATATCCTGATTGCTCAGGTGTACGTAGATGATATCATTTTTGGCTCCACCGATCCCGACCTATGCACCGAGTTTGAGACTTTGATGAAGTCTAACTTTGAGATGTCGGCCATGGGAGAGCTCACCTTCTTCCTTCGTCTATAAATCAAACAAACTCCCATAGGGACACATATTAGTCAAACCAAGTACATTAAAGACATGCTCAATAAATTCAAGTTTGACACGCATAAGCCTGCAAGCACGCCGATGACCTCATCTGTCAGGATGACTATGGATGAAGATGGCCAACCATTTGACCAACACCTTTATAGATCCATTATAGGCTCTCTACCTTATTTGACCGCTTCCCGATCCGATATTATGTTTGCCGTTTGTCTATGTGCACGATTCCAATCAAACCCTAAGATGTCACACTTTGGGACTGTCAAAATTTTATTTCGCTATCTTTGGCACACCCCTACACTAAGTATCTTTATGCCACATCTACACCAATCACAATACTCGCATATAGTGATGCCGACTACGGAGGTTGCCTTGTGGAACGCAAAAGCACTAGTGGCACGTGCCAATTCTTGGGCAATAGACTCATCTCATGGTTCTCCAAGAAGAAGCCTAGAGTTGAGTAAGCGGTGCCTTACCACGTCGAGTCTTGGTCATCCACTATAAGATAGAAGCAACAAAAACACAATAAAATAACACTTGGTGACTCACCAAGAGGTAAGCACCTAAGAAACAAATAAAATGAGACCAGAAAGTGACCTATTCTCGAAATTTTAAAACTAGTACAAGTATTAACCGTTACTCAAATCCCCGGCAATGGCGCCAAATAACTTGATGCGACTTTCCCAAAGTCTAATCTAACCGGCAGTGTACCGGGTCAATTTTAGTCTAGTACAGTGGTCAAGGTCGTATTCCACAGGGATTTGTGAGGTTAAATACATAATACTTGTATTAATTCGATCTAGGTCGCAAATTGCAAGATAGTAAGTGGATAAATAAATTTCTCGTAACAACAAGGGTGATAAAATGATAAAAGAAACCTAACCAAACAACGTGTAGACTAGCAATCTCTCATAGTCTCATGGGAATGATTTCCTACCAACCTACCGGTGGTGTTCAAAGGTGTGAAGCGGTGCATTCCTAAGCAAGTAGCTCCCCCTCATACGAGTGTAAGAAACTATTCTATACCTCCTCCTTGGCCTAGGTGTCCTAAACCAAATGAATTGGTATGATTAGCACTTGAATGCAATGACAATGTCAACTATCCCTGGATAAGAAATCGAATGTCTCGAGAGGTCGATTTTACCTTATGATTTTCCTACCCTCTTCTCACACCAAACATCTCCTTTCGGTCTCCGTTAAATGTGTAAATGCTAGCACTAGTTAATTACTCCAATGCAAGAAATTCATACAATACAAGTAGGAAAAGATTCACAACAATTGAAACTAACAACATAAACAATCATTCTCAATCAACATAAGAGAATAACTATAGTGGGTTTGGCGTCATTTCCACTCCTAGCCTTTAATTCCTACCTTCTTGACGCACACCAGACCAAAAGTGACGCACACCACAAAAAACGCCTAAACTCTCTGAATAGCTACAGTAAAATTGACGCGCGCCATAAGTAAATATGGCGTACGCCAATTGCATTGTCCACACTTACCCAATGTTCAAATCTACAAACATTCACCAACTTCCAAAATAATGCAATGATGCAAAAATTTATCAAATAACGGGCTGCCTCCCGGTAAAGCTTTTGTTTAACGTCGTTAGCTCGACGAGATTATACGGTAGAGATAATAGAATTATACAGATTATCAATTGGGACACTACCAACAATTAATCATATAAGCACATAGCAAATAAGCATATAAACCAACCAAGTGATAATGCTTAGCAAGTAAAATGAAAGATAGTACCCGTGGTGTGCTAAATTTATAGTTTATAGCTAGATTATGCAATCATTCAGTCCATTGGAGGGTCTTCGAGGAACATCACCTCCTCTTCTTGAGGCATGCCCTCTTCTTCAATAAAATATTTAACGTGATGACCATTTGCTATGAATGTCATCTTGCCATCACTAAGCTCAACTGCACCGGATGCATATACTTTTGTAACAACAAATGGACCTGTCCACCGGGATCTAAGCTTGCCTAGAAATAATCTCAATCGTGAATTGTACAAGAGCACTTTGTCATTCACATGGAACTCTCGATCAAAGATCTTCCGGTCATGAAATGACTTGATTTGTTCCTTGTAAATTTGGACGTTCCCTGTAAATTTGGACGTTCTCGTATGCATCAAGGCGAAACTCGTCAAGCTCGGTGAGTTGGAGAAACCTATGATCACCCCCAAGCTTGGGATCAAATTTAAGGAAATTATCGCCCAATAAGCGTGGTGCTCCAATTCAACGGGTAGATGACAAGACTTGCCAAAAACCAATCTATACGGTGAACATCCTATAGGTGCCTTAAAAGTAGTGCGATAAGCCCACAGTGCATCGTCAAGCCTCACTGACCAATTCTTACAGTTAGTGTCCACCATTTTTTCAATGATCCTTTTCACCTCTCGGTTTGACACTCCAACCTGCCAACTTGTTTGTGGGTGATACGATGTGCTGACTTTGTGTTTCATGCCATAGTTTACAAGAAGTTTAGTGAATGGTCGGTTGCAAAAATGTGAGCCTCGGTCGCTAATGCTAGCTCGAGGGGTGCCAAACCTAGTGAAAATATTTTTCTTCAAGAATTTCAACACTACCTTAGAATCATTAGTGGGGTAGGCTTGTGCTTCAAACCATTTAGAAACATAATCGACCATTACTAAAATGAATTTGTTACCCAGTGAGTGAGGGAATGGGCCCATGAAGTCGATGCCCCAAACATCAAATATTTCACACTCCAAAATAGGTTGGAGGGGCATCTCATGCCTCTTGGACACATTTCCCCACCTTTGGCATGCACACAAGATCGTGCAAAACGATGTACATCCTTAGAGTGTAGGCCAATAAATCCACATTGTAATGCCCTGTACGCCGTTTTCCACCCTCCATGGTGGCCTCCGGTGTCTTGACCTTGGAAAAGGAGAGTATACTTGAGATCTCATCATCGGGAACACATCTCCAAATGATGCCATCCGAATACCTCCTAAAAAGGTTCAATTTTTCCCAATAATAAAATTTCAAATCGTGGAAGAATTTCTTCTTCTTTAGCCATGCCCAATTACGTGGAACATACTCACATGAGAGGTAGTTTACAATGTTGTCAAACCATGGTGAGCTCTCATTCGGTGTTGAACCGGCATGCATAAGTTGCATTGTTGGGGGAGCATCCACCATCATGAGTTGTTCATCTGGGAAATGGTCTTGAATTTCTCTCTGTTTACCTTCTTCTTCAACGAATTCCAACCTACTTAAGTGATCCGCCACAACGTTCTCACTACCATTTTTGTCCTTGATCTCGATGTCAAACTCTTGGAGTAGGAGAATCCATCGGAGAAGTCTTGGTTTAGCATCCTTCTTGTTCAATAAATACTTCAAGGCAGCATGGTCGGTGTAGACGATGACCTTGGAACCAACTACATAGGACCTAAACTTGTCGAGGGCGAACACTATTGCTAGTAATTCCTTTTCGGTTGTTGCATAGTTCACTTGATCAGAATTCAATGTATGAGAGGCGTAATAAATGGCCTTAAGTACCTTTCCATGACGTAGGCCAAGTACGGCCCCAACCGCTAAGTCGCTTGCATCACACATTAACTAAAAAGGTAAATTCCAATCCGGCGCCACTGGAATAGGTGCACTAATCAGTTTCTTCTTCAAAGTTTCAAAGGCCTCTATGCAATTTCTTAAAAAACAAACGGTACTTCTTTCTCAAGGAGATGACTGAGAGGCTTGGCAATACGAGAAAATTTAGCAATAAACCGCCTATAAAAGCCGGCATGCCCAAGGAATCCTCTCAAAGTCTTCAGATTAACCGGAGGAGGCAACTTCTCGATCACTTCAATTTTTGCTTTTTCCACTTCTATACCCTTCTCAGAAATTCTGTGGCCTAAAACAATACCATCTGAAACCATAAGGTGACACATCCAAGTTTGTATCCTCACATCGATGTAACACACGCTCTAAATGAGAGAGACAATCCTCAAATGAATCTCTAAAAACACTGAAGAGGTAAAATAACAACAAAAACACAATAAAATAACAAAAACACAATAAAATAAGACTTCGTGACTCACCAAGAGGTAAGCACCGAAGAAACAAATAAAAATGAGACTAGAAAGTGACCTATTCTCGAAAATTTTAAAACTAGTACAAGTATTAACCGTTACTCAAATCCCCGGCAACGGCACCAAATAACTTGATGCGACTTTCCTAGAGTCCAATCTAACCGGCAGTGTACCGGGTCAATTGTAGTCTAGTATGGTGGTCCAGGTCGTATTCCACAAGGATTTGTGAGGTTAAACACTTAAAATCTTGTATTAGATCTAGGTCGCAAATTGCAAGATAGTAAGTGGATAAATAAATTTCTCGTAACAACAAGGGTGATAAAATGATAAAAGAAACCTAACCAAGACAACGTGTAGACTAGCAATCTCTCATAGTCTCATGGGAATGATTTCCTACCAACCTACCGGTGGTGTTCAAATGTGTGAAGCGGTGCATTCCTAAGCAAGTAGCTCCCCCTCATACGAGTGTAAGAAACTACTCTATACCTCCTCCTTGGCCTAGGTGTCCTAAACTTAATGAATTTTGGTATGATAAGCACTTGAATTCAATGACAATGTCAACTATCCCCGGATAAGAAATCGAATGTCTCGAGAGGTCGATTTTACCTTCCGGTTTTCCTACCCTCTTTTCACACCTAACATCTCCTTTCGGTCTCCGTTAAATGTTTAAATGCTAGCACTAGTTAATTACTCCAATGCAAGCAATTCATACAATACAAGTAGGAAAAGATTCACAACAATTGAAACTAACAACATAAACAATCATTCACAATCAACATAAGAGAATAACTAGTTCTACTACATAGTCTTGGCTAGTTTAACCTAGCCACTCATAATTACAAACATATCAAGGTTAAAATTCATACTCATAAGAACACTTGAATCAAAATGAATATTAAGAATTACCAATCACAAGTAAAGAGCTCGAAAATGGTGTTCTTCATTCAAGCTCCAAAACCTTCAATGGATTCAACACTAGTGTATTTCAACTCCAACAAAGTAGTAGAAGTTAAACTAAGAATCCTTAATATTACAATCACTATCAAGAGTCAATTTCTACATAAAATTCGGCTAGGAGAGCCTTGGGAGGTGGAGGTGCCTTTAAGGGGAAAGAAATTGAAGAAGATGAAGTATATGTGATATTTTTTGTAAATGGAGGAATACAAGGGATCAATCTTTTAATAACTCTGCAATAATGGCGCGGGTTATACCAATCGGCGTAAGGTCATGTATCCTTAATGAAGGATTGGCATAGGTCACTGACAATTGGCGTGCGCCATATCTTATTTGGTGGTTGGTTGAATGACATATGCATTAAATGCTCAACAGACCTTGAATCTTTCCCTTTTTGCAAAGTCGATGTAACATGGCGTGGCGCCATATGCATAAAATATGTTCCTGATCGATTTATTCCCAATTGGCATGGATCGAACCTCTAACGTGTCTCAATTATCCTCCTGGGTTGGAATTCTCGCCACCCCAAAAATCATCTCTTGATCAATCCAATTACACCATCATATCAAAATCTAAGCTTTGCCGTGGTATCTCATGGCAAAAAATGATACAAAGATACCACGTGTAAATCTGATAACAAAATTGGCTAATAAGCCTATAATAGAAGCAAAAGCATGGTTTTTCTGATATTTCCTATGTACACAAAATTGTTCAATTTATCATAATAATTGCTCAAGTTGATGTCAAAATGTCATTAATTGCATGAGAAAAGGGAATAAATCATCGAGAATTGTATCATTGGGTTGACATACATAAAAAACTACTACCAAAATTTCTCACTCCTATCTCTCATATTACTGAATCTCTCATCTTCTTCTTCAAAACGATTTCTCTTTCGACTGAGAAGATGATTGAATATTCTATGAAATCTGAAACCTTTCAATGTCTATAGCTTTGTTGTCTGCTGCTTGAATTAGTGATGTATTCCTGATCACTATGGCTAGAAAATCGTTGAATAAAGGCCTAATTAAAGGAAAAGCTGCAATCTTTTTGTATCTGTTAAAAGGCCGGTAACCATGCTTCAATATAGACGGCTCTGTTCATCGGGTAAAGTCTAGATTTTTGATAATCTGGCTTGGGCATTATAGCTAAGACTCATGCCTTTTTCGAGTCAAGATTTTGGTGAAATCTAATTTCCAGTTATGAACCATTTAGTTAAACTTGATGAGATCGATAAATTTATGTTTTGATTTATCACTCAAGGGTATTAGATTGATGAAATCAGGTTCTGCATTTTTCGATTGATTACTCAATTTGTATAGGTTGCTAAATTTGATTCTTCTGAATAAAAAAAAAAGAGGCATTACACTATAATAATTGACGAAATTAGACTCTATCATTGTTTAAATCACGATTGGTGATTCATTAGAACTTGCATCACTTGCATGTCCCATTCATATGAAAATTTGATGAATCACCAATCATGATTTAAACCATCACTTGCATGTCCCATTCATATGAAAATTTGATGAAATCTTGTGATTTATGTGTCAAATCTTGAGTATTGATCTTGAGAAATGATATAATCCATGCTAATCTTCTATGAATTCAGAGTATATTCTATATAGTTGAGATGAAGCATTTTCGGGTTACCTGTGCCTTCGGATTTGGTGTGTTATGAACGTACATCTATATTCATGACACACATGTACTCTTCTTTTACTGCCACACTGAGAATTTTCACATTCATATATATATATATATATATATATATATATATATATATATATATATATATATGTACATCTATATTCATGACACACATGTACTCTTCTTTTACTGCATGTACTCTTCTTTTACTGCCACACTGAGAATTTTCACATTCATATATATATATATATATATATATATATATATATATATATATATATATATATATATATGTTCTAAACCACTCACACATTATAAATGTATCTATATGTCAAGTAAATATAAGCAGTCTCCTACTTTATCTCTTAAAACGAAGCATTAAATAAAAAATTAAGAAAACTGTTGGTTTTTCCCATACACCGTATTTATTGCTCATTTACAGTAGCATTGTTGACTGCTTGCATTTGAACAGTTTTTCTCTTAAACTCAACAGCCTTATTTCGATACAGCAGCCTTAACTTAATTTTTCAACTCAATGGCAGACTTTTCAATACACTGCAATGATTGCATTTCATGTTTTCAAAATGGCTAAGTAATTGCTCTTTCACTTACTTGGCTATAAATTCTTAGTGACAACAAACTGATCAAGCAACAAAGCTAATCAAACATGTTCATATTTACTAAAAATATCCTTGTATTTACGAAATTGATTATTGTTCTTGCATCTTAGTTTACTTCTATTCTGAGGTGTGAATTCGGAGTTTGATTCAGATATATCTGCATAATCTGAATTGAAATGGGGTTGTGGTGATACCATCTTGGGATCCAGCTTGAGCTTTAGGATTGCACTAAAGCTTGTCTCTAGCACCAGTTTATCTCACAGCATGAACTTTGTGTTCATATCAGTAAGTTCTTATTTTGCTTTTTGCTTTCAAGTTGTAAATTTTCTATGTGTGTTTGATTCTTAGAACTTGGTTAGAAAAAGGAAACGGAGGTTGTATCCATTCTATTGTATTGATTTTTCAGAAATAGAACTGTGTTTGAACCTGTGACTTAGTTCACTATTGTGGTTGGAATTCATACACTACAGTGTGATCTGAAAAGTTCAATAAGTTAGAACAAGTTATACATCTTGTATTTTATTTTCAGAATTGGTTGTAATCTGTAACTGCAAAATCATTTAGTGAAATCTATGGATGTGTGCTTAATTTTGACATATAGGATTGTTGATAGTTTATACAACTATTAAAACCAATGTATGTGATTTGGAATCAAACTAGAAACACATTTAAATCCCTGCATGCTAAATTGATTAGGTTTTAACTAGTTAAAATCCTTAATCGAATTGATCACAAGAACATTAACCCATACACGTTGATCTTAGCTAGATCTTCCACCAAGTTTATTATCAATATTAGGTTAATTAAATTGGAAACTCTGAAAAGGTTAATTATAATTTAAAAAGCCAGAATATCTTATTCACCCCCCATCTAGGATATATATTGTGCATACTCGATCCAACAATTATAACCCTCACCGCTCCCTGTGTGAGGTCACAGGGCATTGCCTTTACAGTTGTCAAGAGATCAACAAAGAAGGGGTCAAAGGGAGGCCGGAGTCTGGTAACCACCGAGTCAAAGTGAAGCAGCAAGAAGTCTAAAACCCCCCTATCGTATGTTTGGGATCGAGCCGGCCCGTCAAAATAAGAAAGGTTGTAATTTGGAGATATGTTATATTCAGCCATAAAAGTGTTGGCATCGCAAACAACTTTGGTATTCTTCCATTGGACAGACACGCTCTTGTCGAGATCATTTTGAAGCTCTAGCTCACGGGCTGCCACGGCACTGATCGGTTGCGCTACCACGAGTTGCTCCACCACTTCATAATGTTCGGCCATCTTAGCCTGCCGAGTCGACCCGCTCATGCTTACGACTTCGTCACCGCGCGTACAAGAGTCTAAAGACATTGCTTGAAAAATAGGAGGGCGAGGTGGAAGTTTAGTCACCTAAACTCGGAAGTCGTCCCAAAACAAATATGTCCGCCCATCTCGACACCTCACCCCTCCTTTTTTACAAGTACAAAGGTTGGAACCCTAATCCTACCGGAAAAGCAAGGGAAACGTCAAAGGAAGCATTCGCTATGCCGAAAGGCATTGAAAGCCCCTCCAACTTCCTAGTTCGTAAAAAAATGGTAAGAACCTAGCTTAACAAGTGCGGAATCAAGAGATCAACACTATTGTTCATCAAGAATCACTAGAAACCAGCATACGCAGGTTTGAACTCTCAAAATCAAGGTTTTTTTTGTCAATGAAACCCAGAAAAGCAAATGTGTGCAAACACTTAAAGCAAGGAAATCATATTACACTAACAAAATATAACAAAATCATATTACACTAACAAAATCCGGTAGCTTTGGCACGGCATCATGTGGATATACGCTTCTGAGCATAACACATAAGTCCGGTCGCTTCTCAGCATGACACCTAGCAGCAAGTCACTTTCAAGCCATAAATGCTGTTAAGCCTGGTCGCTCCACAACATGGTACCCAGACTACGCTCACGAACTTTACGCTAACTTAATAGGTCGTGCTATTGTAGTCATCTCGGCAAACAGTAAATCAAGTCACCTGCAACCTTACTCCGTGACTTTCATTTGTATAATGAAGAGGTCAAGAAGTAAAGGGCATGATTCGCCAAGCCTGGGAAAGAGCCCGTGGATTTAAGTTGGCCATGTACGCAAGCCCGATATCGAATAGGGTCCTCGGCCCTATCAATCCTCTCCTGCACAAGTCGGACTGGGGCAGGTATAATCCAGCCCGCCTCATGCCTTGCTTGGCAACAAGAGTCGATCAACAAAGCCTTCAGTCCACCCCTTACAGGTCGACATGAAGCACTGGGACCGATCAGCTCCCTCCCCAGCTCGCAGTCCGCCAGCTCGGACCAAACGGTTACTAGGCGAAGAAACCGCAGCGGTTAAGAGCAAGATCACCCAATCAGAGGCTGCCATATCATCCACGTAGTTACTCATACTTTATTGCACTTAATTACGTCTTAATCGCCATGATTTGTAACCGCCGTCTCTTAGTCCCGATAAATAGCGAATTTGTACCTGGTGCGGGCATCTCATACTTAATACAAGCAGATAACCTCTGCCAATTTGTCGACTATCGAGCTCGCCTTTTATTGTTCTTGCCATCTTCAAATTTCATTCATATTGTTCTGGAGCGCCGTAGTGAACCACACGCAAAATCAGCCATTTTCACTAAATATCCAAGGCCAAATCCGTTACAACCTGTTCGTGATATGTCCGACCGTATCATTAGGTGAGGCTGGTTAGGATTGGACCTACACAATTTTTATAGGCTAAACATGTAACTAAAGGCCCGCTCTGACGGTGGCCGAAACTATTACATCGGCAATTTCAACCAATTAAATTTGTTGAATATGTCGCTTTTTCCACCATGTCATAAATAATCTTTTTTTTAGAAAACTTGAAATCAAGGTATAATCAGAGGTTGCACTTAGCGGTGGATCCTAAGATCACAATTTTGAAAAAACTTGAAATCAAGGTATAATCAGAGGATCCTAAGATCACCATTTTGTTCCAAGGCATAATCAGAGGTCCGCACATGTGGGGGAGCTCTTTTTTTGTTTGTAGAGCTTAGCAGATTGTCAATGATGTTTAGAAAAGTAATATTTGGGTAGTTTTCTTAGTGTAAAGCTTAAATCATTTTTGGTGTTGTCCGTGGAAGTATCTTGTGCTTACAGATAAAGGCCTTAGTGTCACTGTTGCTGTGTATAAGGATGTTGATGTTGTCATTGTTTTTTTGTTGATAATAGAGGTACCTGCAGAGTAGATGAAGGTGGGTTGTATGATGAACTCTTTTCTATATCGCTTACTGTAATGGTGACTTAAACTATGGTGTCAAGTCCAGTGTGAAATCAGGATTTGGTCACAGAGGTCGGGCAATTTGTGAAGTTTGGTCTTCACCGGGGCACTTCAAATAGGTTGATCAACCTCACCGAACCTAAGGTCAGCTTTGGAGTTGAGTCTGCTTGCTTCACAGCCAGACTTAGAGAACACGCCTGTCGCGGTTTTTTTGTTTTGGTGAAGTTACTTCTGGGGTATTTCAGTTATTTACTGGGTTGGCTGTTTAGTCGGTTAAGGTTGGATTCCCAAGGCTATAAGTACCATATCTATTAATTGTAATTTGTAACTTTCTCATAATAATAAAATATCCTCGTTTGTCCGTGGAATAATCAGCACATTGCCGGAAACCACGTAAAATCCGTGTTCATCTTTTTTCTGTGTACCATATCTATTAATTGTAACTTGTAACTTTCTCATAATAATAAAATATCCTCGTTTGTCCGTGGAGTAATCGGCACATTGCCGGAAACCACGTAAAATCTGTGTTCTTCTTTTTTCTGTGTTTGTTTACTTGTTAATTATTTATCTTTACTCACAATCACCATCACTTCTTGATCAATTTGTCATAACAAACTGGTATCGGAGCGTCCAGTTTCATCAGGAAATCTGTTTATCTGTTTTAAGCAAGGTAGATTGGCACCAAGGTCATAATTGACTCTAGGATTTGGGATCTACACAAGCTTTTTTGGTGAGAAAGATGGCTGCTTTAAACGTCAAGATTGACAAGTTTACAGGAAGAAACAGTTTTAGTCTGTGGCAGATCAAGATGCGTGTTTTGTTGAAACAACAGGGATTATGGGGTCCCTTGTCTAAATCAACAGAAAGAAGTGCTGCTGAGAGAGCCAGTCTAGAGGAGAAAGCACATTCAACAATTATGTTGTGCTTGTTAATTGATTTTATCACGGAGGTTGCTGAAGAGGGCACAACAGAGAAGTTGTGGTCCAAGCTTGAGAGTCTATACATGACAAAGTCTCTGACAAACAAGTTGTTATTTAAACAACGTGTGTTTAGTTTAAGGATGCACGAAGGCACTCAGTTGAGGGATCATCAAGATCAGCAGAACACAATATTGCTTGACCTATGAAATACTGATGTGAAGATTGAAGATGAAGATGCAGCACTGATCCTACTTGTTTCATTGTCTGCATCATATAAGAACTTTGTACAGTCCTTTATTGTTGGGAAGGACTCAGTGTCACTGGAGGATGTGAGATAATCACTCCATGCTCGAGAGCTACACTGTAAGGTATCTGGTTCTGGGACAGACAATCAGTCTGATGGATTGATGGCCAGTAGAATCAGCAGGAGGCCAGGAAATTATGGAAAGAAGAAATCCAAGAGAACTTCCAAGGGACCTAAAGCTAAGGATGTCCGTAATTACTACAGGGACATTGGACAAATGAATGTCCAAAGAGAAAGAAGCAACAGGGTACTCATCAGGGTACTGTTGATCTGGCACAACAAGACACCAACTCTGAAGAAGATCTGGCCTTAGCAATTTTAGAGTCAGCAGGGCACAAGGATGTGTGGATTCTGGATACTAGGGCATCTTATCATGTGTGTCCAAAAAGGGAGTGGTTTTCAACTTATCAGCAGGTGGATGGAGGCCATATTGCTATGGCTAACAGCAAGGTCTGCAAAATAGTTGGGACTGGATCTGTTCAGTTGAGGACACATGATGGTAAATTTTGCACACTGAATGAGGTTAGGCAGGTTCCACAGATGACAAAGAATTTGATATCACTTAGTCTACTAGACAGCAAAGGGTTCAAGTTCAAGGGTGAAGGTGGAGTGATAAGGGTTCACCTATGATTCTAAAGGGTATCAGACATGGGACATTGTATATACTACAAGGGTCTCATCAGATCGTTTCATTGTTGTTGCATCATCAGAGGTTCACCAGTCACGGCTAACCAAGTTGTGGCATATTGGGTCATATGGGTGAAAGATGGATGCAAATTATGTCTAAGTCTGATCTACTTGGGGAACATATGGTTAAGGAGTTCAAATTCTGTGAACACTGTGTGTTTGGGGAGCTACATAGGAGCAAGTTCCCAAAAGAAATTCACATCAAAAAATGGTCACTTGATTTTTCCATTCTGATTGTTGGGGAACTTCAAGGGTGGAGTCACTGGGTGGTCACAGGTATTTTGTGTCTTTCATAGATGAGTATTCAAGGATGGTTTGGGTAATCATGATGAAACACAAGAGTGAAGCATTCAAGCAGTGGAAGGCATTGGTTGAGGATCAGACAAGGAAGAAGATCAAAAGACTTAGAACTGATAATGGACTGGAATTCTGTTGGTCTAAGTTAGATGAATTTTACAAGAATGGAGGCATTTCTAGGCACCATACTGTCAGAGACACTCCACAGTAGAATGGTGTTGCATAAAGAATGAATCAAACTCTTCTAGAGAGGGCAAGATGCATGCTCTCTAATTCTGGTCTAACAAGAAGATTTTGGACAGAGGCTATTAACACAGCATGCTACTTAATCAATAGGTGGCCTCACACTGGGATCAAGCTGAAAACACCACTCGAGGTTTTGTCAGGAAAGTCAGCAGACTACTCTAGTCTAAGGGTTTTTGAAAACACAGTCTACTATCATGTCAGTGAAGGAAAACTGGAACCTAGAGCCAAGAAGGGAGTATTTTTTGGATATGGATATGGAGTAAAAGGGTATAGAATCTGGTCATCAGCTGAAAATAGGGTTATACTCAGCAGGAGTGTAGTCTTTGATGAAAATTCTATGCTTAACTCATATGGGAGGGCCACTTCTGAATCTGAAATTGGATCTGAAATTGAGAAGGTTGACAAACAGGTGGAGCTTCAAGTACAGTCTACTGAATTAAAAGACTCGGTAGGGGATAGTCATCAATCAGCAGATCCAGAATCGGATCCAAGCCATCCTATTTGAACAAGGGTCATCAGATACTCAAACAGCTGATGTTGGTTAGTAGGGTATAGCTCTCAGCAGAGCTAGGAGGACCAATATTAGACCCCCAAGAAGATATGGGTTTTAGGAGAATATGGTTGGATATGCATTACATGTAGCTGAAGAAGTGGATGGTTTCGAACCTAACACTTACAGGGAAGCTGTGACATGTTCTGAGGCATCCCAATGGCTTGTTTCCATAGGAGAAGAAATGGAGTCACTTCAGAAGAATGAGACTTGGGATCTGGTCAAACAACCACAGGATATGAGGGTGTTCAGCTGCAAATAGATCTTCAAGAAAAAGGAAGGAATGACATCTGCTGAGGGCATCAGATATAAGGCATGTTTGGTTGCAAGAGGGTTCAGTCGGAAAGAAGGGGTAGACTATGAAGAGATATTTTCTCCAGTGGTCAGACATACTTCCATCAGGGTGTTGTTAGCTATAGTGGCACATCAGAATATTGAACTTGAGGAATTGGATGTGAAGATAGCTTTTCTACATGGAGATGTAGATAAGGAAATTTATATGACTCAGCCAGAGGGTTTTCAAGTTCCTGACAAGGAAGGATATGTTCGCAAGTTGAGAAAGTCCTTATATGGACTTAAGCAAGCCCCAAGACAGTGGTATAAGAAATTTGATAGCTTTATGATTCAACAAGGTTATAGCAGGAGTCCATATGATTGTTGTGTTTATCACAACAAGTTGAAGGATGGTTCAACCATATATTTGGTGTAGTATGTGGATGATATGCTGATACCTGCTGCAAATAAGTCTGGCATTCAAGATCTTAAGAATCTGCTCAAGGCTGAATTTGAGATGAAGGATTTAGGGAATGCAAAGAAAATTATGGGGATGGAAATCTATAGAGATAGGAAGCAGGGGAAGATGTTCTTGTCTCAGAAGGGGTATATTGAAAAGGTACTATCCAAGTTTGGCATGTCAGCATCCAAACCTATATATACTCCTATGGCACCAAATCTACATATGTCTGTTGTGTTTGCTCCACAATCATCTGAAGAGGAAGAATATATGTCAAGGGTTCTATATGCTAGTCAAGTGGGCAGTTTAATGTATGCCATGGTCTGTGCTGGGTTGATTTGGCTCAGGCAGTCAGTGTTGTCAGAAGGATTATGGCTCAACTTGAAAAGAAACACTGGAAAACAGTGAAAAGGATATTTAGGTACCTTAGGGTATATATGATATTGGACTCATTTATGGAGGTGGCACTCAATGTTTTGTCATAGCGTACTGTAATTATGATTATGCGGCTGATGTGGAAAACAGGAGATCTATGACTGGGTATGTGTTACTTTGGGTTATTCTGTGGTATGTTGGAAGACAACTTTACAGGGTACAGTGACAATAAGTTTTAGAGATGCCGGCTTAAGACCGAAAACCTCCCTAAGCAGCTATCGACTATGACTAGCACGTTCCTAGGGATCCATCAAGACTGTGTCCTAATTAACACTTCATTAACAGTCCTTCATGTTAATTTATGATGTACGAATATTAGATTGGCTAGACCAAATAATTGTTTTAATTAATTATGTCGATCAACGTAGCTGACGTTGAATCTCCATATTAGGGGGCCTAAAAGTTGCCTCGATTAATCGGTAAATACCGCCGATTAACCAGGGGCGTCGGTTCCTATTCTAGAATCTACATTACTTCATTCTGATTAATTCAAGTAAATTATGGGGTTGTTAAAGATGTAGATTAACTATAACACGTAAATACAAGTAGATCTACCATAATAAAGACATAAAAGAACGTTCAAACTTCATACCTTCGGTTATGGAGATCTAGATTGATCAACTCAAGCTAGAGATGGCACGGAAGGAAGGAAACCAGAAATTAAATCACCAAACAACTAAAGAAAACTTTATTTCATGAAACTTTGTCAATGTATATGAAAAGTTATGAAGGCCCCTCTTTCACAGTCGTATTCCGACACTTTATAGGCTCAGTGGCCAACTTAAGACTCAATAAAACCCTAACCGACCTAGTAGAGGTGGCATACTTTGGTTTCTTGTCCTCCAAGGCCTCGATCAATCGGGCCTGGACCTCGATTAATCGGCCCTGCTTTTCTTCCCTTTTTCTGACAGATCTCTTCTTGGACTTTCTCCACTTGGCCCAATGCCTTCCTTTCGGTCCAGATCCATCCCTAGCTGCTCCAGATTTTTGTACGTCCTGAAAAGCATACAAAACAAGGCCAAACAGTACCAAATCCACGGGATAATAACATAAATGCAGAATCGTAAACCCAGGAACAGCGCACTTAGTATTTAACATATATTCCTTACAATAACGAGCCTATCTATCTTCTCTTGAGCATAATTCAGGGTAAATAAAGGTTCATTTAATGGTATTATTGAGGACGTTATCAACTACCCCCACTTAGCTTTTGATCGTCCCGAGCAAAAAAGCGAAAAGGAAACAATGCCTCACATAGCCAGGATAAAGATCATTCCAGCTCATATCCAATAGTAACATATTAAACAATATTCACGTCATGAACCAATGTGTGTTTGCAATAACTCTCAAACAACAGTGACGCATACAGAATCACATTATATCAACAAGGATTTTAGGCAAAACATATATCATGCATCATTCCATATGTCCCCCATTAATCATCACTTAACAATGCATCAATGTATCGTGTGATAAATCTTTTGTGATAGTGCATTCAAGAAAAGAATGAAGTTATAGAGACCCCACAATCCTTACTTATCAATGTGCACACTCGCTCCTCTTGCCATCAGACTCAGGCAAACAACATGAAACCTTACTAGGGCCGGCCGGACTCGGGGACCAAGTATTACTCTTAGGTCCTCATTTGTTTCTTTTTTATGCGAGGGTCGTGCCCTTTTTGCTACGAGTTCACTTCCCCCACTGTCTTTATTATTTTTCTCTTTTTATTGTTTTTTTTCATATATATATATATATATATATATATATATATTGGCAGATTTCTCACTCTTTTCTCGCTCTCACTCACAATCCCATTTTGTCCCGGTTTACCTTGTTGGGCATTCAAGTTGATGCCCTCCACCTACAACAATTGGTTAAAGTATATCCACCGAAGAAAAACAATAAGAATAACACCCTTGTTGTCAAAGAATCTGCTGCATCTTCTGATGTTCATGTCTCTAAAGGTAAAGCACCTCTTGGTAGACAAAAATGATAGGTTTCTGGAATGTGAGAGGTTTCCATAAGGCTCCTAAACACCCATCATTTGCCAAGTTCCTCAAGCAAAGACTGCATTAAGTCGTCTCGTAATAACTTGGACTATTTTATGAACAACAAAATTCCCTCCTGGAAGTCTGTAAATAATTTTGATAATCATGTCAGTGAAAGGATCTTGGTGGTGTGGGACCCTTCCTTTATTTATGTTGAAGTTTTGGAAGTTGATGTGCAGTGGATCCACTGCAAGGTAAAATTTTTGGTTACAGTGGATAGCATCTTAATCACCTTTGTCTATGGCCTGCACACTGTTGGTAATAGGAGAGCAATGTGGGATAGGATTAGAGAACTAAGTGCTTGTTCTTCTCTTCCTTGGATGGTTTTAGGGGATTTTAACTATGTCCTTATTGTGGAGGACAAGTTGAATGGGAATGTTCCTACTGACTATGAGATGCAAGATGATGTGGACTGTTGTTTGGATGCTAACTTATCTGATTTGAATTCTTCACTTGGACTTCATGTGGAGTTCTCACTAGGATAGACAAAGTAATGGTGAATGCTTTTTGGTATGACTGGAATTTGAATGCCCTTGCTTTTTTTGAACCTGCTGGACTTCACTCTGATCACTCTCCTTGTAGAATCACTCTTTCTACTGATCTTGTGCACAGAATGAAGCCCTTCAAGTTTTTCAGTATGTGGATGCAGCATGATACCGATAATGATGTTCTTCCTCAAAGTTGGGTTCAAGATGTTCCTGGTACTGCCATATACCAACTTTGTAAGAAGCTTAAGAGGCTTAAGGGGCCTTTAAAGGATTTGAATAAGAAGCATTTTGCTCATATATCTATCAGGACTGAGAGTGCCCTCAAGTTGCTTGGTGACCTGCAATCTCAGTACAATCTGGTGCCTAACTCCACCCTGGCATCCCAACTTTTGGATCAGAAAAGGGTTTGTCATGCTTTGGAGGCTGCTGAGGATAGTTTTCTTTCCCAGAAGGAAAATGGTGTTTACATGAAGCTCGGTGATAGGGGTTCCAAGTTTTTTCACTCCTTGGTGAAAGGGAATAATGCCAGAAAGCACATTTCTTCTGTGATGCTTGCTGATAACTCTTTCACTACCTCTTATGAGCAGATTAGGGATGCTTTTGTTGGTTTCTATTCTGGTTTGTTGGGAACAGAGGTTGATGCAGCACCTATTGATGTTGATGTTGTCAATGCTGGTCCTAAAGTGTCCATTTCTGGTGTTGACAATCTGGTAAGGGAGGTTACTGCTGTGGATGTTAAGGAGGCCCTGGTTTCCTTTTCTGATGATAAATCCGCTGGTCCTGATGGTTTTTCTGCTGGTTTCTACAAAAAATCTTGGGATGTTGTTGGGGGAGATTTTACTAAAGTTGTGCTGGAGTTCTTCCATAATGATGCTATTTTGAAATAGATTAACCATGCTGTTATTGCCTTGATTCCTAAGAATACTCATGCTACCACTATTGGTGATTACAAGCCTATTTTTTGTTACAATGTCACCTACAAGGTTATTTCAAAAAATTTAGCCACAAGACAGTGTGCCTGTTTGCCTGATCTTATTGATGAGGCTCAGACAGGTTTTGTTGATGGTAGGGCTATGTCTGACAATATCTTTCTTTGTCAAGAATTGATCAGACACTATGGTGTTAAGAGAGGCCCTCCAATATGTTTGATCAAGGTGGATATTAAGAAGGCTTTTAATTCTGTCCATTGGTCTTTTTTAGAAGCTGTGTTGAGGGGATTTGGCTTTCCTGATAGATTTGTGAAGTGGATCATGATGTGTGTTTCTACTGCATCCTATTCTCTGTCTATCAATGGTGAAATGAGGGGGGGTTTTCCAGGAAAGAGAGGTCATAAACAAGGAGATCCCATGTCTCATTTCTTGTTTGTTATTGGTATGGAGTGTTTTTCTAGAATGCTGAGGATTTTGGGAGAAGACTCTGAATTCAATTTTCATGCTGGCTGTAAAAAACTCCAGATTAATTGCCTTGCCTTTGCTGATGATCTGATGCTCTTTGCTAGAGGTGACCATATTTCTGTCACTCTTTTGATGAACTGTTTGATAGTGTTTGGTGAATGCTCTGGTTTGGCGGCCAATTTTCTCAAATCTGAGATGTTTTTTCCTGGTTTATCTGATGTTGATAAATCTGATCTGCTTGATATTGCTGGTTTGAAGGAAGGTGTGTGGCCTATTAGATACCTTGGTATTCCTCTATGTGATGTTAGGTTGAATGTGGTCCATTATGATCCATTGTTTGCATCTCTGAGGAATTACTTCTGCAATTGGAAATGTGCTACTCTTTCTTATGCTGGCAGACTTTAGCTTATTTTATCTGTCATACAAGGTGTGTACTGCTTCTGGCTTGGTATCTACCATATTATTGGCAGTGTTAAGTCGAAGATAGATCAAATGTGTAGAAGGTTTCTGTGGGGAGGTTCTTGTGACTCTAACAGAAAATCTTTAAAAGATTGGGATGATGTCTGTTTGCCTAAATCTGAGGGTGGTCTGGGGGTGTTTCAGCTTTCTGCATGGCATTTGGCTCTTATATGTAGGATTCTATGAAACTTTCAGTGCAAAAAAGACTGCCTTTGGGTTAAATGGATCAGTGAGGAGTACCTTCACAATGTGGATGTTTAGGACTATCAGTATAGGCATGGTGATTCTGCTTTGATCAAAGCAGTGTTTAGAATCAGGGACAGGCTGCTGGATAGTACTGGATCTGCTACTACTGCAGTGGCTATGTTGCAGTCTTGGTCTGTTGGATCAAAGTTGAGACCTAGGATGGCTTATGATATCTTTAGGGTGCATGGCTCTAAGGTATGGTGGTGCAGATCTGTTTGGAAACCTAGGGCTACTCCTAAGCACTATTTTTTGCCCTAGATGTGTATGAAGAACTGCCTGCTCACTACTGATAGGCTTCCTTTTGATGAAAAGTTATGCTCTCTCTGTAGTCTGGTCAATGAATCTGCTTCCCATTTGTTCTTTCAGTTTCCTGTATGGTTTGGGGAAGGATCATAATGTGGTTAGGCATCAGTAGGAGGTTGGAAACTGTGGTTAGTGCTGTCAGATGTATTAATAGAAAGTGCAGGGGTACTTCCCATGGGAATGTGGCCAGATCTGCTTCTGTTTCTGTGGTTTTATATTGGCTTTGGCACATGAAGAACATGAAGAGATTTGATGGTGCTCTTATGAAGATTTCTGATGTTGTGCATTGTATTAAGACTCATATCTTTTATATAATGCAGGTTGCTTTCCCTTTGTACACTTTTACCCCATGATGTTTGGGTTTTGTACATCTTTTGTTATATCTTTTGGTGCTTGTGGTGGTTGTATGAGATTATTTTGTTTCTTTACACACCATGGGACAGGCTCTGTGAGTTATGCTCTCATATGAACCCATTTTGCAGATTTTGGGTGTTGTTAAGTGTTTAGTGGCTGTTGTTTCTTGTAGCATATAACCTCAGGGGTCTTATGCTGCTTGGAATCAACAAATCTAACCTCTTCTCAACACTGTGTAGGTGTTAGCCTAGTTTTTTTTACTGTTTAGGATGTAATCTCCTGTATTTTTCATACTTGGTTATAATATTTATAGTTAACCAAAAAAAAATAGTATATCCACCGACAAATATCAATTTCCGGTCTAGGATAACTCTTCATCTCATCTAAATACTTCTCAATCATATTGTGTGCTCAAAAATGGAATGCAAATGGCAAAATAACAATTAATAAGTCACTACTTCATGCAGCGTAACACATGCTCAATCTTCCATACTAAATCAAATAATGCGTCATCTATAGTACATACTGAAGAATTGAGTCATACATGCTTTAAAAAATGTGGTTCATAAACAGATTGTATGGTTAATACGTCACTACTTCAGAAGTGGGCATGACTTTCACCTATGCATTGTGGAACAATGATGTAATTAGTTAGCTCAAATTTTCACTTAAAACGAATCAAAGTCTACGTGGTGAAAAGTGCATCAAAGAGAATCAAGATAATTAAGAATTTAACGGAATATAATGTTAAAAAGTTAAGTGATGCTCCTACCCCTACTTAATCGAAGCATTGTCCCCAATGAGAAGATGAAAATTGAAAACGGAAAAAGGAACTTAGCTTCGTTAAGCACGGAGCAAGGAAAGGAAATGGACATCCATTAATCGCAACGGCCATCGTATAAGAAGTCCGCGAAAAATCTGTGCTAAATAAATCGAACAATCCAAGAGAAGAAACTCAGGTGACAATAACCGTATAATAAAAATGCGTCAGTAAAAGAGAAAAAAGATAACTTCAAAACAATTAAGCCGACAAAATCATTATATTATTAATAAAAGTCTGACACAGTACCACTAGATAGGAAAAAAAAAAAGAAAAATTGGAAACTAACTACAAGAATTAAGTAAATAAACTAGTCATCGTCAAAATATTCCTCCCAATCACCCTGAGGTTCAAAACGAGGAGGTGGTCCAAAACTTGAGGCAGCCACAGCAGAAAAGGATGCTCCGTGTCGCGGGGCAGTTCGTGGTGGTGGGGTTGAAGGAGGAATGCCTAAGAAGTCCATCATGCGATCCATTTTGTGATGCAAACTCACAATCAATCTTGAATTCTCCTCTATCAAAGCTCTTTGAGATCGTGTCCCCACGTGAACTAAAGTGCACTCTCTCTCAGCTCTCTGACCCACACGTTGAGGTGCTTGTGAAACCGACTACGAGCATATCTTAGGCTCAGGATCTTCCCAATCATCACTTACTAGAACCGGAACCTCGTCCTCCACAACGAACATATCAATCATTGGGCCATAAGGTAGCATCTCTCGCTCGGACTCATCAGCAATGTCTTGGATGCGACCATTCATAAGCATGCCAATATTAACCGGAGATTCCAGCTCCAGGTAGAACATCAACTCTGCCAGCTTTGGTGTAACAGAGGCCATATGATTAGTTAGAAAAAGGTGGGAACAGAAAAATATGTTCAACATCTTCCTATCCGAAGATAGGTCATCCTCCAGGACAATGGTTGGGGCTCCCATCGGATTTCTCTTCCATACCACCCCAAAGTAGTCAGCGATCATCTGCGTCCTCTCCAGATCATTAACATTGAAGGATGATGTATACTCCTCCTAGCCCACTGGTGGGTTACGCACCCCATAATGTCCGTTGATCTGCTCGATGGTTAAATCAACTTTCACCCCTCGGACCATAGCAAATGTAGCTCTAGGGTTGTAGGCTAAATCGGCATAGAACTCTTGCACCACCGTAGCATTGAACCGGTTTGGTGCCTCCGCCATATCAAGAATGTCATGAAACTTCATGACTCGAGGCAAGATAGTGATGTTGGAAGTAACGCCCGAAAGACAATTTATATAAATTTTTTTTTGAATTAATAAATGACAGATTTATTCTCATCTTATTATTTGCTTTGTGCTTATAAGAAATACACTACTGAAAACCCCAAGTCGTATCATATGTAGCCATATAACTTAGTGTGTGTCACACATGAGGATTAAGTTTATGGTGATACACTTGAACTATTAGTGCGTGGTGAAGTTAATCAAAGTATGGGGTCTATTGATTAAACCACCATTAATGCGCCCAGAACACTTTTATGGTGTGAACGCCTTATCCGCACCATCCGACATTGGTTGTCTAAGTGAGGCATTTATATATGATGTAGTCATATAGGACTGGACCGATTTAATCTGAATTTCTCATATAATTCCGTGATTGAGAAAACTCATTAAATCACAAGATGATCATATATGGATTAACCTTAATCTCAAGTGATTACTGCACTCTACTTGTTTCGGATAGGGTTTGATGTGTTCGTTAAGGATCATTGAGGCGCGGTCCGAATCACTTTCACGTTGGCACTATTTGGAATGAGTGAGAAATGTGTGTTTCATAGATATGAAATTCATTCCTTCCTGCGGGAAGTAGAAAGACAATCCCCTCATTTGTTGATTCTAGAAATTGATCGATCCGCGGAGTTCGTATTGGTTATGAACTAATTGATCACTAGTGGGTTAATGGTAAAAAAAGATAAGATGTATTGAAGAAGGTTTACGGAAATAATCCTGCTTCATTACGGATAGTCTATGGAGGGTTAGCTTATATGTAATGATTATATCAATGGACACTTACCGACTCGACTCGACGTTTTGATAATAAGTTATATCTATAATCGATAGAGTTCAGTTTCAGATTTATGGTGGCGTAATTCCGGAATTAATGAGTTGAGTAGAAATATTCTGTTCGATGAATATTTTATTCAATTTATTGTAGCTACTGGTTATAGGTCCATGGTCCCCGGGTTGGCTCCTAACACGCGAGTGTTTTCTCGTTTTATGGAACCTCGAGAATAAATTAAATAGTTGGTCTATTTAGTAAATATACAATATTATTTATTTGGTAAATAATATGTAAAATAGAAAAAACATTTTCTGTTTAAATTAATGATAAAATGGCGCAACATATGTGATAATTTAGAAAAAGAAATTTTTCTAGATTATGTCTCATGTGTAATTAATTAATTATCTATTTGTGGGATAATTAATGGAAAAAATTAAGAGAATTATTTTTTGGGAATTATCTCTTATTTTCGTGGCAAAAATATATTTTCCTTATGGGAATAGGTAATTATGGTGTGAAAAGGATAACTTTCTTGACTAGTTATTTTCCTATATAAAGAGAGTTCCGCCTAACACAATACATAACAATTATTGGCGCCACTTTTACATAAAAAGGAAGAAAAATTAGTTTCTTGCCTTAGTCATTAAAAGAAGAAAAACCTAGGGTTTTTCTTGTGCATATTCGAGGAGGTTCTACGGCGAGGATCGACGCCCACCAGTCGTCGCTAGAGATACAATCCGAAGATCATGGCTTCTCCCTTGGTCGATTGCTTCTCTCTCTCTCCGGTTGGGTAAATCTACTAACTTTCTTGTAGTTATTAATTAATCATGCGAATCGAATCATGGTAAAATCGCATGCGATTTTATTCGTAGCTTCCGCTGTGCATAATCGAGTGTCTCGATCGATGCTGAGAATCAGATCTGACGATCCATTCATGGATCGGATCCGGATTCGGGTTTCTGTATATCCAGCATTTGGTATCGGAGCCAGGTTAAAGCGTTTTTTTGATCTTGATTGCATAATTAATTAATAAGGAGTGGAATAGAATAAAAATTGCATCTTTTATATTTTTTTCTATAAATGCGTGGTTGAATGATTTCGTTGACGAGATGGATTGGGGTTGGAACCTGTTTACCGTTAGATCTGTTGTAAACCCATTTTTTTGGGTGTAGGAATTGTATTAGATTTGCTATAAATAAATAAAAAATTGGGACAATAATTGTATTCTTTTTATTTTATTTGTTGTTGTTGCTGAACGGACGCTGAAGGAAGAGGACGTGCTGACCAACTCGGCTAGAAGATCATATATTCAAAAACGGATCAGTTTGATGATAAACAAGGCAGCGGCAGTTCTAATAATATTTTAATAAATCCTTTAAAAGTAGGGTTTATCTATTTAATTAATTTTAGGTTTATAGATTAGATACGGGGGTACCAACGATCTATCTCAGTGGTTTATTTTTCTCATTTATTTACTTTTATGATTATTTATGTGATATAACCATGTCATGCATCACATTCATGAATTCCACTCCTAGCATATGCATACATGTAGAAAATTAATAATGACATTAATTAGACATGTATGAACACGATAATTAATTATTAAAAATAAAATAAATTAATTAAATGAAACGGAATTTTATCGGGATATAAAATTCACATGATAAAATAAAATTTACTCGGTAAATTAAATTTTTGGATCTAAAAATCATTCGTGGATTTTAATTATGTAGTGACTACATAAAAGAATTTTAATAATTGAAAAATTGGAAAATCCGGAAAAGTTGGATACCAACTGAGCAAAAGGTTCGAAAATTGATTCGGGCGGTCAACAGGGTTTCGGCTTGAATCGTCTTGTCCGTCCAAGTGCGGGGTTAGCCACGGGGGTCCGGCAAGGTCAAGCTATCCGGCGAGCTGAGGCTCAATGAGGCAACCTTAGCCCGATTTTCAACCCAACACCCGCACACATGCTACATTAGCGTCGGGGTCCGCAAGGTTAAGCTTATCCGCGAGTTTCGCTCAATGGGGTAGCCTTAGCCCGATTCATCCAAAGAAATGATATGAACCAACGAAGAGGACAGATCAGCTTAGCCAATCCTGACACCGTTCGGTGAACTCAGTTAAAGCTCAGCCAGAGTTTAATACAGATAAGTTGGTGATTGCCTTTCATGATTTATTGTTTTCAAATTATTGAGATAAAATTCTACGATCCTAAAATTTTATCATGACTAATTAGGACTTTAAAATTCTTTTGTGAATTTTAGTTGTGTAGTGTCTACACAAGAAATTTCTAAATATTCGAAAAATTGGAAAATCATGAATATAGTGTCACTAGTTAGACGGTATTTGAAACCGATAAACTAGTGAGAGCTTTAAATTTTATGATTTATTGTTTTTTGAATTATTAGAAAATTCATAAAGTCCTAAAGTATTGTGATTATAAAATTCTTAGTGAATTTTAAATGTGTAGCGTCTACACGAGGAATTTTAATAAATCTATAAAATTGGAAAATCGTGAATAAGTGACACTAGTTAGACGGTATTTGGAACCGATGAACTAGTGGGAGGATTAATTTAAATATTCATGATTTATTGTTTTTCGGATGATTATATAATTCTGAAAACCCTAATAAGACTACCTATTTATTTCAAAATAACGAATGGGAGAGGGGAAAGTGACAACCGATCCCACGGCCTCTACTGTTGACACAAGCACGTGAGAGAATGGTGACGCCTCGTGCCGCTTTGATTTCGGCCCCCTGAGGGTGGCTTTCACCGCTATCAAAATACAAGGCTTGGTCTCCGAAAGTATAGGATTTTGGGTACTCGTCGAGTCACTGACCGACCCTGAGGTGGCATACTCGGGGCGTACTTTGAGATCTGAAATAGTAGGTCACACTCTAAAGGATATTTTAGGAAATATCTTGGCTGAAAAAGGAAGGTAATCAGCAATTAAATAGAGATGTCCGATTCTCGGTTAGTTGTTGAGAGAGATTGTCTCAATTTAATCGTCACCTCTTTGACCCACCCTGAGGCGGCACTGTAGGTGTGAGGTTAAATCCTTGGAATGGTAGGATAAACTGCATGCATGACATCACGTTTATTATTCCTAAAATTATTATATGTTGTGGTGTATGATTTGATTTATATTTCTGTCATAAATTATTTTACAACTACATATCATCTCAAGGTATCTAAACTGCTAAACATGATAAATTGACTGATGATGACTTCGTAAAATTGGAAAAGTAAGAAGAACGTTGAACTCAAAAATCGAGAATGCAAATTAATTCTGAGGAAGAGGATATTCCTCTTTAGCCTACAAACTTAAGTGACATTGATGTGACTGCTGTCACTCGTGCTGAGCGAGAGACAAAACAAGATTAGTTCAACGATGACGATAATGAGATAGTATCAATCTCACCAGACGTCCCACGGTTTACAAGTAGTGTCTACTCTTATAAATGGCTAGTTCAAGGCCATTTCCTTCATAGAAAGCCAAGAATGGGTAGGTAAATGTCTACAAGTGCAAGTCATCTAAACTAAATAAGTTAAAGGCTAAACCGAAATATTAATAAGAGAAATATAAGATAAGGAAAGTGATTTTGGATCACTAACCTATGAATTCTTAGAGACTCTCTTAACCGAGTAATTTGACTCTGAAGCTAAAGTTCTATTGTAAGAACAAGGTAGCTGGGCATTCATGATGAAGAGTAGACAACGGGCAGTTATTTCAGCTAAGATAGTGGGAGTGATATAAGGAAATAAATTTCGGATTTTAATCCTTGAATATCAATGAAATATAATTTATGTTTTCAGATTCGTTGGAACAAATGGATTCACTTTCACATCGATAATATAGTTGCCTTAAAAAAAGTGATTATGACATTTGTATACGATTTTGAGACTCGGATTTTTGTCTGATAAAGTCAAAACCACTAAGTAATGCTGAATAGGTATATGTACCACATTATAAACTATTAAGACAACTGTTTCCGTATTTAGATAAACGATTCTTCAACATCTATTATTTAGTGCATATATCCTAAAGATAAGATCTGAAGACTGGCTAAGGGTGATTCCTATCTCCCAGTCTAAGAACACTATCTCAAAGGAAAAATGACTAAGTTACCTTTAAATTAGGAAAAGGTAATAGATCTGAAGAAGTATCACAACTTGTTCATATTGACCTTCGAGGTCTTATGAAGGATACAAGCTAGTGGGAGCTTTTGAGTAGTCGACAATTTGTCTGACAGCTACTCAAAACGCCGATTAGTTTATCTAAATATTTGAGGGAATCTCTGATATTACCAGAGAAACGAGTATTCCATGCTCAGATATAGGCTATAGCATAGTATTTGGAACTGATGCTCGGCCTAACTCCGAGTGAAACGATTTCACTTAAAGGATGAACCATGTATTGTCTTGTATAGTTATTGATATGCTACATTACACTGCTTAACTCAATTAAGATATTAGGTGCAAAATAACAGTTTACATTATTATGCAATACCGGGAAGTCTACCTAGAAGATGCTTATGAATTTATGGATAAGGAGTGAACTAAGTTTACCCCACTTCCGAAAATAGAGGCGTTTAGCACTTGGTGCTTGAAGGTAGGACTGGAGGTTTCGCATACACGTTCAGATGGTGACTGTTCTTGAAATATCTTAATACAATGAGTAAATGCTGGTTATAAGATTCTTAAGATCGGATAGTGATGGTTACACAGTTACATCCTTTCTAAAAGGAATGTTTAAATAACAACCTTAGGCCTTGAAGTACAGTTACTCAAGGAGTTACTATCTGATTTAATCAGACCACATCCAACATTGGTTGTTTGGGGATAACACTGATAAATACTACTGAACCAGATCAGAATATTAATCCATCCAAATGCAGTGGGAGTATGGTTTATCAATTGACTCGCTGTGATTATGCAGACTTTACAGTCTGCTGGGGGTGATTGATCACCTATGGTCCTTCTGGAAGGACTGTATAGGATTCTGAAAAAAGGAGGTTGGTTTAAAGCCATAAACCTGTATATGGAGTTTTGGTACTCCAGTTCTGTTCATACTCGTGTAGAACCACCTGAGTGTCTGAGGCCCAGTGGGAGAAATTGGATCTACATGGAAAAGAGTCAAAAGAATGGGAAAGTTTAACTTTCTAATCAAAGCCAAGTGGTCTTGGGGGTAATTCCCTGAGAAGAAGATAGTTCGATAGGGGTGATGCCCTGAAACTTTCTCACCACTCAGCCTTGCTTGACTCCATGGAAAGCAGAAAGATTAACATGGGTGATTCCCTGCAACTTTCTTGCCGTACAATGGAGCTTAGATTCATTCGGATCGGAAGGGTTTTAGCTTAAATCCAATGGCAGATTGACTGCCTATGCTTATATCCATTGATGGATTAAAGCAAACCTCTAGGTCATTAAAAGTCATATGTTTTGGAATGTGTGGGCTTGACCAAAATATTGATAAGTCTTTTGTAGACTAAGAATCAATATTGGTAATGTAGTAGACGTTAGTGTTTATACAGGTAACAGTGCAACAGTTGTGAACAAAATGGGTGTGTTATCTAAAGTCAAGAACTGACGAGCCAAGCTTCTCTGAATCAGAGAAGTGGACTAAATTCTTAGAATTTGATTCGGTCGAATTCATGAGAACAAGTTGTGACAGTTTCCTATCCATCTTATTGTTTAAGATGATGATGCATTTTCGAATGCAATATTCAACGAGAGGTCTCCTACCCAACCCCTCACGGAATAATTCTCTCAATCTTCGTATAGAGAAAATGGGAAAATTTCTCTTTTGGATAGAGAATGTCAGATTTTCAAAATTCAATGAAAGTCGAGTCTTGGATTCGGATGTTGAAAGCGGTATGGTGCATCCTCAAGTATCTTAAGAGAATGAGGAATCATATGCTTGTGCATTCGGGTGCGAACTTGAGTGTCGTTAACTACACTGATTCTGATTTTTGTCGGATTAAGGATGATCGTGAATCGATCTCAGGCTCAGTGTTTACTCATTGTGATGGAGCTAAAGTCTGGAGCAGTCCAGCACTGCCAATTTGACTTCGTTAGTCGAATACATAGTAGCTTTCGGAGCAGCTAAAAAGGCAGTGTGGCTTGAGAAGTTCTTTGTTGGATCGAGAAGTAATTCCAGGTCCCGATAAGCCGATATCAATTTACTGTGAAAACAGATGAGAGGTAGCTCATGCAAAGCATCTTCGCAGTCACAAGAGGTCAAAAGCATATTGAAAGTAAATACCACCTGGTCAGAGACCGTGCATAGAGGCGACCTTTCGGTCATAAAAGATCGCCTCAAGACGACAACTTAGCTAATCAGTTTACCAAGTCGTGTGGCATCTAATGTCATTGATAAACGCTTGGCAGGTACGAAATTGGGAGATATGTCTCATCTACTTTAGAGCAAGTGGTAGAATGTTGTGGATAGAAAGAATAAGGGTGTGGTGCTCTAAAAACAATCATTGCTTGTCTTTACGGGCAAGTGGGAGATTGTTATATATAGTGTGCCCGAAAGACAATTGTTGCTTGTCCTTACGGGCAAGTGAGAGATTGTTGGAAGTAACGCCCAAAAGACAATTTATGTAATTGTTTTTAGAATTAATAAATGACAGATTTATTCTCATCTTATTATTTGCTATGTGCTTATAAGAAATACACTACTGAAAACCCCAAGTCGTATCATATGTAGCCATATAACTTAGTGTGTGTCACACATGATGATTAAGTTTATGGTGATACACTTGAACTATTAGTTCGTGGTGAAGTTAATCAAAGTATGGGGTCTATTGATTAATCCACCATTAATGTGCCCAGAACACTTTATGGTGTGACCGTCTTATCCGGACCGTCGACATTGGTTGTCTAAGTGGGGCATTTATATATGATGTAATCATATAGTACTCGACCGATTTAATCTGAATTTCTCATATAATTCCATGATTGAGAAAACTCATTAAATCACAAGGTGATCATATATGAATTAACCTTAATCCTGAAGTGATTACAGACTCCTACTTGTTTCAGGATAGGGTTTGATGTGTTTGTTAAGGATCGCTAAGAGGCGCAGTCCGAATCACTTTCACGTTGGCACTATTCTGGAATGAGTGAGAAGTGTGTGTCTCACAGATATGGAATCCATTCCTTCCTGCGGGAAGTAGAAAGACAATCCCCTTATTTGTTGATCGATCCTAGAAACTGATCGATCCGCGGAATTTGTATTGGTTATAAACTAATTGATCACTAGTAGGTTAATGGTAAATAATGATAAGATGTATTGAAGAAGGTTTACGGAAATAATCCTGCTTCGTTATAGATAGTCTATGGAGAGTTAGTTTATATGTAATGATTATATCAATAGACACTTACCGACTCGACTCGACGTTTCGATAATAAGTTATATCTATAATCGATAGAGTTCAGTTTTGGATTTATGGTGGCGTAATTCCGGAATTAATTAGTTGAGTAGAAATATTATGTTCAATGAATATTTTATTCAATTTATTGTAGCTACTGGTCATAGGTCCATGATCCCCAGGTTGGCTCCTAACACGCGAGTGTTTTCTCGTTTTATGGAACCTCGAGAATAAATTAAATAGTTGGTCTATTTAGTGAATATGCAATATTATTTATTTGGTAAATAATATGTAAAATAGAAAAGACATTTTCTATTAAAATTAATGATAAAATGGCGCCACGTATGTGATAATTTAGAAAAAGAAATTTTTCTAGCTTATGTCTCATGTGTAATTAATTAATTATCTATTTGTTGGATAATTAATGGAAAAAATTAAGAGATTGATTTTTTGGGAATTATCTCTTATTTTTGTGGCAAAAATATCTTTTCATTATGGGAATAGGTAATTGTAGTGTGAAAATGATAAATCTCTTAACTAGTTATTTTCCTATATAAAGAATGTTCCTCCTAACACAATACATAACAATTATTGGCGCCACTTTTACATAAAAATGAAGAAAAATTAATTTCTTGCCTTAGTCATTAAAAGAAGAAAAACCTAGGGTTTTTCTTGTGCATCCAGGAGGTTCTACGGCGAGGATCGACGTCCACCAGTCGTCGCTAGGAGATACAATCTGGAAGACTACAGCTTCTCCATTGGTCGATTGCTTCTCTCTCTCCGATTGGGTAAATCTACTAACTTTCTTGTAGTTATTAATTAATCATGCAAATCGAATCGTGGTAAAATCGCATACGATTTTATTCGTAGCTTCCTCTATGCATGATCGAGTGTCTCGATCGGTGCTGAGAATCAGATCTGACGATCCATTCATGGATCTCATCCGGATTCGGGTTTCTGTATATCCAGCAAGTGCCACAATCCTCCAAGTCGATACCACGTTCACGAGAAACAAGTCGGCCATTCCAATGACCTCAGAATGACTTGTAGTTCTCCAATGAATCGAATTCCTCAACCCTATCTATCAAGGGGTTGGCATCACCATAGACAACCTGTTGACCGCTTGGACGACGAACAGTTATGTCACATTTTGGGGCCATGAATACTGATAACAAATAAGGCTGAAAACTCTGATTCTATCCTGAAAATTGACCCTCAATTAATCGGCCTGTACTCCCGATTAATCGGACCAAATTTTCCCGATTTTTCTCTTAATCTGTGCTGTAGATGATGGAAGAAGATGAATAGCAGCAACAACAACGTTACAGTAGCACAACACAGCAGCAGCAATGGGGTTATATGGTTGAGATGGTGATGATGGAAAGAAAATGGTTAATAGTGATGGTGGTAATGGGGGTGACGGGGGCCGAGATTTATGAAGAGGAAGAAGAAAGGGAGAAATTTGTATTGAAGATGAAGAAGAATGGTGATGGTTGGGTGTTTAAATAGGAGAAATGGAAGGAGATGGAAAGGTTTAGTGGGATAGTGGGTTAGAGGAGTAATGGTGCTGAGTGTATTGAGGTGTGATTGATGGGATTGATGAGGTGGAGTAATGGTGGAGTGTGGGAAAGGAGGAAATGATGGAAAATAGTTGGAAAAAAGGGGTGGTTTCTCTGACTGGGTGCTGAACGACGCAACGCGTGTCCTTCACGTGTCATCGAATGGTCTGATTTCAAATCCGACACGTAGAAATCGATTAAACCTAGCTCGATTAATCGGATGGAATGCCCGATTAATCGGGGCCAACTTTTTTCCAGATTTTCTTATTTCATGTTCTGCACACCATTCACTAACTTGCTGCTCAAACCTGACATCTAATCACCAGTTCTTACTCTTTCTTTTGTTATTTCCGACTCAATCCAAACCACTTCACTAGAATCCATAACGAGTAAAAAAACCTTCCCAACATCCATCGGTTTCAACCCTAGGGGTGTGGTAGAATGAAAAAAAAGCTCGTCGTTTCATCCGGTTACTTTTATTGACTCTCTTCCTAAATAAGGGTTTAAGAAGTAGTTCTGAGTTTATAGTCGCCAGCTCGACTGACTTTCGGATCTTCATTCAGTCAAAGTTCGGGGCTTTACCTTACCGAACCTACACTCTCGAGATCTTGACCGTCATGCACTTCCCTTCTCAATCAATAAGTGCTCCTCCTTCGCTTTTTAGGCCGAGAAAGAGACATTCTTTCTTATCGTCTAGGAGTGCTATCTCTTGGCTTTTCGCAGAAACTTCCTAAGCTCTCTTCCTGGCACGTTTTGCCCTTTTGGCCCGTGCACTAGGTCTACCCCTGCTTCGAGACTTAACCTTAATGTCTAAGGATTCCACATTTTCTAATTTTACTCTACTTCATCACTACGCCTAACGGAAGCACTCTCCTCCTCCAGAGTCTTGTAGTGGCCCTTCTCCTCTTGTTCTCTCAGCAGTACTGTCATAAACTCGTGCTCACAAGTTTCTACAAGAACCTCTCGATGCTTGGGCTTCTCATCCTCTATCTCCTTAATTTTATGTCTCCGGGGCTATAGTCATCAGCAAAGCGTTCATGCCTATTGTCTAGGGGTTCTAGGATCTTATGGTTACGCCATCATTATTCATCCTTAGAGTGATCTCCCCATTATCGAAATCCATGATAGCTCGGCTTGTTTCCAAGAAAGGCCATCTTAATAAAACTTGGGCACTAGGGTCTTCCGGTACATCTAGGACTGTGAAATCTATAGGGAATATGAATCCACCTGCCTTGATTTTGCAATCCTTTAGCAAACCGGCTGGCATATCTCGAGTACGATCGACAAAAGTCAAGGATCGTGTTTGGTCAAAGGTTACTCGAATCTTTACCTTTTGGCGAGTGAAAAGGAAGAATGTTGCAACTCGAACCAGAGTCACAAAGTCCCAATCCTACAGATACACCGTTAATCGATATCGGGAGTCGAAACGTCCCTGGGTCTCCTAACTTTACTACGTATCCGAGTCTGGGTAGTCCTCGGGCTTGGGAAACATAGTGTCAATGTCCTCTTCAGGGTCATCGAAATCATAATCAGAAGATATATCAATTAATTCAATAGGTTCTCTTTGGCTTCTCGTTTGAATGCTTCTTTCTCCTTTTCCACTTGCTTCTTATCTGCCTCATACTGCTCTCTAACCTTCAAGCCTGAATACATAGAATAATCGGTTTGATATTCAACACTGCGCGAGGCATGGTGTTTGAGTTGTCTCGCTTTTCCCAAATCCTGCAGAACAAATTTCTGAAGTGTCTTGTAATTCCTGCTAAAGAGACAAAACAAAAATAAATAAAATGGTTAGCAACTTCCGCCTCGCTTGGTTTCGCACCCAACTGCTATGCGGACTACTAACTAAAACAAACAGGATATACACGAATCATCACAGAGACTGTTTGATTTTCTGGACCTCAATTAATCGGGGGTAACCCACGATTAATCGGACTCAAAATTCTTAATTTGGTAGTAAAACAATGCAGTTATATTGCAGGACAACTCAAGACTCAAAAAATTAAAATAAAAGAAAAAGAACAACTTCTTAATTAGAGTTAAATACGTTTATTCTTGAAATTGGTCATTGTCCCCGGCAACGGCGCCAAAACGCTTGATCGCGTGTAAGTTGTCGCTTATACTAGCAAGAGTACTAGGTCAAATTATAGCATAGCAACGGCGAATCAAGCTTTATCCCACAGAGACAATGCAACTCAAGTATAAACGAATCTAACCTAATTGAGAAGACAATACGGTCATTGACCAAGGACAACATAGAAAGAAACTTAATCCTCTTGTTTACTTCACCACATAATTTCTGTAAATCAATCGAACGTTTTAATTTAGTTTAGCTACCAGTGCAATCTCCTAACCCTATCTACTTCCACTGTAAGGACAGTAGACAATCTATATGCAACTAACCTACTTCGTTGGTTGTATTATCCATACGCAATAATTTTTAGAGATGCCAGCTTAAGACGGAAAACTTCTCTAAGTAGCTATCGACTATGACTAGCACGTTCCTAGGAATCCATCAAGACTATGTTCTAATTAACACTTCAATAACAGTCCTTCATGTTAATTTACGATGTACGAATATTAGATTGCCCAGACCTAAGTAATCGTTTTAATTAATCCTGTCGATCAACGTAGATGACGCTGAATCTCAAGATTAGAGGGCCCAAAAGTTGCCTCGATTAATCGGTAAAGACCGCCGATTAATCGGGGGCGTCGGTTCCTATTTTGGAATCTACATTACTTCATTCTGATTAATTCAAGTAAATTATGGGGTTGTTAAACATGCATATTAACTATAACACGTAAATACAAGTAGATCTACCATAATAAAGACATAAAGGAATGTTCAAACTCCAAACCTTCGGTTATGGAGATCTAGCTTGATCTACTCAAGCTAGAGATGGCACGGAGGGAAGGAAACCAGAAAGTAAATCACCAAAGAACTAAAGAAAACTTTATTTCATGAAACTTTGTCAATGTATATGAAAAATTATGAAGGCCCCCTTTTTACAATCGTATTCTGACACTTTATATAGGCTCAATGGCCGACTTAAGACTCAATAAAACCCTAACCGACCTAGTAGAGGCGGCAAACTTCGGTTTCTTGTCTTCCAAGGCCTCGATTAATCAGGCCTGGACCTCGATAAATCGGCCTAGTTTTTCTCCCTTTTTCTGACAGATCTCTTCTTGGACTTTCTCCACTTGGCCCAATGCCTTCCTTTTGGTCTAGATCCATCCCTAGCTGCTCCAGATTTTGGTACGTCCTGGAAAGCATACAAAACAAGGCCAAATAGTACCAAATCCACGGGATAATAACATATATGCAAAATTGTAAACCCAGGAATACGCACTTAGTATTTAACATATATTCCTTACAATTATGAGCCTATATATCTCCTCTCGAGCATAATTTGGGTTAAATAAATTTTCATTTAATGGTATTATTTAGGGCATTACCACATGGCACTAACAGAAGCAGCAAAGGAAGCAATATGGTTAAAAGGGCTAGTCAATGATCTGAGTCTGCATCAAGTTCAAGCCAGGGTGTATTGTGACAGTCTTAGTGCAATATTTTTGGCTAAGGATCAGGTTCGTCATGAGAGAACCAAGCACATTGATGTTAGGTACCATTTTCTGAGAAATGAGAGGAGGGTCAATGTGGAGAAGATCAGCATTGATGTTAATCCTGCTGATATGTTCACTAAAACCAGCCTCGAGGGCAAGTTTCAGGTTGTTCTGCGACTTGCTTTGAATATCCAATCTTTGTTAATCTGAATACGGGAATACTCAAATTTGGAGGTAAGGTCTGCATTGAGGTATTCAAATCAAGAAGACAAGAGGATTTCTCGCACTTGGTTGTGCATCCGGTCGGTTTGAATGAAGTTGAAGTCAAGGTGGAGATTTGTAATAGTGACTTAAACTATCTTTCTTTGAAGTCCGTGTGGAAATCGTGATCTGGTCACAGTGAGTCTTTGGGCAATCTCTTTGAAGTTTGGTATTCAACTGAGGCACTTCATCAAGGTTGATCAACCTGCTGAAGTTAAGGCTGCTGGAGTTGAGTCTGCTGCTTCACAGTAGACTTAGAGAACACATCTGTTGCATGGTTTTCCATTTTGGTGAAGTTACTTCTGGGGTATTTCAGTCATTTACTGGGTTGGCTGTTTAGTCAGTTAGGGTTGGATTCCCAAGGCTATTAATACCATCTGTATTAAATGTAACTTGTAACTTTCTCGTGATAATAAAATATCCTCGTTTGTCCGTGGAGTAGTCGGCACATTGCCAGAAACCACGTTAAATCTATGTTCTTGTTTCTGTGTTTGTTTACTTATTAATTGTTTATCTTTACTCACAATCACCATTACTTCTTGATCGATCCGTACACTTACAAAAAAAAACTTGGATTGATTTCAATGCATGGTGGTTGGTGTAATCCTTGTTATATACTTAAGGTTTCCCGTTGTTGAGTTAGTATGGTAAATTTGGGAGAAACAGAGTGCTTAATTAACGGTAGAAACCCAAATTTATTTCATTTCTTAGCTTTACATTATAGCAGCCCTTGCACTTACATTTCCTATTTTTTGTGTTTCATGATTTACCCACAGTGTAGCTTCTTAGCTTGCTTCTTACAAATCCACAATCCATGTTAAAATTTCACTTATTTTATAATGTTTTTGGTTAATGATTGTTTGTCCCTTGCCTTATCTTCTTCTTTTGTTTGTGGATATTATGTAAGTTCTATAGCTTAGATATAGTTTTCATTTAGTCTCATCTGGTTGAAATTCAACTGATTGCTTGGTTTTTATCCATCATTTTCTTGGATTCCGATTTGGTTTCTATTGAGAGGATTTGGTTCTACAAATAACATATTTACAAGCCCCGCCATTAAGTGGTGGTGTTTTGGCTGATTGGGCTGAATTTTTAGATTTTGGTAACCATTGTCTTTTGCATGTGTTGTGTTGTTAAGGTTGTAACTTGACCGGATGATATTTTTTCCTCTCGGCTAGGTAAATTCTCTCATGTTCTCATTTGGATTTATCTAAGATATTTTGTATCTCTTATTTTGGGCTTTTTCCACCACGCCTTGCTGAATTTTTTCTCAATAAAATTTGCTTGTCTTTCTAAAAAAGAGAGAAGCTAGATTTACAAGGATGACTGAGCCAAAATGCTCGCCTTTTGTAACAGTAGAAATCAAACAATTGTGGGCTTTTATCTAAACACCGTGGGAGCTGCCTTGGCCAAGTTTATTTTGAAAGAAATGCTGGAAAATTATGAAACAGTAATAATTCAAACCAACACCAATGACTATTTGTGGTATTCATTCATTCACTGTTGAATGCTATATATCTCTAAGCCTTGCATTATTAGTAATTCAAATTGTATTTATATCATTATATGCACACTTATATTGTAACCTTGCCCAACGACTGCAAATACGTGTAAGCTTTAATCGAGGTGGGTGATTTCATGCTTGCAATTGAGCAAGGTTACAATATGAGTGTACATATAATGATATAAATACAATGTGAATAACTAATAATGCAATGCTTAGAAAAATATAGGAAGCAACAATGAATTAATGAATACCACAAGTAGTCATAGATAGGTGTTGGTTTGCATAATTACTGTTTCACAAATTTTCTAGCATTTCTTTCAAAATACACTTAGCCATTGGCAGCTCCCATGGATGTTTAGATAAAAGCCCACAATTTTCGATTTCTACTGTTACATGAGGCGATGCATTTTGGCTCAGTCATTCTTGTAAATCTAGCTGCTTCTTTTAATTTTCATAGAAAGTCAAGCAAATTTTATTGAGAAAAAATTCAGCAAAGTGGTGGAAAAAGCCCAAAATTTGAGATACAGAATAGCTCAAATAAATCCAAATTAGAACATGAAATAGGAAAAAAAAAATCATTCGGCCACCTTACATCCTTAACAAAACAACACATCCAAAAGACAATGGTTACCAAAATAGAATACTCAGTCCAGCCAAAACACCACCCTTTATGGCAGGGTTTGTACATATGTTATTTGTATAACCAAATCCTCTCAACAGAAACCAAATCAGAATCCAAGAAAATGATATAAAAGCCAAGTTTACGGCAGTCGGTTGAATTTCAACCAGATGACACTAAATGAAAACTATATCTAATCTAGTTGAACTACATAATATTAATAAACAAAAGATGGCAAGGGACAAACAATCAGTTTAGGTTGCACGAACATGTCTACGTAGACAAGGACACGAGACATGGGGACACGGGAGTTTCGAAAAAAAATAGGACACGGTGCGGGGGTCAAAATGTAAATATGAAAAATATAGGGACCAAAATGTAATTATCAAATACAATAAGCGCAAAATGAGCGGGGTGTTTCATTTTGTCCAAATGAGACCATATATGACTTCCATGGGTGACTAGAGATTTATTTAAACAAAATTGTGTCGTTTTCAGTGGAAAGTGTCTAAAATTTGGTAAAATTGTCCAAAATGTAAGAAAAATGTCGATATTTCCGGACACCGCATCCGACTTGCGTGTCCAAATTTTTTGAAAATTCCAATTCGGCCTGATGCCGTGTCCGGTGTGAGTCTGACATGCAACACGCTAGTTGTATGGAGTGTTCGTGCATCATAGCAATCACTCCCCTGGTTAACCAAAAACATTACAAAATAAGTGAAATTTTTGCATAGATTGTAGATTTATAAGAAGGAAGCTAAGAAGCTACATTGTGGTTAAAACATGAAACACAAAAAAGGAAATGTAAGTGCAGGGTTTGCTACAATGTAGAGCTAAAAATAGTGAAGGACTTACTAGCTAGATAGACTTTGAAACAAAATGGCGATCCAGGTGGAATATTATTTTTTGGTACAAGGCGATCTAGGTGGATTTAAACACCCTTAGTTGCAAAAATACAATCTCTTCTTTGTTATTGTTTGATAATTGCTTTATATGTATTATCTTTTGTGCATAAGGAGTTTTATTATCATCGTTGAATGCGCTTATTGGTATGTCAGCAAGTCTGAGGTAAGTCATGATTATTTGTCATTTCAATGGCTCAGGGTACGTAGGGGACCGTAGCTATTTACCAGGTGGAGTGGTATGATACATTGAGCTAATGGTTTGGGTGGTGTCAAAACCAAGGCAATATGTTGTTCAGAGCAACAACGGATGATATTTAGAATTTCATTATAATTATTTTTATGTGGATTTAAACACCCTTAGTTGCAAAAATACAACCTCCCGTATGTTATTGTTTGATAATTGCTTTATATGTATTATCTTTTGTGCTTAAGGAATTTTATTATCATCGTTGAATGTGCTTAATGGTATGTCAGCAAGTCGGAGGTAAATCATGATTATTTGTTATACCATTGAATATAAAATTTTTTTAAAAAAAAATTGAGACTCGCGTAACATGAGTTTCTTTTCTCATTATTTGTCTCAACAAAAAATGTATATTCTATCATATTATAAAATTGTTTTTCGTATGAATAATATTGGTAAATTTGTTGAACAACAATTATATAATCATGAGATAATAGATCAATTAATATAATTTGTATTAATTAATCAATAAACGATAATTAATATTATAAAAATGTTATCATAATATTTAACTTGAGTGTTAGAAGGAAAGGATAATTATATTATATCCGTATCTACTTTATCTATTTTAATGTTACTGTGGAAATCCTTTTGAAAAAGAAACATGGCGTGGAAATGTTTGTTGTACATCGTTTGTGGCAATCGTATTAAATAATCTGCAATCAACTTTTCTGCATGCAATTGTACGTTATTCCACTTGTTTCCGTCATTGTGTGTATATATATATATATATATATATATATATATATATATATATATATATATATATTTGATGAAAAATGAAAAAAAAGAGCGTTGTGTCCTTTGATTAGAAATATCATGCAAAACAAGTGCATGCAGAAACCTTGATGGCAGATTACTTAATGCAATTTCCACAAACGGTGTACAACAAATATTTCTACTCCCGGTTTCTTTTTTAAAACTTGTTTCCTTTTCAAAAGGATCTCCACAGTAACACTAAAATAGATAAAGCAGATACAGATATTATAATATAATAATCCTTTCGTTCCAACCCTCAAGTTAAATATTGTGATAATATGTGTCATAATATTAATTATCATTTATTGATTAATACGTAAAACTTATATTAATTAATCTATTATCTCGTGATTATATATTTGTAGTTCAAAATATTTACCAATATTATTCATACGATAAATATTTTTATAATATGAAAGAATATACATTTTTGTTGAGACAAATAATGAAAAAAGAAACCCAAGTTACGCGAGTCTCATTTTTCTTAATTTTAAGTTCAATGCAATGACTAATAATCATGACTTACCTCAGACTTGCTCACATACCATTAAGCACATTCAACGATGATAATAAAACCCCTTAAGCACAAAAGATAATACATGTAAAACAATTATCAAACAATAACCTACGGGAGGTAATATTTTTGCAACTAAGGGCGTGTAAATCCACATAAAAAAATAACAATAATAAAATCCTAAATAACAACTGTTGTTGCTTTGAACAACATATTGTCTTAGTTTTGACACCACCCAAACCATTAACTCAATGTAAAAAACCATACCACTCCACCTGGTTAATAGCTATGATCCCCTATCATGAGCCACTGGAGCTCTCATTTATTCCATTATAAACCCATTTTCTCCTCTTTGAGAACCTTGAAATCTTCCTCTGCAAGGCATAATCAGGATCCTAAGATCGCCACTTTGTTTCAAAGCCTAGCTAGCTAGTCCTTCACTATTTCTAGCTTTACATTGTAGCAACCCTGCACTTACAATTATATTTTCTTTTTTGTGTTTCATGTTTTACCCACAGTGTAGCTTCGTAGCTTCCTTCTTACAAATCTACAATCCATTCAAAATTTTCACTTATTTTGTAATATTTTTAGTTACCCAGGTGAGTGATTCTTATTATGCACGGACACTCCATACCAGTAACGTGTCACGTGTCGGACACGCACCGGACACGGACACGGGCCGGGCATCGCAAACGGCATCAGGGCAAATTGGAATTTTCAAAAAAATTGAACACGCAAGTCGAACACGTTGTCCGGAAATATGGACACTTTTCCTACATTTTTTAAAAGCAGTTAGATGAGTCTCATTTTTTAAAATTAAAAGTTCAATGCAATGACCGGCCATCGTGACTTTTACCTCGACTACATGACATATATAGGCATATTAAGATCCTCTAACATGATAAAAACCCTTAACCATAAAAATAAAATATATAACAAAAATATTTAGGCATATTAAGACCCTCTAACATGATAAAAACCCTTAACCATAAAAATAAAATATATAACAAAAATATTTATTATTGTGAATATAAAATTTTATATATATATATATATATATATATATATATATATATATATATATATATATATATATATATATATAAAAATGTTACACCAATATTACTGTGATGAGTCAATCGAATGTATAATGACCTTTAAAGAAATATTCCAATAAAAGTAAATAATTTATTGGGTTGGGTTAATATTATTTTTTGTAAGTATATAAGGGTGTGCAAACAAAAATAGCAGTAATTATAAAGAAATCCAGAATTTCATTATACTTGTACCTACCATGGTCTCCACCCCTGCAACACACAACTAGCAGCTAAACTCACATAAAACCCTCAAGATGGAGTTTTATTTTTACATTTTGATCAATCAAGACCCTTCCTCCACTCCATCCATTAGCTACAAGTCTGGAACATCGTTATTATGGTTTGAAATAACAAGTCATATTTCGTTTCACAAAAATAAAGAAAATAAATTCAGCACACATATTGTTGGATTGACGGGTATCATTTCTCACTCATTTTCTGAAATAATAGTGGGGCCTGTATTTTTATTGAGTTTAGTACGTGATTTTTGTTGGAATATTTGGTTAATATGTATTTAATTAATTATTCAACTTGGGTTCGATCTGCAAGTGAATGAACTCTCAATTAATGTACGTATTTCTAATATTTTAGCTTGTATCTTTATGATAAGAACATGTATTCCTCTTCCAAAAGTTTATTTACATGCCCAAATAACTTATAGTTTAAATTAATTGTTCAAAAAGTATAGATTTTCTTTTTTTTTTCCGATGTTCTCATTTCTTTGTTTTGCAGTTGGTTGTGATCGATGGTGTGTGAGGGTGGGATAAAAGGAAGAAAACTATAAGCAAATGTAATACTATCAGATTTACATATACTTCCTCTGTCTAGAAATTCATTAAGCTGACGAAGTTACTGAATGTTAGAAATACATTATGCAAACCTTTTCTCCGCCATCACAGCTCCTCCCTACTTTCAGTACAAGATTCTCTTAGTTTTAAAAAGATTTATCTAAAGAAAAATCGGATCATTTAACCAGTAATTTAAACAACTAGAAATTTGAAGCCCTTTTGGTTACCGGAGAGATGGACCTTTACAGCAACCGTACAGTTGAGCTATTCTCAAATTACTCAATTAAATTAAGGTCCCTAATTCCACAAAGATGTGATGTCTACATAGCCAGGTACATGTGATTTTGACCTTATCCTTGCCTAGCCTAGCATATTGAAGAAGATAATTTCTGCTACAATCGGTTCTCTTCTTGTTAGGAACATTTTATATAGTTTTGATGATGGTCTCGCTAGCTGTTAAAAAGCCTAAAAGACTAAAATTTATAAGCTTACTAGAAATCTGACCTTGTATAGGTTTTTTAAACTAAGCAATGTAACCATAGTCTGGTAGGTCGGCTCAGTAAAGTGAAGAAATGAAGATCAGTTGAGTAAGAAACCCGAGGACCCAGACTAAGTGAAGAAGACCTATGAACTGGTATACAACTAAGGAAGTCTGTGATAACCTTCAGTAAGCCTAAGTAATCAGACAATTGAAAAATTCTATAGAATGGTGTACTCTGACCTCACATCAAATATGGATCAGAGAAATGAAAATCAAATCGGCTAAGTGAAATCAATTCAGAAGAATCAGCCGTGTTATATTCAACGTAGAGGTAGTCAATCAGGTAAAGGGAGTAAGTTGGCCGATCAAGAAAGTAAGCTTACTGAAAAACGTGTTTCTATTTACGCATGTGATGAAATCATAATCAATCAAGGAATTAATTGAAGAGATAATCAAGGACGCAAATCATGATAGACTTTGAAAATAAAATCAAGAGCACGCAAATCATGGAGAAATGAATCAGGAAGAAAAGGAAATTATTCCCGAACATTAAACAGTCAATCGACGGCATTTCAAAAACATCAAGGAATCAAGGCTATAAATAGAAGGCTTCAACTGAAGAAATCAAAAACAATATTAGGAATTTTCAAAGTGCTTAAACTCTACCAAAAAGGCTTATGTTCTCTTGATCTTCAAAGAGAAATCGAGAAGACAAGTTTCGGAAATCTTAAGGACTTCAACGTTTTATCAAGTCTGAACTTGGTCCTTGTGAATCTTTGATTCACGCCTTCTTATCTCATCGTAGATCCATCAATCAGTGAAGGAGCATTTGTTGCTTCCAAGGACTAAAGCAATTGAAGCAGAGTCACCTGTGTAGGAATTGTGATTGTGATAGTTGTTGAAGGGTTCAACCAAAGGAACAGCGTGTGTAGTGGAGCTACTGAAGAAATTGTGTATTGTCAAGGAGTGGTCACTCAAGACGGTGAAGCATTTGTTGTGAAGGACGGTTGATTGTTGTATTGATGTATCAAACGATAGTGAATTCCTCCAATCATCACAAGAGAATGGAGGATTAGGGGATTACATCACCCCGAACCTCTACAAGTCTTTGTGCTATTTACTTTACACATTTAATTTTTGCATTTACTTTACACACTTTTAATTATTTGTTTATTATCTGTGTGTGTGCATATTTAATTTAAAAACATATTTAAAGAAGGGGTGTTTCCGGTACATAACTTATTTCCAAGAAAAAGTTTTTAATCTTGTGATCAAGGTCATTCAACACCCCTCTCTGGCCCTTGATCTACCCTTATGTGGGACCAACAATTGGTATCAGAGCAGGGTTCTTTGTATCAAAACATGTTAAGATATCTGTACTTTTTATCGTTTTTCAGATTTTTCAAAGAGTTTTAAAATTCTGCATTCATGGAGTCTCTGAATTTTATGTATAAGATTCTCATCTTTAGTGTCAATAATTTTGAAGAATATAAGATTCGTATGTTATCACATCTTGCAGCCATACATGATGAAATGCTGGATGTCATTAATGATAAGCCGATCAAGATAATGACACTAGTGACCACAAGAGCATCTATGCAAAGTTGGGTGGAGAAACCCAAGTCGGAATGGACAAAAGATGACATGAATAGAGTCAAACTTGACTTTGTGGCTAAAGACATGATAATGAAGACTTTAGACAACAATATGTTTATGAGAGTGAAGGATTGCATGTCAACAAAGGAGACGTGGGACAAGCTGGCCCTGACCAATGAAGGATCAGAAGCAATTAAAGAAAACAAGCTCTCAGCAGAAAAACAGATGTTTGAAAACTTCAAGATGAAGACTGGTGAGTCAGTGGAGCAGATGGACATCCGCTTCTCTACCATACTCGGCAAACTACAATAGCTTGGTCAAGTATATCCTCAAAAATAAGTATTCTTGAAGATCTGAAAGGCTTACTTGAAAGATGAAAGATCAAGACAACTGTTCTACAAGGAACATTGGATCTGAGCAAGACTGATACTCTGACTCTAATGTCAGAGCTAAAGGCTCATGAGTTTGAGCTGAATAATGAATATGGTGGCACAACTGAGGTACCAAAGACTAGCGCACTAGTGGCACCTCAGCAAAGTAACCAGCAGATAGCAACTGATAGAGAGACGAAAGCCTTGAAAGAGTAGACGGCATTACTGTTTAAAAGATTTGACAAATTTTCCAAGAAACAGTACAAGGGAATTTTTCATCGAAACATAAGTCCTCAACCTGCAAAGACAGCAAGGACAAGAATAGAGATGAAGATGTTTGATGTTTCAAGAAACACTATTTCAAGAAACAAAATTACATATCAACCTCAACAGCTGAAGCTGAATACATAGCAGCTGGAGTTGATGTGCACTAATGTTATGGATCAAACAACAGCTCAAAGATTATAGAGTAGAAGAAAAGACTATCCCCATTATGAGTGATAATACAAGTGTTATCTCAATCACAGAGAATCCAGTACTTCATTCAAGAACCAAACACATAGATGTGAGACATCATTTCATCAGAGATCATGTGGAAATATGTGATTTTGGAGTACATATCAACTGCCAGATATATTCACCAAGCCCCTCGGTCATTAAAGATTCTTCAAATTGAGAACATAACAGGGATGATTGAAGTAGATTGATCTCGCACTATTAACTTCAAAGAAGCCGACAAGACAAGCAGAGTGACTTCACCAGCGGGGTTGACCTTTGGTATGATGGGTGAACTCACTTGGCGGGCCAGCCATTGGATCAGCCATAATCACTCAAATGAGTACAAGGAACATTTGTTTTGATGAATTAATAAGTTGCTCAGTGAAATAAATCAGCTAAGTGTCGGACTAGCAAGAATACTACACCAGCATACTGATCATTAAAGCAAGTGGGTCAAGCAAGTGACGTGGCAAAATAAAATACCCATATGGCAAAATAAATTGCATTGAGATGTTTATTAAAGAATTTCACACGTGGATATTATTTTATGGTTTTTAAATTTGACATGAGGATTAAAATAAGGAGTTTAATTACGGATAAAGTGGACGTGTTGCAACGCCCCAAATCTCGATAAAAATCATCATTACACCATCAATATTCCTTATGTATCGTGTAGAGAATCGCGCCTAATCCTCTGACATTAATTCTCAACCACAATTTCAAATTTCAAACGTCAACTCATTTCACACTTACCCAAGGTCTATATAAACAACACTCTACCATTTTTGGGAACTTTACGTTATTATTATTTTTGACTGGACCACCGACGTATTCAACAAACTGGGGGAACAAATTCAAAGAGAGATCAAGGATGAAAAGGACTCTAAGAAGCCACCAAAGCCTGGACATAAACAAAAGGTCAAAACATGTATCTTCTGGATTAAGAAATCCTTTGGGATACCCTTGCATTTTTTGCTTTTAAGACTGGAGATTGTACCCACAAAGATGCACACCCTCCACAACGCAAACACCATGTTTAAAATAGTTAAGAAGGGTAAGGGTCGCAAGAAAAAGGAAAGCAGGTACCCCTAGAAACGTGGTTCAAAAAAGGAAAATGAGATGCACTTCGCTAACCATCCCGGGAGTACAAGAGGAATGTTTAGGGTGAATTTATAGTGTTTTTAACGATATGTTTTATATCAATTTCCCCCATATGTGGATGTTTTTCATAGAAATCGAGCTTTATAATTGAAATATTGAGCAAGTGGTGTTTTCAATAGTTAAATTGCAAAACGTAATTAAATTATGTCTTAAATTGTGATTTTATATTATTTTGGAGTTATGTTACGCTTTGGTATGTTTTATTTATCTTTTAGATACATGTTCTCGAGCTAAAAGAGGATTAGAAGAGGCTGCATTCGGATTTTCTGATGAAGAGAAGAGATAGGGATGAGAAGGAAAGGATAAAGATGAAGAAATCAGCTTCCAGGCATGATGGACGTTCGTTCATGTCCCGTCCACTATGGACGGGCGTCCATTAAATCAAACGGCGTCCAGGAGAAGAAATCAGAACAGAGAGTTTGGACGTTGTATGGACGAAGTCGCCCGCCTAGCGTCCAGCGATTGGGCGGGCGTCCAGTGTGTTTCGGGCGGGCGTCCGTCCGCCGACTTAGCCCTGGCCGACTTAAAACTCTATAAAAGCAGCTGCGCCCCAACCCTAAAAGATATCAAAAATTCTTCATACACCAAATACTACTCAGCAGCCGCACTTCTGAGGGTTCCAAGGCCGGTCACCCGAGCCTTGTGCTCGGGTGATCCGGGTTAGATTATGATGTTTTATTTTCGTTTGTTGATTCACGGAGATCATCCATTGTACCAAACTATGTGAGTTTATCTTTTAATTTATTCAATCCTTTGTTTATTTTCGTGATCTTTGATTTGTTTTGTATCTTTCTATGATTTATGATGCTATTGTGTGACTAGATCGAGAGATTGGTTGCTAATTGTTGTCTAACGTAGATGAGAATCGTTGTTAGGCTAGATCACCATAGAAAGATAGGATTTTTAATCGTTAATTCGTTACAAATTAATTGGTTAATTATCTAGGTTGCTAGATTCTAAAATACGAGAGTTAACTTGAATCTACACCTTCGTTTTGTATGGAAATTGGTCTCAACATTCGAGAGAGGAGAGATCGATAACTGAATTCACTAAGAGATTAGGAGTTCATAGCTTGAGAAACGGATTCACTAAGAGATTAGGAGTTTGTATCTCGTGTAAAGGTGAAACCACAATATCGAATTAAAATCATGAGATGAACTTGGATTGAAATCACTTGGTTTGTATATTGGTTGATTCCATGCATCTTTCTTCTATGTTTTTCTTAGTTGTTATAGCTTAGATTTATTTTATCTGTTCTATGTGTTTATATGTTTGTTCTTTCGTTTATTTGTTTTCATAAGTAACAATTGAAAGGAATTAATAAAACTAGATTCAACAACCCAATTCCCTGTGGATCGACCCCTTACTTATCTCGCTTTACTAGCAATTACCCGGTATTCGGCCGGTTAGGAGTTAGTTTTGCATATAGGTTAGGGTTTATAAATTGTTTTTGTTCAATGATGCAAAACCATCCAAACAAGGAACAAGTGAGAGTCACTACCTCTGCTTCCACAGCCGAGGAACCTATCAATCTGGATGATGATGTTTCAACCAAGGAACAAGAAACTATAGCTGAGGAACAAGAAAATCCTGCCGATGAGCAAGCCAATAAGGATGAGGACCATGAGGAAGAGGAAATTGTTGTTGATAATGCTGAAGAATCAGCAAATGAGGATGAATGTAGAGCCTCAGAAGAAGAAGAGGCACCATAGCCTAGAAATATTGATGACAGAGTAGCAGCCTACATAAAGTGGAAATGGAGTGATTCCAAAGGCTAGTTGCATGACTCTGACAAGATGTTTGAAGAATAAGAATAGCTCTTGTCATTAATAGGATTTGAAAACCTACCAGAGCTTATTGATGAGTCACCACTATAGGAAGCAGAGGAACTGGCCAAGGAGAAATGGCCAAATCAGCTGAGGATGCAAGAGATGACAATAATGATGATGATGATGATGATCATAATGAGGGCATGATGATGCCAATCATGGTGTTGATGATGGCAATGATGGTGGTGATGGTGATGGATCAAAGACACCATCACCTAAGCATGTGAATATAGATGAGGATGACTTAACACTCTTTGATGATGCTCAGCAAACCACAACCGCTAAGTCATGTGTATCATTGGAAGAAGAAAATCCAACTCCAGCTGAGGAATCAACCCAGCACACAACTGAAGTCATAGCAGCAGCTCAGGGGACAGCACCAACAATGGCAAAAGGGTCAATTATAAACCAGCACATGATTCTAAAATGGTTCAAGCAGCTGACCCTGCATCAACTCAAGAGACGGAATCAAAGACTACCAAAGATTTCCCGTCTGATGTACTGAGGGGAATGCAGATACCACACAATGTCTATCTTTAACATTGTCGTGGTTGAAGAAGTGATAGAGGAGCCAACTGTCAAGCAAGGGGAAGAGGTTACTCAACCCAGAAAACAAGCTGAGGTAACTGATGCTGAGCAAACACCCCAGGTACCACCTCAAATTCATCAAGTGGTACCACCTCAGTGTACTGGGGCACCACCAGTGAACACATCAACCCCAAGCCCCTCTCGCATAGAAAATATGGTGACAAACCCTCGGTTTCAGGAAGAAGTGGACAGAGTGGTTGAAGAATTGAAGAAGCAAGCAATCAGCTTGAAGAATGTCACATCTGTTCTTTAAGATGAATGTGTTGTATTGCAAAATAAATTTAAAGCAGTGACGGCATACCTGGAGATGCAGAATGATATAATGATCAATCTTCAGACTAGTGTAAGCAAGAAATTCAAGGCTCGTGTTGATCTACTTGTGCACTTGAATAACAACAACAATACGAGGCTTATTCACATGAAGACACATATGAACACTCAACTGCAAACTATTGTCAATGCCATAGGAGATCGATTCAGTGAAGTTGATAATAAACCGGTCGAACATGATGGAAAACTGAAGGACATTGACTCCAAGCTGAATAGCTTAATTCAGACTGTTGAGACTACAAACAACATTCTATTGCCCCACCGATAATACCAAAAAAGGGGGAAGAGAAAGGTGATAAGCCTGAATTTGTACCTACGCAGAAGAAAAAAGAATTTGACTGAGGAATAAAGAGATTAGACCCAGAGAGGCAGCTGAAACAAGTCTGAAAAGAAGTCAGGAGGAAATGTGTAAAGGCTGCACAAGATACTCAAAGAAAAAGACCAGATGACAAAGATAGAAAATCCGGTGGCCAGCAAATGAGCTCTCAACAGCTAATATCGAGCTCATATGATCAAATGAGAGGTACTAACACCAGCTCTGGTCAAGGGAGATCTGAGGGCAGAGGAAGGACTGAGGATAGATCTCAGCCAAAGAGACCCTCTTCTCGGTTGAAGAAAACCCATGGAGAAGAAGTGAAGAGGGTGGTAAAGGAATTTCTGAAGAACTGGGACACTTTCTACCCAAACCAAAATCAAGATGGAGTATGGGCAGATTGGGTAGCTAGACATGAAGAGAAATTGCAAGCTGATATGCATAAGAGTTGGAACAACCTAAAACGATATAGCAAAGAGATAGCTGGAGGACAAGCACCAGCCCAGGGGGAACACAAGTTGACCTGGAAGACTAGCTAGTACTGAAAGTAAAAAGTAGCTGTGTTGGCGGAGAAATGGTTTGCATAATGTATTTCTAACATTCAGCAACTTCATCAGTTACATTAATGAATTTCTAGATAGAAAAAGTATATGTGAATCTGATATTACATTTGCTTACAGTTTTCTTCCTTATTTCCTACCTCTACACACCATCGATCACAACCAACTCCAAAACAAAGAAATAAAAACATAAAAAAAAATGAAAAACTATACTTTTTGAGCAATTAACTTAAACTCTAAGCTACTTTCATCTAAATAAGATTTCGGAAGAGGGATACAGGTTCTTACCAGAAAAAAAGAGCTAAAATATCAAAATTTCCTGATTACCATACTTTAATGTATCATGAAGGTTGTAAGGGCGTGAAATGCATGTATTAATTAAGAGTTCATTTACTTGCCGATCGAACTCAAGATGAATAATTAATTAAACACTCACTAACCAAACGTTCCAACAAAAATCACACACTAAACTCAAGAAAAATGCAGGCCCCATTATTATTTCAGAAACTATGTGGAAAATACCTGTCAAATCCAACAATATGTATGCTGAATCTCTTTTCTTTCTTTTTGTGAAACGAAATATGAAGTTATTTCAAACCATAATAACAATGTTCTAGACTTATAGTATAATGGATGAAGTGGGGCAAGGGTCTTGATTAATCTAAATGCAAAAAATAGAACTCCATCTTGAGGGTTTTATGTGGGTTTAGCAGTTAGTTGTGTGTTGTAGGAATGAAAACCGAGGTAGGTACATTATTTTCTTATGAAAAGTTATAATATTATGAAATTCTGGATTTCATTAAAATTACTGATAAATTTGTTTGCACACGCTTAAAAAATAGTATTAACCCAACCCAAAATTATCCCTCATTTTCTAATTTTTACATCTATTAAAAAACTTAAAAAATTATTTACTTTTATTGGAATATTTCTTTAATGGTCATTATACATTTGATTTACTCATCACAAGAATATTGGTATAACATCGTCTTTTACTTGGGTTTGCCATGGGTTGACCCTGTTCTGGGACATACTTCTTGCCTGCCACCATAGGTGCTGGACTTGGTTTCAAATTGTCTAAGTTAAGCCTTTGCAGAATCTGAGATGCATAATAACTCCGAGTCAAGTGCTTCCATTCCAAGAAAGTGAGTGACATATCCTAGATCTTTGAGGATGAACTTGGCATTCATAACTTTGTTGAATCTTTTGACAAGTGCTTTAGTTACTAGTGATCAGAATGTCATCTACTGACACAAGTGGATACATCAATACATCACAGTGGTGTCTTTCTTGAATATGAATAAATAAGAGTCTGCCATTGACTGTTTGAAACCCCAACCTTTCATCAGATCTCTAAGACCATCAAACTAGGCTCTTGGGGCTTGTTTGAGCTCATACAAAGCTTTGTTTAATCTGTGACATGGTGTGGTTTGGTTTTGTCTTCAAATCCCACTGGTTGTGGCATGTACACAACATCATGTAGAGGCCCATTCAAGAAAAATCATTAATTTCCAGTTGCTTAATGTCCCAATTTTTGGCAACAGCCAAGGCCAGAACGACTCTAAGGCCTTTGCTATTGGACTGAAAGTCTTAGTAAAGTCTACTCCATAGGTTTGATTATAGCACTTGGCAACCAGTCTTACCTTATGCTTCAATACTGTCCCATCTGGTCTCAACTTCCTTCTGAAAACCCATATGTTTCCCACCAAAGTCTGACTTGAATTGTAGGGTACCAAGTCCCATGTTCTATTTTTGCACAAGACCTTATACTTATCTTCCATTAATGCTTTCCAGACAGGTTGCATCATAGCTTCAGTGGCCATTTGGTGTTCAGCCGGGTATTTATAATAAACTCCCTTAGCTTTAGCATTATAGGTCTTAGGTTTGAAGATCCCACTTTTGGATCTAGTCTGCATAGGATGCCTTGTAGGCACAATGGATTGTGTGGGTTCTGTAGTACGAGCAGTGGTGGTGTTGCAGGGTGAGACAGATGGACTTGAATTTGATGAAGGTGATTGTGAAGGTGGTTTTTATGAGGGAGAAGCCGGATTGCGAGTCCTACCCAGTGGGGGAGAGAACTCTTACAGACGTCGTGAGTGTTTGATGTATCTTTGCTTCTATTGGAGTTAACATCATGTGATGAAGAGTTTGGGACTGTGGCAAACAGCTCTACTGCACTGGTATCCTTGTGGACTGTATGGGAAGTATAACATAAGGGAAGATAGAAGGTGGAGTATGATAGGGTATTGGAATCTGTATGAAAAGGAAACAAGGACTCATTAAAGGTGACACTTCCGGAAATACAGGGTATTGGACTCTATATGAAAAGGAAACAAGGACTCATTAAAGGTGACACTTCTAGAAATATACAGTCTACCATTGGGATCAAGACATTTATATCCTTTGTGATCTGGACTCAAGCCTAAATACAGACACTTTGAGGAGTGAAACTGGAATTTAGTGGTTTGAAATGTCCTGAGATCATGATAGCAAGCACAACCATAAACTCTGAATCTAGTGTAATCTGGCAATTTCTTAAACAAGACCTCATAAGGTGAGTTATGTTGCAGGACTGGAGTGGGCAAAGCATTGATGAGTCTGACAGCCTCTAGGAACCTATCCCGTCAAAATCTAATAGGTATGGAGGCTTGTGCCATGAGGTTAACCCAAGTTCTACTATATGCCTATGCTTTCTTTCAGTCCCTTCCTTGTTGGCCATAGGCATGTGGACAAGGGTGCCTAAAAACAATGCCACAGTCCTTAAGAACATGTGCAAATGTCCTATATTCCCTATCCCAATCTGATGGTATGCATTTGATTTTAGTAGAAAACCGTGTTTCAACAAATTGTTTATACTAAAGAAATGTTTAAAGGGCTTCATCTTTTGTTTTCAAGAGGCATATCCATGTGTACCTAGAAAAATAATCAATGAAGTGAATATAGTAAGAGTACCCCCAGTAGATTGTACTGGGGTAAGTCCTCATAAGTCGGTATGAACTAGTTTGTTTATACAAAACTAGGTCAAAAGACCTAAGAAGAGAAATTGTTGTCTAGGGTGGTGAAGCTCCCTTATATCCTCAGCTATAACGCTCAAAGCTTCTTCAGATGGGTCTTCAGTGGTGGTAACTCCAGGATCACTCTACTGCCCACTTCTAGCAAGGAGATTAGCAACTCTATTGGCTTCCCTGGGTTGAAAAATAACCCTGACATTCCAAGAACCATTATCCTTCATGGCTAAGATATCATCAATAATAACTCTACTGGTTTCATCTCTGCTACGAATGTTAATAAACATCATTACCGCAAGAGAGTCGGATTCAACAATCAAGCCATAAATACCATAGTCTTTCCCGATCCAAATTGCTTCTCTAATTGCCATTAACTCAGCTATAAAAATGGTATTTCTTCCCATTGCTCCCATGAAGCCTCTGATCCAATGACCATCTTCATTTCTAAAGACTCATCCAATAGCAATTTGCCCCACTCCACTATCATCATGATTGATGCAACTGGCATCCGTGTTGACCTTGATCCATCTAGTATGAGGTGTATATTGGTATAACCCTTCTGTTTTAAAAAATATGGAAATTTTTGTCTTTCCATATCTGCCAAATGGAGAACATGAAGATGGTATTTATGGGTCCAATATAATCTTTCTCTCTAACCAAGGTAGAGTCAGTAGACCAATTCACCATCCAATCCAGGAAATTAGATTGATCACTAAAAACATGTTTCAAGATATGAGAGAGATTCCAGATCTCCTTAAAATGAGGACAGGATCTAAAAATGTGCTCAAGGTTTTCAGAGTGCAAATTACATCTCCCACAGATATCACTGTTAGACATTTTCCTTTTCATCCTATGAAAATTAGATGAAATTATATCATGCACCAAATAGGAGAAGACTTTAATTTTGTGAGGAACTTTAGACTTCCAAAGTTTATTCCAAGGGACATTGACACTCTTATTACCTGGATTGTGGAACAGAGGTATCCAGATTTAGAAGAATACTTACCTGAAGAATTCATGGCCCAAATACTGCAATCAATATCATTAGAAAATCTAGTAAGGGGTTTTCCTTAGATCTCTAAAGCACACTGTCTTGGAAGGACAGTGTGGATCTTAGAGAGATCCAAGGATCTGCTTTCACCAATAATATCATTAACATGAAAATTTAATTCAGTCAAACAGATTTCACCTTGTAAACTGTCTTCAAGGGTTACTTTACCAAGCCACATATCAAACCATAAAGAGACATTAGTACCATCCCCAATGTGCCATCCAAAGAAGTTTTTTAGATGACTGAAAGCATGGTTAATGCATTTCCAAGTAGGGGAGTCCCTACTTCTCAAAACATAATGGTCTAAGTTGGAGTCTTGCAAATAAATAGAGTTGAGAGTATGACACCATAGAGCATCCTTTTTACTAATAATATCAGCCCCAACCTTGGCTAAGAGAGCAATGTTGTTCATTCTAGCCTTCCTGATACCCAGGCCTCCCAAATCCTTCGGTTTAGCAATGGTGTCCCAATTGTGAAGGTGAATACCCTTCTTACAGAATGACTCCAAAAGAAATTCCTATTAATCTTATCAAGAATCTCACAATTTATTTGTGGGAGCCAGACAGACTGCACGGTATAAGCCACAATAAAGGTGTTGACAGAATTTATAAGGTTGAGCCTACCAGCATTATTAAGGATTTTTTCTTTCCAGCCAGAAAGTCTAGATTGGACCCTTTGAACAAGATAGTCATAAGTTTTAATTCCAATATAAATGCCCAAGTTAGAAGTTTTGTGCATACCATTGGAATTAAGAAGATTTTAGATTTCTCTAAATTGAAAGTGTGACCGGAAGCTTCACAAAAATGGTTGAGAACTTTCATAAGATTAGAGATGCCTTTTTTGTTAGCTTTGGCAAAAATAAGGATATCATCAACAAACATTAAATGAGAGATTCTGGGGTCATTTTTAGAGGTGGTAAAAGCTTTCCAGCTTTGATTTTCAGCACCTCTAGAGAGCAGAATAGATAGATACCCAATGTAAATAGAAAACATGTATGGAGACATAGGATCACCTAGCCTGAGGCCTTTTTTAGCATGGAAAGAAGGAAGAGGTTTTGCATTCCAAAGGGCAGAAAAAGAAGGGGTCATCACACAATTCATACATTATTAATCCAAGATTCAGGAAATGGAAATAATGAAGCATAAAATTCAGAAGATCAATGTTAACCTTATCATAAGCCTTTTTCATGTCTAATTTCATAACAAAATAACCTTTTCTGCTCTTGAAAAATCTGAACTTATGAATCTCATGGGCAATAAGGATATTATCCGTAGATAATCTGTTGGGAATAAAATCACACCGAAGGGGACAAACAATATCAGCAAGCATGGGTTTCATTCTCATGGCAAAAGTCTTAGTATAGATCTTGTAAATCATATTGCAAAGGGAGATAGGTCTGAAGTGCTGAACCCTAGAAGGGGGTTGATTTTGGGAATGAAGGAAAGAAGGGTAGCAGTCTTCAAAAACTCTAGGGCCAATAATTTTCCAGAGTTTTTGATAAAAAACCATCAGATCCAGGGCTTTCAAAAGGGGTAAAAAGGCTAATAACATAATAAATTTCTTCAAAGGAAATGTCTTTAGAGAGAGCAGATATATATATTCAGGGAGGAGGACAGGACCAGGAGGAAGACAAAAACCTTTAATGCCAGCATTAGTGGATAAAAGATCTAGAAAGAAAGAATTGACCAAAGACTTAGTTCTGATAGGATTGATCCATGCTCCATTAACATCAATAAGCTGGTTAATGGTGTTTTTTCCCCTCCTCACAATAGTGCTAAGATGAAAGAAAGAGGAATTAAGATCACCAAACTATAGCCACTTTACCCTAGATTTCTGGAACCAAAAAAATTCTTCTTTTTTAAGAATATCATCATATTCAGCAGTGAGATATTTTTGAAGTTTAAGAAGAAAAAGGTTAATCTTAATGGCTAAGGTAGTTTGAATCTCATTTAACCTAGCAAGAAGAGGTTTTTTCTTAACAAAGATTGTACCAAAAGTCTCTTTATTCCAGGTTAAAAGATTCTTACTAGTATTACTAATGGAACAGTCATGAACCCAACAACTCTTAATAATATTTTCACAATCAGGGTGAGAAGACCAAATATGCACAAATTTAAAGGGTTTTTTTTTTTATAACATTAGTATGAACAGAAAAGCAAGTATTAAGCAATAAAGGGTGACGGTCAGAGTATACCTTGGGAGATGAGTTACCTCAGCTTGGGGAGATGAAAGGAGTCTCCATTCAGAGTTTGGCTTACATCCTTCGATTCTTTGTTGAATGTGGGTGAAGCCCTCACTTTGGTTGCTCCAGGTGAAAGCAGGACAAGAGAATCTGATGCAAACTTTTAAGGAAGAATGATGAACAAACGCTGGCAACGCAGCTATGTTTCCAGAATATTATATCCAATGTCAAAAAAGTCCCGTTTACAAGATCAAAAGACTGCTTAAATACCCAGGTCTTAAGTAAAAGAGAAAAGACAAAACTACCCTTTAAGACAGAACATAATAAACAAGTAATAACATATAGGAGAACTTAATTAATTATAAGGCTACGCTGCATCATCTCCATCCTCCGCCAAAAGAATGAACTCGACCTCGAGTTGGATCTCTCGTGTTTATGCATCGTCGGGTAGTCATGGTGATAAGGAGTCAATTCATTAACATTGAAAGTCTTGAAAAACTGAGAGGTAGCCGGCAACTCAATTCCATAGGCCTCATGAGTCCCATCAAAATCCATTGGCGGGTTAAGCCCATTCACAACCTTATGAAACAATTTTAAAATCATCCTACCATGTCCATCACCCCATAAAATGCTTAAACATAGAGGGATTGAAACAATACTGAGCTTAGTCAAGATGAACCTTCCTTTACTTTTGCAGTGGTATTCGTCATTCCAACCCTCCCAAAGAATATCTCGTCCTCGAGTGAGATGAAAGTTGTAGTCCGTATATCGGATGAATGTGAAAATATAACTCTTTGCATGGTGAGAAGATGACATTACTGCTTCAATGTGAGTCATAGACAAGCACTTCATAAATAAAGACATAATAGCTAACTTCATGGAATATATACAAGGTTGTATACAAACTTCTTTTTGATTAATTAGCTTATGTGCATAAAATGTCCACCCAGGATCCAAACCAAGCAAAGGAGTCATGCATACCATGTAACTAAGGTAGATCACCTCATTGAAGTTGTATCTTTGCATTGATCTTCCAGAAGCCATCCCTTTTGAATCCGAGTCTCCCATTTCCTCTTTCAACTCATCATCTAAGTAGAAATCCCTTTGATCACAAACAATGAACCTCCTTATCATTACCCAACCATCAACAACAAATGCCATATCTTCAGCGAACCGTCCAGTCGACACTATGGTCCATATCTTCCTCTCGGATAAGTGAAAACTATTGTAAGCATTAATAATTGGACCAGGGGCATCACTTTGCTTGTAATTGACATTAGTCACAAAAATGCATATTCCCAAAGTCTCCCATGTAATGTGGCTGTACAAATCAACACAAGGCATCAATTGAATGTGACCATATTTCCATGCCTCATTCCATAGTCCATCAGTCACCACCTCAATAGAAACAACAATATTCTGAGAATTCACAACTATAGACGAGACATCTTCATGATCACAACTGAACACTAATATCATGTCATTTCTGTGGCGTTGCTCTTGCAGTTGTGCACTAGCTTGTTTAATCAGTTGAGAATTTAATTCAGCACGACCAAAAAAGAATCCATTTGCCTCCTTTGCATACTTATCACTTTCCCACCCATCTCTCATGAAGCCATTAGTGAACTTTCCATAAATATCACAAGTAGGTATTACACTCTCAACAAATCCAAACTTAACATCTGTCCAGATTTGACCACAACCCCTCATATTTTCCATCCATTTCCCAAAAATGACAGTATATGCGCAATCATAGAGCCAAAAAACATCAACTACCCCAACACCATTTCTAACCATTCCTCTAGTATTGTCAATCATAAAGATGTTATAATCCAAAGGTTCAAGACACAATAGTAATTCTGCACATATTAGCATCCCTTTTCTATCCGGGGACGACGATAAGAACGGAACCACTCCAAAGCGAATCTCGAACTACGTCGCGAATCCGGCTTCCTTCATCAGCGCCGGCCATGGATCACCAAAGGGAGAAACCCTAAGCTCCGATCTCTGATACCAGATGATGTAGAGGATCTACAATATACGGATAAACGAGCTAATCCAAGCTCAAAAGATAATTAATTCTCAAAGAGAATAAGATTCAAGATTACATAATATGACCTAGCAACTAGGAGACTCAACTATTTATAGGCTAATAAGCCCATTTAGGTAACCTAAGCCCAAATAGCTAACCACTTAATATAACATAAATGAAAGTACTATTAATTAATTTAGATGTGCTACATCATCTAAATTCAGATTTGAATTCAGCTAAATATGTCAATCTAGAGATGATGCTTCCCGAATTGTCGGTTGGTGACTTGATTGGAAGGTGCGGTCCAAACACCTCAAGGATTGATGAATATGTATACTCCCTGATGATGCTAGAAGTTGGTGCAGTGCCACCCATGCCTATCATACCTAGTACCATTTGTCAATCAAACACACTACTGCAAGTATATGGCCACAACGAAGGTGTGATAGTATTGTTCAATTTTGACCCTGGTGGTTATCGGAATATCGACCAACTTAGGGTTCATTTGGTGCCCCCATATGGCCTATGTTTGGGAGTCACGAAGGGGATTTCCCATGAACAGAAGGAGAACATCGGGACTTACTTTGTGGGGTGGTATTATTATGGCTTATAAATATAATGAGTTACTATGGGGAAAACTTAAACTTATGTTATTTCATGGACATTGGAACTGTAACTTCTATATGACTCGTGGACGAGTTATTCCATGGGAGGGATGGAATGATGAGAACAATTGCAATACGTCCATCATGGCTCGGCGAAGTGTTGGTACAATCTCTTTATAATTGAGCATTGTGGGTAAGAATGGACACTTTAGGAGAACCTTGAAATTGTTCCATAAGGTGGCGAATGGACTTGATCCACCAATGGATTTATTGGTAAGCTCGGGAGTTTAAATGTGCTTGACTTGCCATCACCAATGGACTCGCTCGTGGACGAGCTTTCTGTGTAGGGGGATGGAGATGATGTAGCACATCTAAATTAATTAATAGTACTTTCATTTATGTTATATTAAGTGGTTAGCTATTTGGGCTTAGGTTACCTAAATGGGCTTATTAGCCTATAAATAGTTGAGTCTCCTAGTTGCTAGGTCATATTATGTAATCTTGAATCTTATTCTTTTGAGAATTAATTATCTTTTGACCTTGGATTAGCTCGTTTATCCGTATATTGTAGATCCTCTACATCAGAATCCCTGCTCAATTATCCCACATTGGTTCAAGTTGTTGTTGAAATTTGCTGCTGCTCACTTTATAGAATTGCACCCTGCACGAGATATACGGGAGGCACCTTCATATACATGAAGGGTGCCGCAAACAAAGTTGTACCATTTTGACCCTCGTGTCTTTGGTTTTTAAAGTTGATCCGCATCATGCCTTAGACTTTGCAGGCATGCCTGGGTGCTGCATCTTGCCTCAATCTGTTGCAGGCTGCCCATTTCCTTTAGAGATACGACACTTCAAGAGTATCCAAGACTAGTTTGGATCATAGCATGGCCCCTGCTGCCCGACTAGCTCTTTTTTAGTTTTTTGCTGCCCTTGGCTGCCTTGTATTTTTCTTTTTTTTATGAAACGAGGTGCAATGATACCTAAAGAAGTACGAACAAGGGACGAAAGGGAATGAAATTCTCTTTCATCTAGCATACGCTGCTAGTATCCATGCAATGTTGTAGAAAAATTGCGGAAATGAGGTGCAATGATAAATGACTTAAATATGAGATTCAAACAAGATGGTGAGAAGGCATACAAGTTCATTTATGATCCTCCAACATGGTAGAAGCTCCAGACTGAAGGCGAAACTCGCAACAACAAGATGCCCTGCGAAGGCCAGACTGAAAGCTTGATTTCAGCCTCTCGCTGGCCACGACGTGCCCATTCTTCCTCTTCTTGCCATGCCCGTGCCTTTATGTGAAGCAATGTGAATTGAATAACATCAGTCATCATGAAGAAAAAGAAAAATCATAAAATAGAATTTAGAGGTCAGCAAAGAGTGAGAAAAAAATCATTAAGGGAGCACAGAGAATGAAAACTCTGTTTCAAAATGCAAGAGGAAGCTCAGAGGATTTATAGACGATAAATTGAACAAGCCAAACAACTATATATCAAGAAGAAAAAGCTACAGCTAAACAATGGTCAAGTTTACATATTCAGACTTCTTATGTCATTAGAAAAGATATCAGAAAGAACAGGAAGATATCAGAACTTGGTAGCAAGTGCTTGACACATTTAAGCACATTAACCTTATGACCTAGAAATATGATCTCAAAACAAAACATACAAACTGATACTTAAGAATTACAGACAGGACTTAACAAACCTGAGACCTGGACACTCAAACAGATACAAAACATGAAGCAGTCAGATAACAAATTTGCACCTGGTGAGAATGCACTGAGACATATCATCAACACCTCTGATGGACATGATTGCTCATGATGCTAATCATGTGGATTATTACGTGAGTCCGGTTTGATATCTGATCAGGTGGAGGCGTAATAAAACCGTGAAGCGATGTATAAACGTGTCTTACCAAGGACTAACATTTTTAGCTTTTAGACAAGTCAAATATGTATTTAAGCGATTAAACTAACCACCAAAGTTAATTGCACATAAAAGGCTTCTTAAGGACCACTAGACCTTATATTAACTCTACATTACACTACTTAGCACATTGCACCGAAATATTGGAATCTAATCCGCCAATACCCACGAGGCTAAGAAGTAAGGCTTCCGGTGATCCCAAGTATCTCCCCGAAAAGGGTCTCCACAAAGTGCTGAGCCGAATCAACCAGAAACCGAACCCTTTAACCACGTTACAAGTAAGACATTGAACTCAAGTCAACATCACGTAAGGCCAAATGTAGAGCGTTCCAATGCTCCCGTGAGACACGATGCGGAGCCAAAGTCACTAGAACACGTACACTTGACTTTACAACAAACCATATAAGCTCTACATTTGTTTGTTTGTTTGTGTGCTATTTCAGGGTTTCGATCATTAATGTGAGTAAAATAATAATTATTAACAACAATAATAATAATAATAACAGTAATAATAATAATTATTATTATTAACAATAATAATAATAACAACAATAATAATAATAATAATTATAATATATTATTTAGAACACAGTATTATTAAAAGTTGTTGGATGAGAAGAATAGAAAGGAAATACAGTATTATTATAATAACTAGTCTATCAATGTTATAAATATACTCGTATTATCTGGATGTCCATTAGATATAATATCTATCTTCTTCGTGTAAAGTATTAGCCCATAGTTAGTTTAATTAATAACTAAGTCTCGACGCAAACACGACAAAGTGCATAAGTATCAACGCAAATATATAATATAATCGACGCAAATATAAGTACCGCGTTAGATAATTATCCGGGATAATTATCGGTTGCCGTCATGCCATCATCACATGGTAACCTTTGGTTACCTTCCTTGAATCACATGCCCAGACGCCTTTCTATCCACTTGCTTGGCCGACTTACACTTCTGCGTATATATATATGTCATAATGCATAAGGAATAGAGAACCTTGGAAGCAGTAGTATTTTTGGCTAATAATTTAGCAATTCATTCTTCACTTGTTTGTACCCGAAGTATAAACATGAAGAATATAATTCCAAAACTTTGGTTCTTTTCTTTTGGTTATTAGTTATATATATTTTATAACAATCAACATATTATTTGAAAACAAAAGTTTGCATTTTGCAACACGTGACTTGGCCGAACACGTCTGCTATTAATTTGGTTGGTGACCTACTACAGTGATGGACTTATCACATAGGCCATAACCTATTTGTTGACTTCATTAACCAATTGAATTTCACATTTCTTTCTTCTTAATTAATCATATATATTTCTCTTATAAATAGCACATCAATGATATATGTTTAAAGCTACGTACAGCTCGAGTCGTGAAGCTATGATTTGAATTTATTGTGTTCTTCACCATATCAATTACTAAAACTACTCCAAAATAACACTACAACATTTAAATAGCAAAATACTAGATCTAAACACCTAAATAATATATTTAGATTTGGTTGAACACCAACTTGAAACTTGAAGAAATCCTAGATCCATAAGCTAAGCTCCAAAAATCTAAGCAACCCATTTCGAAACTACAACCAAAACGAAATTCTACGATTACTACAAACTTTAAAATATTAATGAGCTAAGAAAAGCTCAACAACACATCTAGATCTAGAAAATGAGTTTTTGAAACTCTTACCCGATCGGAGTGAAACTTGTATCAAAATGAAGCTCTCTTCATGGTGAACATTTTGGTGTGATTGATTTGTGATTTCGACGGTTGGACTGATCGAAAAGACAAATCTTCTCTTTTCTTCTTCTTTTTTTCTCTCTTTCTTTTCTTCTCTTTTCCTCTCATTTTCTCTTTCTCTCATGCGCAGCTTCTTGTTCGGAAAAGTGTGTAATGAAAATTGAAAGGGTTTTGGGTGTGTGAAGTTTATATAGAGATCGATAAAATTCCCATTTTACCCTTCACAAAAGTTATACATTTAAAATATCGTAAATACCCTTTAATATAAATTTTGGCTCTATTATTTAACTAAAACATAACCCATTAAAAATATAGGGTCACACAAAATTGTAAAAAAAAATATATACCCTTCTTAGAGATACGGGATATCAAATCAGACAACTTATTCTGAAGACGAGTTGAATCATCTGAAGGTCTCAATAACCACAGCTTATTCTAATCATACGAATCGTGAGATGAAATCGAGATAATGAGAGCAACAATTACAAATTTCCCTTAGACGGATAGGCAGGGTGACGGAAAGACGAGGTCGAGAGAGCAGAAGGAGGTAGCGGAAGAGAATGAATTAGGGTTATGACTCCGACTATTTTTCAGAGCGAAGTTTGAGGGATAATTCTTTTTGGGAATATGAGCTTCTTGCCTTGGAAAAAAAATGATTTTTTTTTTTTAAAATATGAGCTTTATTTTTAACTGGTGTTTTTTTTTTTCCAAGCATTTTAAACTTTGTTTATTTTCTTCTATTCAAAGTCACGACAATGTAAAACGTCTAATCTGGGTGGGAATAAAATATACACTAGTGGGAGCAACCGTGCTATTTGCCCTCTTATTGTTGAGAAGTACTAGCTTCTAGTCTAATGATATATATTTGTAACGTTGTTGTTACGTTCTGAACTTGCATGTGAGGAAAAAATGGTTGTAAGTATAAGAGCAAACAGCTAGGTAGCTATGCAAATTGGAAGAGCAGCACAAGATGCTTCAAGGGAAGCACGAGTACAAACCATAGTTATAAAAACCGAACCGGACATTCAACCGGAAAAGACATCGGGTCTTCGGGTCACCGGTTTAACCGACGGGTTAATGGTTCAACTGTTCGGTCACTACATAAAATTTAAAATATAATAATACATTGAAGACATAAGAAAAAATTATAATATTACATCCAAAATCATTTGCAAAATATTCCAACATTCAAATTACAAACAAGACACAAATGAAATATGTAAATTATAAAGAAACACTACAATGCTAGGGAAAACCCACAAAAGTTCCCAATAAGAAATCTAGTTTGTAAATTTTGCACGTTGTATGATAACATAATTATACTATTCCATAATTTTCCAACTAGTAACAAATTCATAGTAAAAAAGTTAAAAGCCTGAAACTTATCAATTTTTACAATTAATCAAACGAAAGAGAAAATAAGATAGAGAAGAAAAATTGCTTGACGAGGAATAGTGAATTTCTACAGGATTTATTTCTAAATAGAGGTAGCCTGAAAGAATGAAAAGGTTAATAATTGATGAGTGAATTAAGGCTTTTACGTTTGGCTACGATTATAAAAATAGAAATAAAATTTATTTTTTTAAGTTAATTCCCACCGAATTACTTAAAAAAACCGGTTCGACCAGAAACCGGCCGGGTCACGGTTTAGCGGTTCAACCGGTGGTTGTAGCGGTTTTGAGCGGTCGGGCTCCTTAACTGGTCGAATGCCTGAACCGGACCGGTTCCTTGTCCGGGTCACCGGCTTTACCAGTCCGACCGCCGGTCCGGTACAGTTTTGATAAACGTTCAAAAGAATTAGCTTTTATTTGGTAAATGTTGTGCCTTTTTTAAACTCCGCTTTAATTTTTCATTCACGTGTCTGTTGAAGTATTAAAATCAAATCTGAACTTAAGGCTTGAAGACAACAGGAGCAATCAAACAATAGCAGCAACACATTCACTGAGGCATAAAGTCGAACACCTTGCCCAGTAAACCGTTGCATAATCAGCTGGTCGATTGGGACGGTTGTAACTGAATTCAGTTACAACCACAGCTCCTAGTCTACTATTTAAACTGTCAATTTACTCTTTGTAATCTCAGATTGATGAATAATACACTTGATCAAATAATGAAGTTTTCCTTCTCTTTCCCGCTCATATTCTAGTTTGAATTCGTATGAATGTTCTTATTGTTTCTGGTTCTAATTCCTTCTGGTTTTGATCATGAACTGATGAATTTCATCATGGTATCAAAGCAATTCAGGTCTTGATTGTTCTTCCGCTTCATCTGATCATTTTTTATGTCAATTTTCTTGCTGGATTATCATTCCAGAATTTCTTCTTCTTGAGTTCATTCTCTTGTTGTTTTTCCACCATGAATAATCAATCTCAGGTTCCTGTCATCCCTCTGGATCATGTTCTACATCCTAGAGAAAGTCTGGCTTTCATTCTTGTGCAGCCCATTCTCGATGAAACGAATTATCATAGTTAGAAGATAGCTGTGTTGAATGCTTTAATTTATCCTCCAAGAAAACATGTTTCATTGATGGAACTGTGGTTAAACCTGCAGCTAATGATCCCAATTTCAAGTTGTGGAATCAAAATAATAGTATGGTTAAGGCATGGTTTGCAAATTCAGTCTCTAAACACATTGCACAAAGTGTTTTGTGTTATCCTACAGCTACGGACATATGGGATGATATTGAACACAGATATAGATGGGGTGATGTTGATAGATTATCAAATTTGGTAGATGAGATTCATGCTATGAAGCAAGGGGATTCTTCTGTCATAGAGTATTTTGCAAAACTCAAGATTCTGTGGGATCGACGTTTGGTGCTTACACCTCCCCCCACTTGCCATTGTGGACAAGAGTGGTATAGGGAGCATAATGAGAGAAACCATGTAATTATATTCTTGAAGGGCCTCAATGATAGTTTTGCCACTATGAAATCTCAGGCCCTGATGATATCTCACTTTCCTTCGGTCAAGAATATGTTTTCCATGGCCCTGAAACATGAAAGACAATAGCTCTATTCATCAGGTCACATTTTTGTTGTTTCTTCCAGTGATATTGAAGGTAATTTGGTCCATAGTATGGAGAAATCTGCTATGGCAGCACAGGGTCAAGGGCAAAATACATCCAACAATTTCAGAAAGAGTTACAACAATGGCAAACAGAAACCTCAGTGTACACATTGTGGTATGAGTGGACATACTGTGGATATATGCTATAAGAAGCATGGTTATCCCCCCAATTTTAGAGGCAGAGGAAGAGGCTGATCTTTTGCCAATAATGTCTCTGCAGATGTAGGATCTTAGGAGGATTCTCAGTCTCAATTTCAGTCTTCTTCCACTGATTTGAAGACTCCAGTCACACAAGAGCAGTATCAACAGATCCTCAACATTCTTAGGGCTGGTTCTATGGCTCAAAGTGGTTCATGCACTGGTTTTCCTACTGTAAATTCGGTTGTCATGTCCACAAACTTTGGTAGTGCAGGTTCAGGTTTGTCTAAGAACCCTAATTATTTTGAATGGATTGTTGATTTTTGTACTACTGATCATGTCATCTTTAATAAGGCTTTGTTTACAACCTGTAAACAAATTGAGAATGTGTTTGTGACCTTGCCTAATGGTAGTTGCACAAGGATCACACACATTGGCCAAGTAAAGGTTAATAATGATCTAGTACTAAAGGGTGTACTTTGTGTACCAGAATTCACTTTTAATCTGATGTCTATTAGTAAGTTGATTAGAAGTAGAGCCTATAATGTGAAAATTTTTATGGACTGTTGTGTCATAAGGATTTACACTAAAGAAGATTGGTTCAGCTGAATTGATCAAGGGCTTATACATATTGAAAGCTGATAATTCCTGTTACAATCTGTCTGTTAATAATGTTCAGTCGACTGGTTCATCTGATATGCTCTGGCACTATAGGATGGGGCATTCTTCTGACCAAAGGCTCAGGATCATTAGACAGGATCATGATCAAGTTTATTTTCCTGAAGGTCATGTTTGTGAAGTCTTCCCACTTTCCAAACAACAAAGACTTAGTTTTCCTATTAATCATTCTGTGCTCAAGACATTGTTTGATTTAGTATATATGGATATATGGGGTCCATATAGGGTAGTTGGTGTTCATGGTCACATATATTTCCTTACTGTAGTTGATGATTTCAGTAGGTTTTGTTGGATTTTCATGTTAAAGTCTAAGGGTGAAGTGATAGGTTTGGTGCAACAATTCTGTAATGGTGCAGACACGGTTTAATAAGAATGTTAAAGTTTTGAGAATAGACAATGGTTTGGAATTTGTGTTATCTGATTTTTATGCTTCTAAAGGAATCATACATCAAACTTATGTCATTAAGACACCACAACAAAATGGTGTAGTTGAAAGAAAACATCAACACATACTTAATGTTGCCAGAAGTTTGAGATTCCAGTCCAATTTACCTTTGATCTATTGGTCTTATTTTATCATTCATGCGGTTAATTTGATCAATATCATTCATACTCCCTTATTAGATAACAAAACACCTTATGAATTGTTGTATAGATGCAAACCTAATTATGCTTCTGTTAAAGTTTTTGGTTGCTTAACTTTTGCCTACAATCTTCATCATGATAATAACAAATTTGCACCAAGAGGAATTAAGTGTGCCTATCTTGGTTCTTTTTCTAATGTTAAGGGTTACTATCTACTTAACTTGCATACTAAACAAATTTTTGTAGCTAGAGATGTGGTGTTTCATGAACTCTTGTTTCCCTACAAGGATCAATGCAATATACAAGGTGATATCTCTGAACTTTATTTACCAGTTTCAGTTGATCAGAAAGTTCCTTGGATTGATAATCATGTGGGCATTCCTCATTCTGAGAATAAGTCGGTGTCTATTGATAGTCCTGATAATGCATAATCAAATGATGAGATCCAGTATGAATCAGATCAAAGTGCTAACAATAATGATTTGATTCAACCAGATCTCATTCACAATGTTCAATATGTTGAAGAATGGCACAATGCTGTTAACACTGATTTGAATTACACAAGAAAGTATACCAGGAACAAAGGGGCACCTTACTATCTGAAGGATTACTTGTGCAGTAACATTCAGTATAAGAAGTCCCCTCACACATTAAACAAAGTAGACTCTCTCCAAAACCTATCTACATCTTATCAATGTTATGTACTAAGCCTCAAGTCAGAGCCAAAAAATTACAATGAAGTTGTACAACATAAAGTGTGGAGAAAAGCTATGGAGAATGAGATCAATGCTTTGCAGTAGACCAAAACATGGGAAGTAGTTCCTCATGTTAGGTGTAGTGCCCGAAAGACAATTATCTAATTGTTTTAGGACAGAATTAATAATTCATCTTATTATATGCATGTATGCTTATAATTAAAGATACTACTGAAAACCCTAAGTACCTCGTTTATGTAATCACATAACTCAGTGTATGGCTATACACAAGAGGATTGAGTTAGTGAGATGTACTTAAATTAACTTAGTCCGTAGCGTTTATTAATCTGAGTACGGGTCTCAAGATTAATTTGCTAATAATGCGCCCAGAACACTTTAGGTGTGACAGTCTTATCCGGACTGTCGGTAATACGGTACCTAGTGGGGCAATTATATATGATGATAATCATATAAGGCTAGACCAATTTGATTTGAGTTCTCGATATAATTCCGTGATCGAGAAATCTTATCGAATCATAAGATGATCGTATATGGATTAATCTCAATCCTGAAGTGATCACAGAAGACTGCTTAGACTAGGGTAGGGTTTGATGTGTTAGTAAGGATCACTTCGTAGTATGTGGTCCAACACTTCTCGTTGGCTCTATTCTAAGATGAGTGAGTAGTCTGTGCTATCACAGATATGGAATCCATTCCTTCCCTCGGGAAGTAGATGACACAGCCTCCACTTATTTGTTAATCCTAGAAACTGATTGATGGGACCAGTTCATATTATATTAGTTATGAACTAATTGATCACTAGGGGGTTAATGGTAAATAAGGATAAGATGTTTCGAGAAGGGTCTACGGAGATGTCCCGAATCAAAATGAACAGTCTATGAAGGATTTATCCGTATGTAATGATTATATCAGTGGACACCTTATAACTCACAGTTTAGTGTAACTTTATATCTATATTCGGCAGAGTTCAGTTTTGGGTTTCTGGTGGTGTAATCCCGGAATTAATAGATTGAATATTATTGTTTGGTCTGACGGATAATATTATTTAATTTATTGTAGCTACTGAATATGGGTCCATGGTTCCCGACGTGGCTCCTAATATAGCATATACGTTTTCTCGTCGTTTCACCTCAATTATAATTAAATAGTTGGATTGGACTATTTAATTGATATGTGGATTAATTGTTTAGTTGGACTAGATAATTAAATACATGAAAAGAAATATTTCGTGGACTCGGCCCAATGTGATGGAAATTTTGTGTGACCCTAATTAACCTAGGGTTTGGCCGAAATTTAGGTTATTTAATTATTAAGGAATTAGTTTTCTTGGATAATTATTTAACATGTGACTTATCTTTTATTTGTTAATTGATAATTCATGAAATATTAGATAATAATATTATTTATCCTAATTTGTTTGGGATATATATTATATTTATCTTTTATTTAAAATAATGATTAATCTAATAATTATCTCTTAATTATTAAATCCTTGGAGGACAAGGATTACTCTCCTATATAAAGAGAGTTCTCCCAAGCCTTAGAGAGATCACATTTTCGGTTTTTAGGTAGTATTATGGCTTAGATATTTCGGCCAAATACTAGGGTTTCGAGTTTAGAAAACTATGGGTTTTCTAAGGTAGCATATCGAGGAGGTCCGGCGGCTTGAAACACCATCCACCTGGTGGTGCTTGGAGACACACGTTGGAAGACTGTGGCTTCTCATCTAGCTTGGATCTTGGATTGAAGATTGTTCTTGGAGTTTATTCACCATAACCTGGTAAGCAATCTAATCCCCTCGTAGGTTAGATCTATTATTTTATGTATTTTGTATCGTTTAGATCTAGATCTATACTATTCCGCTGCGTAATCGGGTGGATCTTAGATCCATCCGGTGATATTACATCCTACACCTCATCCACATGACAAACTTTCCATAGGATGTAAGTGGTCTACAGAATCAAAAGAAACTCAGATGGCTCAACTGAGATATTTAAAGCCAGATTAGTAGCCAAGGATTACACACAATAACTAGGTGTTGGTCCCAGAGAATGGTGAAATATAGTCAGGGGGTGAATGACTATATTGGGAGTTCAAAATCTTTTATTGATGAAAAGCTTTTGTGTAGCGGAAATAAAACCCTTCTAAACGTATTTTCAAATTTCTTAAGCAATTACAACCATATAAAATGATATACTGAATGTAAATGCAGAAAGTAAATGTTGTAAGTAATTAACACAAAGTTTATAGTGGTTCAGGGTGGTGTAATCCGTTAATCCACTCTTCTCCTGTGATGATTGGAGGAATTCACTGTTGTTTTTCACCAATACAATAGTATGATTGTCCTTGGCTACACAAGCTTCACAATCTCAAGACTATCACTCCCTGGCTATAAAAGCTTCAGTGACTCAGTCTTCAACACTGCTCCTTGGGAATAAATCTTTCAGCAGCTATCACAAATCGGCAATTCCTTCTCAGACAATCTGATTCAATTGCTGATCCAAAAAGATCCTTCAAGTTGCTGTGAATTCATGATTCATAAGTTTGATCAATACTCATACTTGATTGTGTCTTTTCTGCTTTCCGTATTCTGAGATTGATTTTCTGGATATTTCTTGTAAGAGCAATTAGAAGGCTTGTTAAATTGACAGAGTTTCCAACACTTAGAATTCTTGATTGATCGTTATTTATACGTGTGTTTTTCCTTGTCTGTCAATTCCTTCTATTTATAGTCGTAAATCCCTTGATTTGAATTTCCGCCCGTTGGCTATTTAATCCTCAGAATCATCCTTGATTCTTGCTTGATTTAATCCTCCTTGTTTTTAGTGATACGGATTTTCCTCAAAAGTTCCTCACAAAATCCGTCATTGATCGATTCTGCATTTATTGCTTGATCTTCCATATTTTCCATGTTTTGAATGAGTACAAACAGCTTACTTAGTTCTGCTGCCTTTTTTTTTACTTCACCGGCTGAGTGCTTTCTTCACTTGACTATTTTCTCATTTACTTCACCGGTCAAGTGACTGCTTTAATTGGCTGCTTGATATCTGCTCTGTTGTTGCATTGTTTATCAGCAAATAGAAATATGCTTCACTGATCCTTAATTTGTGTGAGATCAGCGTACACCATATTATTGAAAATTTAAGTTTCATCACTTGTAATATATCTTAGATTTACCCAAGGTCATCATAGACTTCCCTGGTTGTAAGCCAGTCCATAGGTCTTCACTTCACTTGTCTTTGGTCCTTTGGTGGCTTTATTGAGTCGGTCTGCATCTTTCTTGAGCCGCCTACCCGATCTAGTACATGCTGCTTGTCTGACTAAACTTATACAACATGTCAGACTTCTAAGTAAATCCTATACAGACATTTGTACTATATTTCAACTTATTTCAGGCTTGCTATAACAGCTAGTATGGACATCATCAAAACAATAAAATGTTCCTAACACTAGGTTTGGATTATCTGGACACATTTAGAACTCTTTTGGCTATCTCAGCAGCTAAGAATTGGAATCTTCATCAATTGGATGTTAACAATGCTTTCTTGCATGGAGACTTGGATGAAGAAGTGTACATGGAAGTACCACATGGTTTTCAAACAGAACCAGGGATGGTATGCAGATTAAGGAAATCCTTATATGGACTAAAACAGGCCAGTAGACAGTGGAACATCAAATTATCCAAAGCCCTGCTTGAGAAGGGGTTTGTCTAATGAAAACAAGACTATAGCCTGTTCACAAAAGGTTCTGACAGCAACTTTGTGGCAGTACTGGTATATGTAGAAGATGTATTGGTCACAAGTCCATATATGAATGAAATAAAGAGTCTGAAGGAGTATTTGAATGGAAAATTTGGCATTAAATATTTGGGAGATCTCAAGCATTTTCTGGGATTGGAAGTAGCAAGATCAAACAAGGGTATAGTCTTTCACAAAGAAGATACTGCATAGAATTGCTAAAGGAATATGTTTTTTCAACTTGCAAACCAAGCAAGACTCCTATGGACACCACAATCAAATTACACACCAAAGTTTCTTCACCATTAAGTTCAAATAGCTATTCCAGAAGCCTTGTAGGAAAGTTGCTGTATCTCGAGATAACAAGGCCAAATATAACTTTTGTTACAAAGCAACTTAGTCAATTTCTGAATAAACCTACAGAACTACAGTAGCAAACAACTCACAAACTACTTAAGTATCTAAAGAAATCACCAGGTCAAGGGATCTTCTTTCCTACAAAAGACAATCTGGAGCTGAAGTGCTATGTTGATGCAGATTGGGCAGGATGCAATGATACAAGAAGGTCTGTTACAGGTTTTCAATTTTTCTAGGTGATTCTCCCATTAGTTGGAGATCTAAGAAGCAAACCACAGCTTCCAGAAGCTCCTCAAAATCATAGTATAAAGCTATGGCAATGGCATCATCTGAACTACAGTGGCCCACTTATTTGCTGGCTGAATTTAACATCAAACAGAAAAGGCCTATCCCACTGTATTGGGACAACAAAAGTGCTTTGTATATAGTGGAAAATCCTGTATTTCATGAAAGGACTAAGCATATCGAGATAGATTGCCATGTTGTGAGGGATAGATATCAACAAGGGCTTTTGAAACCACTGCCAGTCACATTAGAAACGCAACTTGCAGATTTGTTCACAAAAGCCTTGGATAAAACAAGGTATCAAACTCTACTTAGTTCCTATCCATTGGTCAACATACATTAGCCTTAAAAGTTCGGTTTGAGAGGGGTGTTGAAGTATTAAAAGCAAATCTGAACTTAAGGCTTGAAGACAACATCAACAATCAAACAACAGCAGCAACACATTCACTGAGGCATAAGGTCAAACACCTTGCCCAGTAAACCGTTGCATAATCAGCTGGTCAATTGGGATGGTTGTAACTGAATTCGGTTACAACCACAGCTCCTATAGTCTACTATTTAAACTATCAATTTACTCTTTGTAATCTCATATTGATGAATAATACACTTAATCAAATAATGAAGTTTTCCTTCTCTTTCCAGCTCATATTCTAGTTTGAATTCGTATGAATGTTCTTATTGTTACTGGTTCTAATTCCTTCTGGTTTTGATCATAAACTGATGAATTTCATCAGTGTCTCCGGATCATGTTGTGCTTCATCAGGTTTATGTTTCCATTTCTTTCAGGACTCTTCATTTCCCTCAGAATCATCTACATTAGAAGAATATCATCTGTCTAATGACAATTTGTGGAGGTATACATAGCTTAAAGATAAATCACTAACCGATGTAAATTGACAAAGGTAGACAAGGTTTTCATTACTACAATCAATAGTTTAAATTTGGTGTTCACCATGTTATGTTCTCTGTCTTAGCTAAATTGTCCTTTGGTAGCCATTTTGAATTGTGCATTGGTCAATTCTGTCATTATACCTCTTTCACAATGACCATTTCCAATAAAAACACTTTTAATTTGAATAGATCTGAAAGCAGACATATAAACTTAATGGAAATGTACCAATGTGTCAGTTTTGGTGACTTGATCTCTAAACTGAGAAATATCTGGTGGAACTAATCATGGAAAATTGAGACTGAGTTTGATGGTCAGTTCAGTTAAGTATATTCAGTTCTGTGAAAGTCAGTTTGATGAAGTGCAACTGAGTTTCTTCAAAGTCGCCCGATCGATCTCAGTCCGCTGCGTTTCTTGAGTATAGCCGAGTTCTACATCCGAGCAAATCGATTACAAGTCCAGGAAGTCGCTTTTGAACTGGGTTTCGCCTGCAGTGGATATAACAGTGAGTGGGGTCCACATCTGAGGTATTTATGGTAGTTCGACAAAGATCTATGGCGGTTAGGGTTTGGGACTTGTGTCTATAAATACCAATGTTGTAATCAATGCAATGTGTGTCTTTCAAGAGTGTTGTCCACACACTTGTGGAAACCTTGCAATTCTGTGCATAATAAAATATCTCCTTTTCTGTCCGTGGAGTAGTCGGCACAGCGCCGGAAACCACGTTAAATCACTGTGTTCTTCTTGTTTCTGTGTTTATCAATTCCACCATTCTTTATGTTTGCATTGCTATCTGTATTTGTTTCTTTCTTAAACTGCATATTCCTATCTGTGTTTATAACAAACTGGTATCAGAGTGAGGTTCAAGATTCAGGAGTTGCAGGTGAACATAGTTGATCTTCACCAAGACCGGTGACCGGTGCTAGGATTTTTGTGATCAAAAGTTTGTTCTTTAATTAGAAGGATGTCATCAATGAATGTGAAGATCGATAAATTTACAGGGAGGAACAGTTTCAGTTTATGGTAAATCAAGATGCGGGCCTTGTTAAAGCAACAAGGATTGTGGACTCCTTTATCAGGTAGAGGGGATGTCAGTTCTGCAGATTATGCCACCTGGAGGAGAAAGCACATTCAACCATCATGTTGTGCTTGTCTCGATGATGTTATCACGAAGTTTACGAGGAAGACACCATTTGCCAAGTTATGGTTAAAGCTTGAAAGCTTTGTATATGACTAAGTCATTGACCAACAAGTTCTTTCTTTGAAGCGGAGGTTGTTTCACTGAGGATGCATGAGGGGGCTCAGGTTGAGAGATCATCTTGATCAAGCCCGAACACAATATTACTTGATCTTAGGAATATTGATGTTAAGATTGAGGATGAAGATCTTTGCTTTGATTTTGCCGGGTTTCATTACCGGCTTCTACGAAACTTTGTGCGATCTTTCATAGTTGGGAAGGATACCGTTGCTTTAGAGGATGTAAGGTCAGCTTTATATGCCAGGGAGCTGTGACATAAGGCAGCTGGAGCAGACAGTCAGGCTGCAGGACTGATAGTCAGTTGTAGTAGTGGAAAAGAGCATGGTTAGTCTAGGAAGAAAAGTTCCAAGAAGACATGGTCCAAAGGCCCTAAATCCACAGATGTCTGTAATTATTGTAAGGAGAAGGGACATTGGAAGTACAATTGTCCAAAGAGGAAGAAACAATGAGGATAATGATTCGAGCACAAATCTTTAAAGCAAATGGTGAGCATGATTCAGATGAGGACATGGTCCAAGTGGCAGGAGAGTCAGCACATCAAACTGATGTGTGGATTCTGGACTCTAGGGCATCCTTTCATATTTTCCCTCACAGGGAGTGGTTCTCAAGTTATCAGCAGATAGATGGTGGTCATATATCTATGGCAAACAACAAGGTCTGCAAGGTAGTTGAAATTGGCTCAGTTCAGTTGAGGACAGAGGGTGGAAGATTCTGTAAACTGAGTGAAGTTAGACATGTTCCACAAATGACCAAAAACTTGGTATCTCTCAGTTCTTTGGACAACAGGGGATTCAGTTTTAAGGGGGAAAGTGGTGTGCTGAGTGACTATAAAAACTCAGTTGAGGTTCTCAAGGGAATCAAGAAAGGAACTCTGTATATATTACAAGGGTCAGTTCTTGCTGGTTCTGCTGTTGTGGCATTAGCTGAGATTCATCAGTCACAGCTTACAAAACTATGGCACATGAGACTGGGTCACATGGGTGAAAAGGGGATGCATATTCTTTCTCAAAAAGATCTTCTTGGGGGATGTAAGGCTGTCTCCAATGGGAACCTTTTAAGGCTCCCTAAATGTCCCCTAAATGTGTTATAGGGTTAGTAGCCAACCCCCAAACCCACAACAACACCCTATCCATCTCCCTATCCCCAATTAAAATTAAGGCATTCCCTTATTATAGGGGGAAGGTTGGGGGTGAATAGTAACTATTTTTAACAACACAATTCACTTTTCTCTCTTCACTTATTTATCCTAATCTTCTTCAACTATACTAAACTCAATTTTAACCACTTCGGTAATAATCTCCTCTAATAAAAACGATACGACATTTTTTAGAGGACATTTAATAATCCCCTAATTGGTTGTTTAAACGCATACGACATTTTTTTGACAATGATATGACATTAAAATCTCATTTTGCAAGTATAAAATATTTTATTCCGATTTTTGTATTAAAAAAATAGTATTGGTAGTTAAATTAATTGGTTGAGATGTGAAAAAAAATAGTATTGGGGAAATGTATAGGGAGTGCTTATTGGAGTTGGTTGTTTTATAGGGTGTTGAAAAAGTAAATCTGGAACGGAAAATAAGATAAATGGAGAGTGTGATAGGGAGAACCATTGGAGACAGCCTAAGGTCAAGAATCTGGACTTTTGTGAGCATTGTGTGTTTGGAAAGCTACATAGGAGCAAGTTCTCAAAAGGGATACACAATACAAAGTCATCACTTGATTACATTCATTCTGATTGTTGAGGGCCATCAAAGGTGGAGTCATTGGGTGGTCACAGATACTTTGTGTCATTCATAGATGACTATTCAAGGATGACTTGGGTGGTGCTGATGAAACACAAAAGTGAGGCATTCAAGAGCTTCATGCAATGGAAGGCTCTAGTTGAGAATCAGTTAGGGAAGAAGATCAAGAGGCTTCATACATATAATGGTCTCTGAATTATCTTGGGGTGAGTTTGATACATTGTGCAAAACTGAGGGTATTGCCAGACATCATACAGTCAGGAATACTCCTCAGCAAAATGGTGTAGCTGAGAGAATGAATCAAACTCTTCTGGAGAGAGCAAGATGTATGCTTTCTCATGCTGGTTTGTCAAGGAGATTTTGGGCTGAGGCAGTTACCACAGCTTGCTACTTAATCAACATGAGTCCTCACACAGGGATCAGTCTCAAAACACCAGTTGAGATGTGGTCAGGAAAGCCTGCAGATTATTCAGTTCTAAGGGTATTTGGATGCGCGGTTTACTATCATGTCAGTGAAGGGAAACTGGAACCAAGGGCCAAGAAAAGGAGTGTTTGTGGGGTATGGTGATGGAGTAAAGGGGTACAGAATTTGGTCATCAGCAGAAAACAGAGTCATTCTCAGCAGAGATACGGTTTTTGATGAAAATTCTATACTCGATTCATCGATGGGAGGATAACCAAAACTAAAACCAATCTTGGCGAAAAAGCGATGATGAGGTGGAGCTTGGTGGAGTCGGTTGGAATGCAACAATCAACTTATCCAAGTCAGTTTTCATCCGATCGTTCTTTGAACTGGTGAATCAATCAAGCGGATCACCACCGAGCAAATGTCGATTGAGCGTCAAAACCGAGAACGTGGGTCGCAGAGTATAGGCATCGTGAGCTAGAAAGATGCAATGTTGGGATACCTCTGTAGAAGGTATGGGTTTGATGATATGGTTGGACACGCACTTCAAGTTGCAGAAGAAGTGGATGATTTTGAACCTTCTACTTACAGGGAAGCAGTGACATGTTCTGAAGCATCTCAATGGCTTGCTTCCCTAGGAGATGAAATGGAGTCGTTACTGAAAAATCAGACTTCGGATCTAGTTAAACATCCAGCTGAAAGGAGAGTTGTTACTTGCAAATGGATTTTCAAGAAGAAGGAAGGGATAACCGAGGCAGAAAGAGTTAAGTATAAGGCACGTTTGGTTGAAAGAGGGTTCAGTCAGAAAGAAGGGGTGGACTTTGATGAGATATTCTCACCAGTAGTCAGACATATCAATCAGAGTGTTACTAGCAATGGTGGCACATCAAGATCTTGAACTTGAGCAGTTAGATGTGAAGACATCTTTTCTACATGGTGAGGTAGACAAAGAGATATACATGACTCAGCCAGAGGGTTTCCAAGTTCCTGGTAAGGAAGATCTTGTGTGTAAGTTGAAGAAGTCCTTGTATGGACTGAAGCAAGCTCCTAGACAGTGGTATAAAAGGTTTGACTGTTATATGATCCAGTTGGGTTGCAGCAGAAGTCCTTATGATTGATGTGTCTACAACAGTCAGTTGGAAGATGGATCTTACATCTATCTTGTGTTATATGTGGATGACATGCTGATAGCTTCAAAGAAGAAGTCTGATGTTCAGTATTTGAAAGACCTTCTCAGTGCTGAGTTTGAAATGAAAGATCTGGGTGCCGCCAAGAAAATTTTGGGGATGGAGATCTGGAGAGATAGAAATCAGAAGAAACTATTATTATCTCAGCAGGGCTATATACAGAAGATTTTGTCAAAGTTTGGTATGTCCACTGCTAAGCCAATAGATACTCCTATGGCATCAAATGTTCATTTGTCAGTTCTTGCTTCACAGTCAGCTGAGGAGAAGGAGTATATGTCAAGAGTTCCCTATGCTAGTGCAGTTGGCAGTCTGATGTATGCCATGGTGTGCACTAGGCCTGATCTGCTCGAGCGATCGGTGTTGTCGGCAGTTTATGGCTCAACACTGAAAGGAACACTTTGAAAGTTTGTGAAAAGAATGTTCGGTACCTTAGAGGTACAAGCGATGTTGGTCTCATTTATGGAGGTGATCTTGAGAAACCGATCACGAGATATCTTGTGATGCCGATTATGCAGTGTTATGTGGACGATGAGAAAATCTATGACCGGTTATGTTTTCACATTAGGGAATTCGGTTTGTCACCGAAAGCAACTCTTCAAGCAACAGTGGCTTTATCAACTCTCAAGGTTTGAGTATATGGCTCTTATTGAGCAAATTGCTATTTACTAATAATTTATGGTTTTTATCGAGTTATTTCGTAACATTATCTCCCGTGTTTTAGTGATTTTTATAGAAAATCACTCGCCAAAAGGATAATTTGAGCAAATGATGTTTAAAGATAATAAATTGCAAAATGTAACGATTTATGTGCTTAAAATTGTGATTTTATGTTATTTTGGGATTGTGTTACGCTTTGGTATATTTTCCTATGTTATAGATACATATTTTGGCATGCAAGAGGATTAAATGATGAGGTTTTTCATGGAAGAGAAGTGAAATGGAAGGAAGATGGAGATAAAGCTTGGAATGAAGCTTTCAAGCAGCCGAACGTCCGATGCAGTTCTTGATATGATATACACTGATTTGACTCTCGACATCAAGAGAAGATTTGTAGGTCTTGAAGAGAGGATTCTACAGGATTTTGAATCACTTCATTCCGACTCATGAGGCCCGAGATATGAGCGTTACAAGTTTGGATGCTGTTGCTGAAACTAGTGGAAAATCCCCAAATATACTCGGGATACGACGGGCTAATCAAAAAGGCGTTTTCTAAAGAAGAGTCCTTAATGAAAGTTGTAGAGTTTTCCGAGAGCTTAATTATGACATTCAGATCATAATTTTTGGAGGTCTACAACTCAAGATATGAATTTTAGAAGTAAACGAGCGTCCGGCCAGTTTACTGTAGCAACCGACTTACATGTTCTTATAAATACCGCAGCCTTTAGAACCCTAAACCACCAATAATTTCACACGCATACACAATTCCAGCCGCACACTTTAACAGAGAAGCAGCCGCATCAATACCAATTAGAAGATGATCTCTTCCAATCCAATGATCATGATCAACATCATGGTTATTGTCTAAGCACATCGCGGTGGGACAACGGATGAAACCGATCAACATCAACACCAACTAGAGAGATTTTTAGCCGTACTTTTAGTGAGTAAAGTTATCGTTTTCATCAATTAGAATTTGTTATTTATCGTTTTACGTTTTATTTGAATCGAGAGATCGATGAAACCATCTTTTATGCTTTGAATTTATATGAAAATATTGTTCAAGTTGTGATCTTTTAATTGATGCAATTGATTATAATTCGAGAGATCGTTTATAGTTAATTGAGTAAGAGTATTAGAAATAATCTCGTGATCTTGTTTTACATGTCGTTTAGTTTTACTTGAAAAAGAAAACGAAACCCTAGAATTCGTTTAAAGAAATTTAATCAAACTCGTGATAGATCATTACTAAAAATCGTATCTTTAGCTCACCATCTAGTTGGAGTTGGTTAGTTGATTGGTGGATTCCCGTTGCCTTGCCGTTGTTTTAATTACTTGATAAATCGAATCATTAGTATAAATCGTTGATTGCTAAGTTATTTGTTTTAAATTCTAGTTGTTAATTGTTAATTTTCTGCAAATTTACTGTTCATCGAAGTTACCGTTCATCGTCGTTTTTACTGTTCATAATTAGTATAAACCCTAGTTTAAATTAGTTTAAATCTAGTTTTAGTTAATGGTCGTGACATAATCGATTTAATTATTGCACTTTGATCCGATAAACATTCCACTCCCTTAGGACGATCCGTTAACATCCTATACTACGATCCTTATACTTGGGGTGTTTCGGTATCATAGTTTAGATTTTCGATTTTATAAATTTGATTTTAATTATCTTAGTTTTTATTTATTTATTTTATGTTATTGGTCACATTAGATTTTTATTAGTTTAGAAGCCTTAGATTTAGCTTAGATTTGCCTTAGATTTTAGATCGTATAAATATATTGCCTTAATTATTACTATTTTAGGTTTTTATTTTCTTTCCTGCTATTCTTTTCTGTATCTGTTTCGTTTTTCAGTTTCTAAACGGGCGTCCATCCTTTCAGACGCCCGTCTGTTCTAAAAATCTTCTTCTCTGCATCGTTTAAGCTGATCAGACGAGCGTCTGAACTACCAAACGCTCGTCCAGCCTCTAAACGCCCGTTTCTCCCCAATCTGTCTTCTGAACGCCAGTTCAGTGATCTGAACGAGCGTCCACTTCCAGAATTTCCTCTGAACGAGCGTTCACTCATACTGAACTCTCTTCAATTGGCACTTCTTTTCTCTTCTCTCTTTCTAAACCCTCTAATTTCCTCTATATTTCGTTCTCATCAACCCTAAGGTTGATTTCTTTCCATTTTGCTCTTCTGGTTTATGCAAACCAGGAGCAAGAAGGGACCTCTTATCTTTAATCCCGAGCCTGAGCGATCTATTATCAGGAGAAAGCTCTTTCCCAATCCAGACATCATGGCTAACGAAGTCCCGAATCTGCACCCTCAAGCCCGGATGAATCGATCCTTCAACAGATGCAAGCAATACAAAGAACAACAGAATCAACAAGCCGGCATAAATAATCGGTTTCAACAATTCCGTCAAACCCAAATAAACCGGTTAAACCAAGACCCTATATGCTCCTATCTTGACCAAGACTTCCTGGAAGGGCATAGACCCATTCGCCTCCGAAAATGGGGCAAGTTAATTTCGATCCAAAAATGGAGTGGTAGGACTGGTCCGAGAATAGTTCCTTTCATGGCACTGGCCGACGAAGATCCTCTCATGACTTCTTGTCCACTTTCGCTCAAATCTGCGAAGCGACCCACTATCCTGGTGTTGATTCTCGAGATCGCTGTTAAAACTCTTCCCGTTTGCTCTCAGGGGTGAAGCGAACCGTTGGTTTAAATCTCTAGCCCATCATTCTCTCCGCTCCTGGAATGATGTCAAAAGAGCCTTTGCTCAAGTTTGTCTCACCAGGGACAATCATGGACATGAAAAGGAGATAGCCACATTTGAACAACTTGATGGTGAGAGTGTGGGGAAAGCATGGGAGAGATTAAATCATTGATGAGGAAGTGCCCCAACCATGGATACAAAGAGACATGAGCTACTAGAATTATTCTATCGGGTGTTACTCAACCCAATAGAGATTTCCTTGATTCAATCGCCCATGGATCCTTCCTGGGGAGGTGATGATCTTTTAGGTAGTGCTGAAACCATAGCCAAGAATAACATGTGGTCAACTCCAAGGAAGACCAATGTTAATAAGAAAGAATCTGCGCAAGCAGTTCGAGACTAAGGTGTTAGTTGCTCAAATAGAAGCAATTAGCAAGCGGCCTAGCCACTTTATAAATGCAAAGCAACAACAAGGCGACGGATGTGAACTACACCGGGAATGCATGCGGGAGATGAAATTACTGAGGAAGTGAATTTCAACCAGACCTTCGGAACCAATCAGAACCGGAATTATTCTGGATTTCAATGTCCCAATGCACCACCTGGCCCATCCAATTCTAACCCTTCTTTCAAACCAGGTTATCAAAGACCACCTCCTGGGGTGGTTAATCAAGCTCATAATCCCAACTCCCAAAGACCTCAAGGTGGTTGGAATCAAAGCCAACATCAAAATCATACCACCTCATGTGTCCCTCAACATAAGTTTGATGAGCTAGTAGATATGGTGAAGACCTTGTCCACTAGTGTCAAGGCAATAGAGAGCAGTCGGGCAGATGGCGGACAGCGGCAAGCAAGCGAGACCCACGGTAAACTTCCAAGTTATACCGAGAGAAATCCAAAAGCGAGATATCAATGTTTGCACCGCCATCACACCTCAATGGGAGTATGGAGACCAAGAGTTGAATGAAGTTACCTTGAGAAGTGGTAAGCAGGCGGGACCCGGAAAGGTGTCGGGAAACGAGCAGCCCCTCCTGACGCAATAAGTTCAGGAGGGGCAATCAATCTTATCTCAAGAAACCAACAAGTGAGAGAGGAGCTTAATGACGACGGTTCTTGAGGGATGAGGATGATTCTCGATTCGAGGAAAAGTCAGTGGTCGTTCCACTGACCAAGAGGAGAGAGGAAAAGTTTGTGAGATGGAAGGATAAGGAAGACGAGGCCATAAAAAGTCAGTGGTCGTTCCCGACAATGATAAAGCCCTTCTTTATCCACCAAAGAGGAAAGAGAATACCCTCGGTCTTGACAGACACAAATATGACGGAGTGAGGAGGATGCTTAGAGACACCAAAGTGAGTATACCCTAGGCGAGGTATTGGTAGAAATGCCCAAGTGCTCTAAGTATCTTAAAGAAGTTTGTGGAAGCAAGAAGAAGCTTCAAGGGATGGCAGAAGAAGTTTTAAGAGAAGAATGTTCCATGGTCTCACAAAAAGTTGCTATTAAGCGAGGTGACCCCGGAAGACCTTCAATCTCCTGTGAGATTGAAGGCCACAAGTTCCAGAATGTCTTATGCGACTCAGGGGCCTCTATAAATGTGATGCCATTGAACGTCTGCAAAAAGCTCGGTTTAGACAAAAGAATGCGGGAACGCCCTATTTCTCTTCAGATGGTAGACCGATCAAGCCGATCAGCAGCCGGTTGTGTCACTAATGTTCTTCTCTATGTTGAACATTTGGTTTTCCTACCGACCGGGTTATCTTAGACTACCCACCTGACCGAGAGATGCCTCTAATTCTAGGCCGGACCTTTTTAGACACCTCTCGCCGCCTCATTGATTTCTCTAAAGGGTCGATTACACTTAGAGTTGATGATACATCTGTTACCTTTACACAAGGGAAAAGTCTAGAGAACACTTTGAGTGAAGAAATCTCGTTCATTGAAGCAATTTATGGGGCCGAAGAAGAGGTCAACTCGGAAGAAGCAATGGAGCTAACAGAGATAGGTGTTTTCGAAGTGATAAACATTGAAGACCAAGCTGACTGTGGACCATCTTCTGTTTCATTACCGCCTTAGTCAGGCCTCATCAATAGCCAAGAAACATGGAGATTCCCAAAGCAATGAACGATGATTTCAAAGAGCTTAATCGGAATGACTTTAACCCTGGAGAAGAAGAAGCCCTGATGGGTAGTTGGGATGAAGTGGATTTCTGGAGAGAAGCTACTCATTGGGAGGTTGATGATTGGGAAAGGCTAGCGGAAAGAGTGAAGGAAGAAGAGTTGAGAAAGATGATCAAGCATCGTAAGGAGGAAGCGATTCTTGTGAAGGATCCCTATGGATGATGTTATCCAAAGACCTTTACGGGGTTACGCCTCGTGAAGATGAGGTGTTCTATCACAACCACTTCAAGCCCATAAGGAAAAAGGTGGCCTTTAAAATCTAGTATTGAGCAACCACCTACCGACTTGGAGCTTAAACCGCTTCCTCAACACCTTAAGTACATTTTTCTTAAGGATGGTGATAAGTTACCCTGATCATCTCTTCAAAACTCGAGCCCGAGCAAGAAGCACTGGCGATAAAAGTGCTTGAAAAGAATATCCTCACGTTCGGATGGCAAGTGGGTGATATCAGAGGAATCAGCCCCGATGTGTGCATGCATAAAATCCGAACGGAGGAAGGAGCTAAGAAAGTAAGACAACCTCAGCGAAGGCTGAATCCGTATACGCAGGAGGTTGTCAAGAAGGAAGTTATAAAGTGGTTAGACATGGGAATCATCTATGCAATTGCCGATAGTGAGTGGGTTAGCCCCACCCAAGTTGTGCCAAAGAAGGGAGGTATCACCGTTGAAAAGAATGAAAAGGGGGAAGAGATAGCTTTACGCCTTGTGGCCGCTCTGAGTGCTGCATTGATTATCACAGATTGAATGAAGTCACCGCCAAAGACCATTTCCCCTTACCCTTCATTGACCAGCTTATTGAAAGACTGAGTGGTCACAAGTATTATTGTTTCCTCGATGGATATTCGGTTACTTCCAGATAGCCATCGACCTAATGACCAGAGAAGACTACGTTTACGTGTCCATCGTGCACTTATGCGTTCCGCAGAATGCCCTTTGGCTTATGCAATGCACCTGCGACTTTTCAAAGGTGTATGCTTGCCATTTTTGTATGGACTTGTGGAGAAATGTATGGAAGTCTTCATGGATGACTTCTCAGTCTATGGCGATAGCTTCATGAGATCTTGGCGAATCTAGATATGGTACTTCAACGCCGTGTTGAAAAGAATTTAGTGCTTAACCGGAGAAATGCCATTTTCTAGTTGATGAGGGGATCGTTCTGGGACACAAGGTGTCCGGCACTGGTATTCAAGTTGATAAGGCCAAAGTGGAAGCCATTGAGAAAATGTCATACCCGAAAACTGTCAAAGAGGTACGCGGCTTTCTTGGTCATGTTGGCTTCTACAGACGATTTATTAAGGACTTTTCCACCATCGCCAAGCCCCTGTCCAACCTTCTAAAAGATGATGTTGTGTTCTTGTTTGATGAGAAATGCAAGAAGGCTTTCAATTGCTTGAAGGAAAAGCTCATAAGTGCCCCTATCTTAATCGCACCTGACTGGACTAAGCCTTTTGAATTATTATGCGATGCCTCTAACTACGCAGTAGGCGCAGTTTTAGGTCAAAGAATTGATAAAAAGTTCAGGCCCATTTACTATGCGAGCCGCACCTTGAACCCGGCTCAATGCAATTACACTATGACTGAGAAGGAATTCTTAGCCGTCGTTTTTGCTATTGACAAGTTTAGAAGTTACCTTCTAGGGTCTCAAGTTGTCGTTTGGACCGACCATGCAGACCTCACGCTACCTTATGGACAAAGCGGATGCAAAACCAAGGTTACTCGGATGGATTCTAATTTTGCAAGAGTTTGACCTTGAGATCAAAGATAAGAAGGGTAGTGATAATGTTGTGGTGATCATCTTTCTCGCCTAGTAAATGAGGGTGGCGTAAATCACAAGGAAATAGCAATTGATGAAGCTTGATACTGTTAGGCCATGGTATGCTGATTACGTCAACTATTTAGCGAGTGGACATTTAGAGGAAATGACGTGTCGGGAGAGGAAGAAGTTCTTTCTCGACCTAAAATATATCTCGTGTGGGAGGATCCTTATTTGTTCGGGGTTTGTAAAGATGGGTTGCTTAGAAGGTGTGTTCGGAACATGAGCAATGGGATATTCTCGAGCAATGTCATAGTGGTCCCACAGAGGACACTACGGAGCACCCAAGACAGCTTGCAAAATCCTCCAAGCCGGATTCTCTTGGCCGACTCTTTTGAAGGACGCAAGCCTTTTGTAAAGGTTGCGATAGGTGCCGAGAATTGGGAGGCGAGTAATAGGATGGAAATGCCACTTAGACCCATTCTGAATGCGAAGTCTTCGACGTGTGGGGAATTGATTTCATGGGACCCTTTCCATCGTCGTGTGGAAATAAATACATTCTCGTCTGTGTAGACTACGCCTCCAAGTGGGTGGAGGCAATAGCCACCCAAACTAATGATCACAAAGTTGTGAAGAAATTCTTGCAAAGAATATCTTCACCAGATTTGGTCGTCTGAGCCCTCATTAGTACGAAGGTACTCATTTTTGCAACGCGCCGCTTGATAAAGTTCTTGAAAAATATGGTGTGAGACATAAAATCGATACACCGTATCATCCCCAAACAAGTGGCCAAGTCGAGATAAGCAACCAGAGCCTTAAAAGGATTTTAGAAAAGACCGTGAACTCAAATAGATCCAACTGGAGTCTAAAGTTGGATGACGTGCTTTGGGCCTATCGCACCGCGTTTAAGACCCCGATGGGCACGTCACCCTTCCAAATGGTTTATGGCAAAGCTTGCCATTTACCAGTCGAGCTTGAGCACAGAGCCTACTGGGCTATTAAATTCTTGAATTTCGATAGCCAGCTCTGTGGGGAGAAGAGATTATTGCAATTAAACGAGCTCGATGAATTTAGACTCAGAGCATATGAGAATGCAAGAATCAGTAAGGAGAGAACTAAGATACTCCACGATGCCAAGATCAAGGATCGAGAATTCAAAGTGGGTGATATGGCTTTGCTTTATAACACCAGACTCCATCTTTTTGCGGGTAAGCTTAAATCTAGATGGTCCGCCCCTTTGAGATTCTTGATGTCCATCCGAGTGGAGCGATCACGTTAAACGGGTATGGTGATCACCTTTTAAGGTCAATGGTCAAAGACTCAAGAAGTACTTTGGGCAACCTAAGGAAAAGCCTCAAGTACTATACTTTCAAAAGAGAAATGACACGGTTGAGTCGTTTATTTGTGAAGAGATTCCATCCGACTTCTTTGGAGTGGATGATGACATTATTACCCCTATCCTTGCATCCTCTCCCGAGCTCATTAGCATACCTCACCGAACTGAGAAACAAGAACAAGAAGAAAAGAGTCGATTGCTATCTCGGAGAGTTAAGTTCAAACACTTAGTAGAGCACTTGACTTGTCATTGTTGTGGTCACACTCGCCCTTCATTCGATTCCGATGAGGAAGTGGCGTGATAGCCAAAGTGGCCCGATCCGGGTTAACTTTGAAATCAGTGTCAAGCTAATGACATTAAAGAAGCGCTACTAGGAGGCGACTAGTCTCTTAAGTTAATTCCTTTTAGTTAAGTTTTTATTTTATTAGGAATAGAACCTTGGTGTTTGTGTGTTGGTTATCCTTGTCCTATTTGTGAATGCGTTATTTGCGTGCTTGTTTACTCATATACCCCGAGATTATGTGTTATGTCGAGTGTTGCAGATACTTTTGAGCAGGTTTGCAAGCTTTTACTTTTAGTGTCGTCTGTTCTTCATACGAGTGCAGCGGTTTATTCATGCTACGGCCTGACCTCTCCGCCAACCTACAAATTGACAACCACTTCATAACCAACTAAGTATTCTTTTCTTTTATTTGCACATTCCGAGGACATAATGTGATTTAAGTGTGGGGGGGGGGGGTGCAATTCATGCTTTATTTCGACAAGATGATGAGTAAATATTTGTGATATTTGATAAATGGTGAAATTTTAAAATTTTACACTTGGATAATTGTAAATCTTGAGCATGTAATTGGAACAAATGCTTGCTAGTTGTAGTTTCTCGACGATGATTTTATGTGACTTTGAGAGATAATTATAGCATGTCTTTACTTTCATGGAGCTAGTATTCATTTTTCACGTTCACGAGAGCCTTTGATTTTGAAGCAAGTCTTCTTGAACTATATCCTTTCATTGTTTTAGTGATTTACCTTAGGAAGGTCAGTATAGTAACACCTTAGTTAGACCGTGTGCTGTGAATATCATAAAGTTCGAATGTGATAAGTGAGATGTAACTTATGTATTGAAGAAAAGAATGAATAAGAATCATAATAAATACGTTTGTCGGAAGTCGGTCGATGATTGGAGTGAGGTAGGGCATTATCTCAAAATGTCCTATACCACTATGATGACCAAAAGCTCACGACGATCGGGAGAAGCTACCTTATGATTTGAGTAAGGTAGGGTGTTATCACGAAACATCCTATTCTACTATGATGGGTAAGAGCTCATTCTCGATATGCGTCAAATTTGAAAATTTCGAAATGATGAGTAAAAATAAAGTGAAGTCTTTGTTATCATAGATCTTATACCCAGTAGAACCGCATGATATCTTGTGAGGGATTATCCTACCGAGTGCGTGGGAAGGCTTTGAGTGGAGCTATTATCGCTTTATATCTAGGATAGTCATTGGATTTTTGAGAGGATATTTCTTTGAAAGGCTTGTTAAATTTGAAAAGGGCTTGTCACACATACACCGAATCTATCTCTCGTGATGGTATTGTTTGCTATAGTTGTTGTATCTTTTGTCACGTGAGTTAGGACTCTATTTGGATTACATATAAAGTGAGCTAGTTTTGATTGTTTTGTTCGGGACGAACAAAAGTTTAAGTGTGGGGGAGTTGTTTACGACTAATTTTATGGTTTTTATCGAGTTATTTCGTAACATTATCTCCTGTGTTTTAGTGATTTTTATAGAAAATCACTCGCCAAAAGGATAAACTGAGCAAATGATATTTAAAGATAATAAATTGCAAAATGTAACGATTTATGTGCTTAAAATTGTGATTTTATGTTATTTTGGGATTGTGTTACGCTTTGGTATATTTTCCTATGTTATAGATACATATTTTGGCATGCAAGAGGATTAAATGATGAGGTTTTGCATGGAAGGGAAGTGAAATGGAAGGAAGATGGAGATAAAGCTTGGAATGAAGCTTTCAAGCAGCCGAACTTCCGATGCAGTTCTTGATATGATATACACTGATTTGACTCTCGACATCAAGAGAAGATTTGTAGGGCTTGAAGAGAGGATTCTACAGGATTTTGAATCACTTCATTCCGACTCATGAGGCCCGAGATATGAGCGTTACAAGTTTGGATGCTGTTGCTGAAACTAGTGGAAAATCCCGAAATATACTCGGGATACGACGGGCTAATCAAAAAGGCGTTTTCTGAAGAAGAGTCCTTAATGAAAGTTGTAGAGTTTTCCGAGAGCTTAATTATGACATTCGGATCATAATTTTTGGAGGCCTACAACTCAAGATATGAATTTTAGAAGTAAACGAGCGTCCGGCCAGTTTACCGTAGCAACCGACTTACCTGTTCTTATAAATACTGCAGCCTTTAGAACCCTAAACCACCAATAATTTCACACGCATACACAATTCCAGCCGCACTCTTTAACAGAGAAGCAGCCGCATCAATACCAATTAGAAGATGATCTCTTCCAATCCAATGATCATGATCAACATCATGGTTATTGTCTAAGCACATCGCGGTGGGACAACGGATGAAACCGATCAACATCAACACCAACTAGAGAGATTTTTAGCCGTACTTTTAGTGAGTAAAGTTATCGTTTTTCATCAATTAGAATTTGTTATTTATCGTTTACGTTTTATTTGAATCGAGAGATCGATGAAACCATCTTTTATGCTTTGAATTTATATGAAAATATTGTTCAAGCTGTGATCTTTTTAATTGATGCAATTGATTATAATTCGAGAGATCGTTTATAGTTAATTGAGTAAGAGTATTAGAAATAATCTCGTGATCTTGTTTTACATGTCGTTTAGTTTTACTTGAAAAAGAAAACGAAACCCTAGAATTCGTTTAAAGAAATTTAATCGAACTCGTGATAGATCATTACTAAAAATCGTATCTTTAGCTCACCATCTAGTTGGAGTTGGTTAGTTGATTGGTGGATTCCCGTTGCCTTGCCGTTGTTTTAATTACTTGATAAATCGAATCATTAGTATAAATCGTTGATTGCTAAGTTATTTGTTTTAAATTCTAGTTGTTAATTGTTAATTTTCTCGCAAATTCTTGTTCATCGAAGTCTACTGTTCATCGCTGTTTTCTTGTTCATAATTAGTATAAACCCTAGTTTAAATTAGTTTAAATCTAGTTTTAGTTAATGGTCGTGACATAATCGATTTAATTATTGCACTTTGATCCGATAAACATTCCACTCCACTTGGGACGATCCGTTAACATCCTATACTACGATCCTTATACTTGGGGTGTTTCGGTATTATAAATTTAAAACGTGTTTTTACCGCAATGACCAAGGAGGGTGTCCGTTGAAGGGACTAGTCGAGTGATTTGGGGCTACATCGAGATCAAGCCGAGATCTATTGTGACAGTTTAAGTGCAATTTGTCTAGCTAAGGATCATGTTCATCATGAGAGAACCAAGCATATTGATGTGAGGTATCATTTTCTGAGAAATGAGAAGAGGGTTGTAGTGAAGAAGATCAGCACCAAGGAAAACCTGGCGATATGTTCACTAAACCAATTCAAATAGAGCAAGTTTCGATTGTTATCGGACTTGCTTTGAATATTCAAAGCTTGTAAACTAAATTACGGATACTCGCTTAAAGACAGATCAACTTGAGTGGATTACGAGGAGAAGTCTGCATCAGACATCCTGGCATTGACGAATGCATACGGTACAAGTACATCCGATTATGCAATTACAGTGACGTTGAATGAGAGTTCAAGTCAAGGTGGAGAATTGTCGATTTTGGTGACTTGATCTCTAAACCGAGAAATATCTCGTGGAACTAATCTGGGAAAATCGAGGCGAGTTTGATGGTCGATTCGATTAAGTATATTCGATTCTGTGAAAGTCGGTTTGATGAAGTGCAACCGAGTTTCTTCAAGTCGGCGATCGATCTACAGTCTGCTGCGTTTCTTGAGTATAGCCGAGTTCTACATCCGAGCAATCGATTACAAGTCAGGAAGTCGCTTTTGAACTGGTTTCGTGCAGTGGATAACATTGAGGCCAGGGTCCACATCTGGGGTATTTATGGTAGTTCCGACAAAGATCTATGGCGGTTAGGGTTTGGGACTTGTGTCTATATAAATACCAATGTTGTAATCAATGCAATGTGTGTCTTTCAAGAGTGTTGTCCACACACTTGTGGAAACCTTGTAATTCTGTACATAATAAAATATCTCCTTTTCTGTCCGTGGAGTAGTCGGCACAACTCCGGAAACCACGTTAAATCACTGTGTTCTTCTTGTTTCTGTGTTTATCAATTACGCCATTCTTTACGTTTGCATTGCTATATTTATTTGTTTCTTTCTTAAACTGCATATTCCTAGCTGTGTTTATAACACAATGAAAAGAAAAACTATGTTCAAAAAAGCTGAAAGATATTATTATCAAAGATAGTACAGTTGTTGGAAGTAAAATTTGCCTGAGTTTATCCATTTATAACAATATATTCACCTCTGTAGGTAACAAAATGCATCAAGGTTTCAAAATAAGTCATCAAATCCTGGGAAATACAATGAAACTATTTTCACTATTGACATATTAGCAAGTTTTTCTCATTCTTGCACTCACACCAACATGGTACGACTTAAAATCGCTATATTCGTATAGTTATCGATCCTAGATTCCAAGTGTCTTTTTAGTCAAGAAATCATAGCAGAAATAGTTGATGTCGTGTTGCTTTCCTTACAGGAAAGTGTGGTTTTTTAGGTTCATCTTTTTTTAGGGGACTGACCACAACATCCCATAATTTTGTGTCTAAACTGATAGATTGAATTTTCATTTCATCCCAATCATTAATGTCGTTTGATTCATCCATACTACTAATGCTTCTTGATGATGTATCTGTCTTGCTTGTAATGCACACCTTCAATGTTGTAGAAGCATGTTGAGAATAATAATTAAATAGTATTAATATTGTAGTGACATGTGTCACCACTGTTTTGTGACAAGTGTAATACTCCTATTGTACCTAGTGTCTAGGAGCATCTATAACTACTATGTACCTCACAAGCAACATAATCTAATAGAAAGATTTTATCAGAGCCAGGTTGATCATGGCAACCACTACGCCTCCGGCGACGGGTAGCTCAGATACTGGAGCTCCGGCCAGCTTGGTGTCTCCTCTAACAAAAAATCCACCTACAATGTCCAGTACGATGTCCATTGGAGCTCAGACTCCGACTGCAAGGCATGTTTTTGGATCTTTGACTTCCGGACTGAGTTTTCTGTTCTTCTCCGACAGTGTAGTCACCGGAATCCCGGTCTTGAGCTCAGGTACTTAATCTTTAAACACTCAAGCTGGTCCCTCTTTTACTAGATCTGACTCACTATATGGAGATTTAAGAACCACTCTACCTACTCCACCATTTCTTGGTTCTGCTAGTCCCCATCCTACCACACCTCTACTGCATGCACCCTTTTCCAACAATCTGAATCAAATCTGCACTTTGAAATTGGATCGTAGTAACTATCTGTTGTGGAGGTATACAATCCTTCCCAATATCAAAGGGTATAAGCTAGAAGAACACCTGTTCAATTCAGGACCTGCATTGAACAATTCCTTACATCCCTCGAATCCAGCTCTCCATATGATAACTGTGGATTGGAATACCAAAGATAACATTTTATAAATGGGTTGGTTGCTTGATTCTATGACAGAACAAGCTCTGAGTGATGTTATTGGTTGTGCTATAGCTTATGAAATCTGGACTACCCTTGAAACCCTGTTCAACAGCAGGTCAGAATCAATAATGCTGGAATATAAAGATGCCCTTTCCAGGGCTTCCAAAGGCTCAAAATCTATGTCTGATTATTTAGAATTAATGAAATCCTATTCAGACAATCTAACTGCTGCAGGTTATCCCATAACCAAATCTGAACTGGTCTTGGCTACCCTAGGAGGACTAGATCGAGACTATGAATCTGTTGTGGTAAATATTACATCAAGAGTTGGATCCTTGAGCTGGCAGGATGTTCAGTCTCAACTTATGACTCATGAAAGGCTCATATCAGGATATTCAGGGACTGGTCCTGCTGCTAATCTAGCTCAAGGACAACAAATTCGAACTAATGCTTCTTATAGAAATTCTGGAGGAAGACCACCAAATCAGCAGAGTGCTGGTGGAAGAGGAAGAAACAGCAGTAGGGGTGGTAGAGGAAGAGGCAGAAATGGAGGTGGTAGAGGATCATGAGGCTACTCTGGGAACAAAATGGTGTGCCAGTTATGTGGGAAAACTGGTCACATAGGGACATCTTGTTGGCACAGATTTGAAGAGGATTTTGTACCTCCTAGTAACAACTCTGGTGCTGATCACAAGCAGGCCTATGTAGATTCACCACAATCTGTTGGGGATGCAGCTTGGTACATGGACAATGGAGCTACTAGCCATCTTACTGCTAATCTCAATAATCTCCACCTCAGTTCACGTTACACTGGTTCTGTAAATTTAGTTGTTGGAAATGGTGAGAAGTTACCTATCCTTCATATTGGCCAAACCTACTTTCCCACACACTGTCCACACACTACATTGACACTAAAGAATGTCTTACATGTCCCACTCATCACCAAAGCTTAATTAGACTATCTAAACTGCTTTATGATAATCATGTTATTGTTCAATTCACACATTTTTCTTGCTATGTGAAGGACAAAACAATAGGGACTCTTCTTCAGCAAGAAACACTCAGGGATGGCCTGTACCAGATAATGCTTCCAAATAAGACCTCCCTTCACTCCAAAATCAAGTCCACAATCATTCAGTAAGCTCATACTTCCCTAAGTGCACACTTGAGTGTTACCAACCCCAATAAAGACCCTAATGTCTGGCATAGACGTCTAGGACATCCTTCTAGACATGTCTTGAACCATATTTTGCAGTCTTGTAATGTTAAAGTGAATGAAGAGCTAAATTTTTGTGATGCTTGTCAGTATGGTAAGGGACATGCCCTACCATACCCTAGTTCTGATTCTCATGCTGTTCATGCACTTGACTTGATCCACTCTGATGTTTGGGGCCCTGCCCCTGTCAAATCTATGTCTGGTTTTTCTTACTATGTGCATTTTATTAATGATTGGTCTAGATTTACTTGGATATTTTAAAATCAAAGTCTGATGTCTGTTCTATTTTTATTCAGTTTCAAAAGTTAGTTGAAAATCAGTTTGGGGCTAAGATCAAGTGTGTTCAAACAGATTGGGAATGGGAGTATAGGAGTCTTGAAAATTATCTTAAAGATCAAAGCATCCAGTTTAGACACCCTTGTCCTCATGCTCACCAACAGAATGGTAGGGCTCAGAGAAAACATAGACATATAGTTGAACTAGGACTCACCCAAATGGCACAAGCCTCTCTCCCTCCTAAATTCTGGTGGGATAGCTTTCATGAGGCAGTTTCTGTAATTAATGCTCTTCCTACACCTGTCCTCCATAAAAAATCACCTTTTGAAGTTCTATATCACAAAAAGCCTGATTATAAGTTCTATAAGGTTTTTGGTTATGCCTGTTTTCCTCATCTAAGACCTTTCTTTCCTACCAAATTTAGGTTTCACAGCAGTAAATGCACCTATATAGGTGTCAGTCCCTGTCACAAAGGATATAAGTGCCTAGAAACCTCTGGAAGAGTGTATATCACTAGGAATGTAACCTTCAATGAACAATAGTTCCCCTTTACCACAGGCTTTATCCAAGGACCTCATAGAGACATCCTCACTGATCCTACCTTGTTACCTGATATATGTTAAATTTATAACTGAAATTTATCACATTTTATACATATTATTGATTAATTTTATCTAAATATCTTAAAAGATAGTAAAATAACCTATAAAAATCTAATAAGTACAAATAAATAACTTAATACAAATTATAACTTTTGTTATCAGATTTACCTGTGGTTTTGTTGTTTTTGAATTATGCAGGTATTATGTGATACAAAGTAGAAGAATCGGAATCAAATTATATAAAAATCTGATCAAGTGGCAGATATTTGACACATCCGGCGCAGGCCGGAGGAAGCCGGTTCACGCCGGATTATTTGATAATTAACCCATGTTACTCAACATGCGTCTGACATATTGTACTCAAATTCGGTTAATCCGGCGTACGCCGGACCAGAATACTGCCTATAAATAGCCTCATTTATGAAGGAGGAAAAGGGGGGGGGGGGGGGTACCAATATATATATCTCGATCATTATATATATTTTCTTATCTACTCTCTGTAAATATTATTTCAGTAGGCATTCTGCCAAAAAATTAGTATTAGTATCGTTGTAATATTTAGAATAATTATCAAAGGTTGTTGATTTCATCACTGTTGTTACATTCAGAGGACGAAGCCCACTTCAACAATTGTAATCGGTAATATTTTAATGTTCTTATGTTTGTTGTTTATGTAAAATTTTATATAATAGTTTAATAATGATTGTAGGCTAATTATACAACTAGCCAAGACATGTAATTGAAATATGTTTATTTTTTAGGGAAATGGATGATGACTATGTTAAAAATTTGATTAAAAATTGAATATGATGAATCTCTTTCTACTTGAACTAATTGCCAGTCTATATTGATGTAATTAACCAGTATGAACAGAGACATAACCTAATCATGAACTGACCAGAGACGTTAGGGTATGAGAAAAGGGTAGAAAGACTGGAAGGTAAAATTGGCCGTCTGACAAACAGAACCCTCTTTCTTATCTAGGGATAGAATATTTATACTCGAGAGATTATCATGTCAAATCATTAGGTTTAATCGCGGTTTTACCAAGGAGGAGGCATAGAACAAATTCGTGCACTCGTATGAGGGGAATTTGTTAGCTGAGGAGTATACCGTTTCACATAATCAATAACACCTTAAAACAGGAAGTTCGATCACATCCATTAAACTAAAGAGACCATAGTTCAATAACATTGTCTTGGTTAGTTCTTATTATTTAACTATCTATATTAATTATATTGGTATTTATATATATATATATATATATATATATATATATATATCTACTTATTTATTGTATTAATATCATATGAATAACTCTAATTGGTAAGGATCGCGACTTAGATCAAGATCATAATAGCTAATTGGTATTTAACCACATTTTGAATTATACTTTCATTTCCCTGAGGGATACGATCTTGATTCGCCAGACTAGACTACAATTTGACCTGGTACACTGCCGGTAAGATTGGACAGACACCTAGAAAATACCGATCAAGTTTTTGGCGCCGTTGCCGGGGAAACGACGTTAATTTATTATGTCTATGGTTACTACTTGCATTAGCTCAAAACTCTTGAGAATAAGTCAACACTTTTCTTAATCTCATTTCTACTTTTGTTTCTTTGGTACTTACCTCATTGGTAAGTAGCCACGTTTTTTTTTACTGTTTTCGTGTTGTTTTCCGTTTTTGTAGTTGATGACCCGAAGCGGTAAGGCCCCACTTACTCCCTATAAGCCCGATATAAATACTTACGAAAGGCAGTTAAGAGGAGAAAATAGACGTGGCCAAACCAGCCAAGGACATCTTGGAGACATATCTCCCCAGGAATCATCAACTCGAGGTACCAAAATGGCCGAGGCCAGTGAAGAAACACCACCTGAACAAGGGCTTGCTCATACCCAAGGACATGGACAAAACCTCAATAATCCTAATCCACCATTACAAAATCTTCCACCACCACCACATCTCAACAACCAGAATCCCAATAATCGGAATAACCAGAACCGAAATCAGAATAATCATCATAATAATAACCCACCAAACCCAAGACCGATTTGTGATCAGACCTTGAGAAGGAATGAAACTAACAATCCAATTCGTTTACCTAATGAGGGAGCAAATAACTTTGAAATAAAATCCCATCTTTTTGGTTTGATTGACACAAGAGCTCAATTTCTTGGTGAAGATGACGAAGATCCGCATCATCACCTATATCTTTTTGAAGAATTTTGTAACACTGCCAAAAGCCAAGGTGCTCATCGTGAATTGACAAGGATGTCAATGTTTCCTTTTTCTTTAAAAGGAAGGGCAAGAGGCTGGTTTATGTCACTCCCACATCATTCGTTGACAAGCTGGCAGGACATTCAAACTGAGTTTCTAAAACAATATTTCACTCCAGGTAGGAATTTGGAATTGAAGGTCGAAATTGCTAATTTTAGACAAGGATCCGAGGAAACACTTGGAAATGCATGGGAAAGATTTAAAAAGTTGTTAAGAGCTTGTCCCGATCATGGTTACTCTTTTGACATGCAAATTCAACTTTTTTGTCGTAAATTAAGAAAGGACTCACATGCTGATGTTGATCATGCATGTGGAGGCTCTTTAATGATGAGTGAAGCACAAGTTGTTTATGACGCTATTGAAAAAATCTCTAAGAATAACCGAATGTGGGAAACCGGTTCTAGCACGAGAAAAGTAGCATTTGTAGGTGAATCTACATCAAACTCAGAAGTTTTAGCACATCTGGAAAATCTTAGTAGAAAGTTTGATGGCTTACAAGGAAACAAGAATTCTGGCTCAGAAGGAATGTTATCAAATGAATATTCGAATGATGGTATGAGAAATAATGACAATGGAATAGAAGAATCCGAAGAATATTCTAGGGAAGAAGTAAGTTTTCTGCAACAACATAGGAATTTGAATACTGCTTATTCAAACTCATTCAATGCCATTAAAAGAGACCATCCTACCTTTCGTTGGTCTGAAAACCCAAGTAAGCAAGGACAACCACCCTATCCAACTCAATACAAAAGCTCGTACAATACTAATAGTCAAAACCAAAGTTACCAGGGAAATTCTTCAAATCAAAACCATCAATAACCACCCAGATTATACCCACAACACACCACGCAAAGTATACCAGTTACTCAAAGTTCAACTCAGCCCGTAGAAGGAGTTGATAAGTGGGAAAAATTAATGGAAAATATGATGGGTGTGATGTCTACCCAAGCTCAGAATATGGAAACCATGATGACTTCTATAGGAACAGTCACTAAGGATATGAGTACTTTGAAAACATCTATGAGTGGACATGACACGAGAATGAGAACTATAGAGGCATCAGTACGTAATATGGAAGATCACTTGAGTAGAGAAGGAGAACGAAAAAACAGTAGACCTCCGGGAGGATTACCTAGTAATACTGAAAGAAACCCGAGAGAGGTGAATGCTGTTATTACCCGAAGTAGAAAGATATGTGGAAGTAACGGAGTAGAAAACTCAGGAAACAATGAAGTAGAAGATGATTTGGATGATAAATTCGAGAAGGACTTAGAAAGCAAGGACGAACCAGAATTCAGTAAAGAAGAAGAAGAAATCATTGATGATTTCTTAAGTCGTAATAATCATGTTGAAACCGAAATAGAAGAGGAGGAATGGATTAAAGTCCCGAGAATACTGAAAAATCCGAGGGCTAGCGATCTACGGACCTTATTCAATGAACATATCAGGAAAGATGAAGTTACTGATAATACAATCCAAGTAAGGAGTAGCAACACCCCAACAGAACAAGTAAAGAAGAATTTAGGACAAAATTCAAAGAAGATAGTGCAGGATCATGACACATGGCGACCACCAAATGCTCAAACATTTAAGGAAGCATCACCATTTATTGACCTTGAATCTTTACCTTACCCACCCAGAGATCAAATTAAAAAGTTGAAAACGGATAAAAAGTATGCACGTTTCCTTGATACATTTCGTCACCTAAATGTCAATATTCCTGTCATTGAAGCGCTAATCAATATGCCTACTTATGGCAAGTTTCTTAAGGATATTCTCTCAAACAAAAAACGTTTAGAAGAATATGAGAACATCTGCCTTAATGAGGAATGTTCCGCAGTATTACAGCACAAGCTTCCTCCTAAACTAAAAGACCTGGTAGTTTTACCATCCCATGAGATTGGGGTTTTTGTTTAAAAAGGTACTCTGTGATCTCGAGCTAGCATTAATCTTATGTCTTATGAGGATTAGAGGAAACTCGGAATAGGAAAACTTAAAAACACCGAGATGACTCTCCAGATGGCAGATAGATCTATTAAACGTCCTAAAGGAGTCATCGAAGATGTATTGGTTAAGATAGATAAGTTTTACTTTCCAGTTGACTTTGTAGTCATGGAGATGGAAGAAGGATTTTCAACACCTCTTATTCTAGGTCGACCATTTCTAGCTACAGGAAGAACTCTTATCGATGTCCAAAAAGGCGAATTAATTTTAAGAGTCAATGAAGATGAAGTCACCTTTAATATCTTTAAGGCTATGAAACATCCTTACAAATCACTAGAATCATGTTCATTCATAGAAAGCATATCTTCTATATATATGAACTATGCTAAATCACAGACTTTTGAAGATAAGCTCGAAGAATGCTTATCCTTATCTATCTATGAAGGAGACAGCCAAGAAATGAAATAAATCATTTTTTATCTCGACACCGGAAGTTCTTTTGAGAAACATCCATGGCATCGTTATTTGGACTTAGAACTGGATGGCCCAGTATTGAAACCTTCGGTAGAAGAGCCACCAAGGAATCTGGAATTAAAACCTCTCCCTTCGAATCTCAAATATGCCTTTCTTGAAACTGATAATTTGCTTCCTGTTATTGTTTCATCATCATTAACGAAGTCACAGGAAGATCAGTTGTTAAAAATGTTAAGACAACATAAGAAAGCGTTTGGATGGACAGTGGCAGATATTCAAGGAATAAGTCCTGAAATTTGTGTACACAAGATCATCTTGAATGAATGAGCCAAACCATGTATCCAGCCACAACGCCGTCTCAACCCGAATATGCAACAAGTAATCAAGAAAGAGGTTATTAAGCTCCTAGAGATGGGGATAATCTTTCCCATATCCGACAGTGAATGGGTAAGTCCCACCCAAGTAGTACCAAAAAAGGGCGGATTCACGATAAAGGAAAATGATAAACACGAATGGATTCCAACAAGGGAAGTCACAGGATATCGAATGTGCATCGATTTCCGCAAACTGAATAAGCATACTAAGAAAGACCATCATCCACTTCCGTTCATCGTACAGATGTTAGAACGGTTAAGTGGACATAAATTTTATTGTTTCTTGGATGGTTATTCAGGTTATTTACAGATATTTATTGCAGCAGGAGATAGAGATAAAACGACTTTCACTTGTCCATATGGAACTTTTGCTTATAAAAGAATGCCGTTTGGATTATGTAACGCACCAGCTACGTTTCAGAGATGCATGATGGCAATATTTTCAGATATGGTAGAAAAGTTTTTGGAAATCTTTATGGATGACTTCAGCGTTTTTGGAGATTCTTTTGAAGAATGTCTTCTACACTTGGAACGTGTGCTTAAACGCTGTGAAGACACAAACCTAGTTTTAAATTGGGAAAAGTGTCATCTAATGGTATCGATGGTATTGTTTTTTAGGTCATCAATTTACGAAGAAGGTGTGGAGGTAGATAAAGCCAAAGTTGAAGTAATTAAAAAGTTACCTCCACCAGTAAATCTGAAAACTCTGAGAGGATTTCTTGGACATGCGGGTTTCTATAGAAGATTTATTGCAGATTTTTCATGCATAGCGAAACCTCTCAGTCAGTTGCTTGAAAAAGAAGTACCATTTAAGTTTGATGACAAATGTATGGAAGCATTTGAAGCTTTGAAGGCACGATTGGTAACTGCACCAGTACTAGTAGCACCAGACTGGAACTTACCGTTTGAACTTATGTGTGATGCAAGTGATCTGGCAGTCGGAGCTATTCTAGGTCAATGCCATAAACTTAAGGCAATATACTATGCATCCCATACTTTAAACACAGCCCAACTTAACTACGCCACCACGGAAAAAGAACTGCTTGCTGTAATCTTTGCCTTAGACAAATTTCGATCGTATCTCATTGGTTCTAAAGTAATTGTTTATACCGATCATTCAGCATTAAAATACTTATTAAAAAAGAAAGATGCGAAGCCTCGTATTCTTAGATGGATTCTGTTACTTCAAGAGTTTGACATTGAAATTAAAGATAAAAAGGGCAGTGAGAACATAGTGGCAGAACATTTGAGTCGTATGGAGTTTGAAGAAGAAAAAGGAAGGAGACAGGAGATCAAAGATTCATTTCCAGATGAGCAACTCCTCATGGTTGATGCTCCTCCAGTAATGCAACTTGTTAAAGCTAGTAATATACCTAAGGAGAGCTCGCCATGGTTCGGTAATATTGTTAATTACTTTACCTGTGAGTATATTCCATCTCATTGGACATGGCAACAAAAAAAGAAGTTCTTTTATGATCTAAAATTTTACTATTGGGAAAAACCGGATCTTTTTCAAAAGTGTTCGGATGGTATAATTAGAAAATGTGTGCCCAATGATGAGATTTTAAGTATACTATCCTTTTGCCATTATCGTGAGGCTGGAGGCCACCATGGAGGGTGGAAAACCGCTTACAAAGTCTTGCAATGTGGGTTTTACTGGCCTACTCTATATAAAGATGCACACCACTATGCACGGTTTTGTGAATCATGCCAAAAATGGGGAAATATTTCCAAAAAACACGAGATGCCTCTCCAACCTATTTTGGAGTGTGAATTGTTTGATGTCTGGGGTATTGATTTTATGGGCCCTTTTCCTCCATCATTTGGTAAGAAGTTCATCTTAGTGATGGTCGATTATGTATCCAAATGGGTAGAGGCTGAAGCTCTTCCCACTAATGATTCTAGAGTAGTGTTAAAATTCCTTAAAAAGAATATATTCACGAGATTTGGCACTCCTAGGGCTATCATTAGTGACCAAGGATCACATTTTTGCAACCGTCCATTTACAAAAATAATTGAGAAGTATGGTGTAAAGCATAAACTTGGTACACCATATCATCCACAAACTAGTGGACAAGTAGAAGTATCTAATAGAGAAATAAAAAGGATTGTGGAAAAAACTATTTAGTCAAATCGTAAAAACTGGGCAGGAAGACTAGATGATGCATTATGGGCGTATAGAACAGCCTTTAAAACACCAATTGGTTGTTCTCCATATAAATTAGTTTTTGGTAAATCTTGTCATCTCCCTGTTGAAATAGAACACCGAGCCTTTTGGGCTATTAAATTTCTAAATTTTGTTCCGAAGGCTGTTGGTGATCATAGATTACTTCAGTTAACAGAATTGGATGAGTTCTGGCTCGATGCATATGAAAACGCTCGAATCTACAAGGAACGCACGAAATCTTTCCATGATAAGAGGATCTATCGTCGTGAGTTTCATGTAGGTGATCGAGTACTCTTATATAATTCACGTTTGAAGTGGTTTCCAGGTAAGCTTAAATCAAGATGGACAAGTCCATATGAGGTAACAAAAATCTACAAGTCAGGAGCTGTAGAATTAACTGATGGGTACACGACTTTTATAGCCAATGGCCACAGAGTGAAATTATTTGTAAAAGAAGAAAGAATACCTCTAACAAGAGAGGTTATGTACCTTAGCGACCCTCCAACAGATTAAAAAGGAACGTTTAGCTATCAACTACAAATTCAGCCGATTACAGTACACTCTTTCTTATTTATTTTTTCAAAAAAAAAATAAATATATATATATATATATATATATATATATATATATATATATATATATATATATATATATATATATATATATATACATTTTAGGTAGTTTAGTCTTTTACCGGATAGACATTAAAGAACTGGAATGCCTTTTATAGATAGAATAGAAGTTTTTATTTTACTTTTAAAATTAGGTTTAGATAAAGATGTCGCCTTTAGAATAGAAACCTTAGTTTTTAATTTAAACAAAAAACTGATAAGCGAAATCAGAGAAAGAGATCTTTGTAATGGAAAATCGAGAAGTGCTATAAAGAGAAGGGCAAGATTCCTACTAAGGTGTAGAATCTGTGGAAAGAGTGAGCACAATGGAAAATGTTCGGAAAGCACAACCAGATCTCAGGATGAGTGTTTGAATGTCATTAAAAAGGGAACGATTAGGTGGTTATCCGAAAATCCCGATGGAGATCAAAGAGAAAATTAAATGCTTCATTTTTGGGAGAAAGGTTGAGAGAACGATTTGAGAGAACTCTTGAGGATTTAAGGATAAGAAATTTTGATTCAACGTAATTTTCGAAAGTCTTGAATTTTTCTTTATTTATAAATATTTTAAAAGAATTTTATAAACGATATATATATATATATATATATATATATATATATATATATATATATATATATATATATATATATATATATAAAATTTTATATATCATTATATATATAGGATTTAAAAAATAAAAATTAAAAAAATTAAAAAAAAAACGGATTTTAAAACTCCGGCGTAGACCGGACTTGACCGGCCCACGCCGGAATTAAATACACATAACCCTACGGGTTCTTTCTTTCTCTTCTTCTTCTTCTCCCAAAAATTTTTCCAGCAGCCGCCCCCTTCCCATCTTCCCCCACCTCTCCACACCATAACTTACCTCTTTTCTCTTCTAATTTCTTTAATTTCTTTACCTCTTCTACCACAAACACTACAATTTCATACATTACACTCAAAGTTTCGTGATTTTGGATATAAGTTCACCTCTACTCCGGCGAATTGACATTTTTTCCGGCCACCTACATATTTCTCTATATTCAGGTAATCATCTAATATAAATATTTATCATTTTTATAATTTTATTATATCATTTTAATCATTTGATTTTAATTATTATCAATGTTAATTTGTTGTTGTTTTCATTAATTGTGTTGTTGTTAATACCACATTCGTAGATGGCTGAATCATCATCTCGTAAAAAGGGTACTAAGAAAAGAAAATCTGACCTACCACCTGTAGTACCTGTGCATGAGCCTAGGCCTCTAACACCAGAAGAAGAGGCTATATCCTTTAGAAACACTGCTAGCCCTGCTGCCGTAGCCGCTTTTGATAGATATTTTTCGAAATGTTCAGTATTGCTAGAACATGGAATAGATTTTACTGCTTTAGGACCTGAGTTAAAGGAAATTTTTGAGAGTAGAGGGTGGATGGAAATTGCCCACGAGCGTGTGGACCCTGTTAATGCCACGATGGTTGCTGAATTTTATTCTGTTATTTCTGCTTATGAGCCTGTAGAGAATGGCCCTTTGACATCTGTTTCTCTTAGAACTGCTACCGTTCCATTTACACAGTCAGTCATTAATGCCTTTTATGCCATTCCTGAGGTTCCTGAGGAAGAAGATTTCTATTCTGTTTGGAATTTGATTCAACCTAGTGTTTTGCAATCAAAGGCTTATGAAGCTCAACAAGCCTTTGATCCAGCTGCAACTTGGATTGATAATAGGTTTCCGTACGGGGGTTGTATTAAGGATGTTAGAGCCATTAAGCAGTTTCTGGGCTATAATGTTAGTCCATCCACGCATGTTAGTGCTTATGGCAGAGATGATGTAGTTACTGCTTGGGCAATAGTTAATGACGTTCCAGTCAATCTAGGAAAATTGATCTTTACTAAGGTTTGGGATTTTGCTCATGCTCGTATTCCGCAAGGAAACATGCCATTTCCAAATCTTATTTCTGCGTTGTGCCTGATGGCGAGAGTCCCAGACCTACCTGCTGACAGAATCGTCTCTGCTGATACCCCGTGATAGGTCCTAGACTTGCACCGCGTCCTGCTGGTAGAGTTGATTATAATGATCCTAATCGTCAGCAGCGTCAGCAAGCCCCTCGTACTCGAATCCCACCCCTATTCGGTTCCTCTTCTAGACAGCCTGTGCAGAGTCAGGATAGGGATAACCAATCTGACGCCATTCTAAGTGCAATTAATCGAGGTCAGCTAATATGGTGTTAGGATTTGAGCGAGTCGTCAGCGGTGGGGCGAGATGATACTAGAGTTGGAGTTTGAAGACAATGAGCTTTTATGAGAGGTCTGGACCCGCTTGAGCAAATGTCGGACGATCTCGCCTCGAGTGCCGGCATACCCCTATACCTTACCTGCTTGGGTTCAGCCTGTTCCATCGCCTCCTACCTTTCACTCTTACACTCAGTCAACTTCGGGCCAATATAGTATGTCAGGTGGTATGTTTCAGTGTCACACATTTCTTGCTTCCGGATTCGCAGATTTCGCCGGTCTCTCAATCACTACTACTGTGTTTTGGATCGCTTGGTTTCGAGAGTTCGGTTACTATGTCCACCATGCGCTCGCAAGATCCATTCTATACCACGACTTCAGCCCCCGACTTTGAAGCAGTATCGACTCAGTCCATGCCACATCCACCTCACGACTTGAATTTTGAAGACTTTGATTGAACTGATTAATTTTTTATCATTTAAAAACATTTGTACTATTATAACTATTTCCTTTTATGTGTTGATTCGGAACTAGAATTTTATGTTGACGTTTGGTTGCTGCACTCAGTGGTTAGTGCACTTTTTAATAATTTCCCCAGTTCGTAATAATTTGTTTGGTAATGATTTTATAACATGTTGATTTTATAAGTGATGTATTTTATTAAAAATTTTGGCCATGGACACACAATTTAGACTCTGTCCGTGAATAGTGAAGTCCGGCGTACGCCGGGTACCTTCCGGTTCACGCCGGGTTATCACCGACCTGACGGCTAGAATATAGGGTATTTAATTCGACAGGAATTAAATAGATTCCGGCGTAGGCCGGAACACTCCGGTTTACGCCGGAAAATCTATTTATAGCACTGAAACGAATTTTTCCTCTTCTGCTCGATTTTTTTCCCTATAAATACCACCCCATACATTCCTAAATTGGTGTACCTTAGCTCTTTCCCCTACTGTCTAATTAAGAACGGTACAAAATGTCCAATCATTCTTCTCCGTCGGTTAACAGTTACTCTCCCCCGTTGTACCCAAATGATGAAACCCCGGATTTTCAACCCTTATTTTTCAATCCTAATGATTATCCGAACCAAACAGCTCAAGACCGTTATTTATCTAACTTCAGTCAGTCCCCTATTTTGCTTGAGAAGGGTCTTAACTTTCGAAAAATGAACTAGTGGGGATTTTTGCGTATCGAAGGAGGTGGATGGGACCGTTTCGTTCGTACACCCAGAGGCAAGGTCAATGTCACTTTAGTCTGAGAATTTTATGCAGCTCTGTCAGAATCTATTTCTGTAGAGTCTACACGTTTTGTGCGTATCCGTGGTTGTATTGTACCATTCACTCCTTTTATCATTAATCAAGCTTTTCAAATACCTCCTGTCCAAACTACCCCAAATAGTCATTACGAATCACAGTGGAATTTGGACACTGTAAATGGTGTTATTGATAAATGTGCCGAAGCTTTCCAAATTCTCTTTCCAAATTACAACCGTGATCATGTTGTGTCCAATTCAGCTCTGCTTCCTCATCTTCGAACCAGGAAACATTTTATAAATTCACGAGTTTTTCCAACTTTGGATTTTTCAGAGGTTTCTGATGATGAGATGTTGCTGCTTTATGCTATTACGATTGGAGCTATTATTGACTGGGGAGTCCTGATCCACAAGACGGCCATCAACTTTGCACTCGGTAGACGAAATTTTCGTCAACCGATGCCTTATGCGTGGTTGATCTCTAGAATCTGTCTCCGTTTTGCTGGAGTTCCAGAAACTGCATCGGATGAGATATTTCCTTCTCGTCAACCTCTTCTAGGTTTGCTCCCAGTAGATGTACCACGTGGTTCATCTACAGCAGAAGATTAGAGGGGTAATTTCATCTGTGTGAAATGGCAGGAGTTTAGATGGTTTGTTTAGTGGATGGAATAAGATGTTTTAAGTTTTTAAGTTTCTTTTAAGTTGTTTTAGTTTAAGAATTTCCTTTGAGTTGTCAGTTTGTTTAACTATGTGTTCATATATTGTGTAATATTAATGTTTACTTTTCTAAAAATGTTATGCTTTTATGTACTCTTTTTTTCTGAACGAATAATTCATAAGAAAAACTCGTATCACCTTAATTAAAAAGATTCCTTTTATTTTCTACCCAACTTTTTCACTCATTTGTCATCGGGACGATGACAGTTCACAAGTGGGGAGTAGAGTTAGGTTAGTAAATAAAATGAAGTTAATATATCAAATACTTATACACTTAGTTTAATTATCCTTAAGGAAATAAATGAAATAATATATAATTATTATAATAAAAATGATATATTTTGATAGAATAAATTTTTAATTAAGTAAAGTAAGCTTGATATATTATTTCTATATTATTTATATCTATTTTAGATTTTAACAAGAATTTAAGTATGTATATCTAGATAAATATTATGAAATATTTTTTTTATGAAATTGGACAAAGAGTTACTTATAATTATAATAAAATTTTAGAATAATTTTCTTTTCAAGACAAGTATGAAATTGGAATCGGACTAGGAATGATGAGATTTTTGGCATTACTTTGACTAACTAGAGCCAAATAGCCTACCCGAACATAATTCCCAATTTTTGTCCCCACCTCAGCCTTGTAGAGTGATCAAGACCTCACTCGAAATTAGCCATTATGATTAACTAGATAAAAAACCGACCCTTAACTTAATTTGGTCTACATTTCCTTGGAATCCCGCAAGTTTAGTATATGCTTATGGATAGCGGTGACAACATCGAAATTCAATAGTGGTATATGCTGAGATTGGAATAAATATTATTCGGAAGGCAATCTTTTATCAAATATTGTTTGTTGTTTAAAAAAAAAGGGATTATGGTGTTAGAATTTAAATCAGGATGTTACTGATCAGGATATTTTTTATCAAAAGTTGAAGGTATAAGTACGTACGACTTGCTTCTATTTCTTTTGATTTTCCTTTATTATCCTTTCGATTAGCCAACTACCCTGAGCCTAAACGTTATAAGCCAATTTGCCAGCTACTTGACCTAGTCCTTGATTCCGATAATTCATATAGTGGCGATTTTAAAGTTATTCTAAGTATTTTTATTTTTATTACTAAGTAATTCATGTAGAATTTCATTTAGATAATATTTTATAACTAATTTATTAAGTTATACACACTTTTTATCTTCTTAAATAATCTTAGATAGAAAAAAAAAATTAATATAATGATAATATTGATAGCATACATTATTAAATTAGAAATTTAGTCTAAATAAATTATATTGTTTGCATTATGAATTTTTATTTATTATCATCGCTTATTTTGCTCGAGGACGATCAAAAGCTAAGTGAGGAGTAGTTGATATATGTTAAATTTATAACTAAAATTTATCACATTTTATACATATTATTGATTAATTTTATCTAAATATCTTAAAAGATAGTAAAATAACCTATAAAAATCTAATAAGTACAAATAAATAACTTAATACAAATTATAACTTTTGTTATCAGATTTACCTGTGGTTTTGTTGTTTTTGAAATATGCAGGTATTATGTGATACAAAGTAGAAGAATCAGAATCAAATTATATAAAAATCTGATCAAGTGGCAGATATTTGACACATCCGGCGCAGGCCGGAGGAAGCCGGTTCACGCCAGATTATTTGATAATTAACCCATGTTACTCCACATGCGTCTGATACATTGTACTCAAATTCGGTTAATCCGGCGTACGCCGGATCAGTCTCGGCGCACGCCGGACCAGAATACTGCCTATAAATAGCCTCATTTATGAAGGAGGAAAAGGGGGGTACCAATATATATATCTCGATCATTATACATATTTTCTTATCTACTCTCTGTAAATATTATTTCATGAGGGCATTACGCCAAAAATTAGTATTAGTATCGTTGTAATATTTAGAATAATTATCGAAGGTTGTTGATTTCATCACTGTTGTTACATTCAGAGGACGAAGCCCACTTCAACAATTGTAATCGGTAATATTTTAATGTTATTATGTTTGTTGTTTATGTAAAATTTTATATAATTGTTTAATAATGACTGTAGGCTAATTATACAACTAGCCAAGACATGTAATTGAAATATGTTTATTTTTTAGGGAAATGGATGATGACTATGTTAAAAATTTGATTAAAAATTGAATATGATGAATCTCTTTCTACTTGACCTAATTGCCAGTCTATATTGACGTAATTAACTTGAAAGATGGACAGAGACATAACCTAATCATGAACCCACTGAGGCGTTAGGGTATGAGAAAATGGTAGAAAGACTGGAAGGTAAAATTGGCCGTCTGACAAACGGAACCCTCTTTCTTATCTAGGGATAGAATATTTATACTCGAGAGATTATCATGTCAATCATTAGGTTTAATCACGGTTTTACCAAGGAGGAGGCATAGAACAAATTCGTGCACTCGTATGAGGGGAATTTGTTAGCTGAGTAGTATACCGTTTCACATAATCAATAACACCTTAAAACAGGAAGTTCGATCACATCCATTAAACTAAAAGAGACCATAGTTCAATAACATTGTCTTGGTTAGTTCTTATTATTTAACTATCTATATTAATTATATTGGTATATATATATATATATATATATATATATATATATATATATATATATATATATATATATATATATATATATATATATATATATATATATATATATCTACTTATTTATTGTATTTATATCATATGAATAACTCTAATTGGTAAGGATTGCGACTTAGATCAAGATCATAATAGCTAATTGGTATTTAACCACATTTTGAATTATACTTTCATTTCCCTGAGGGATACGATCTTGATTCGCCAGACTAGACTATAATTTGACCCGGTACACTGCCGGTAAGATTGGACAGACACCTAGAAAATACCGATCATTACCCTCCTTTTCCCTTCCTGTTTCTACTCATCCCAATCTACACTCTTGGTCTGGTACTGGTACATCTGTGACAGGACTTGCAGGGGAGGATGTTCAAGTTCAAACGACACAGCAATAGGTACAGCCTTCTTCTCCTACTACTTTCTCTTCTCCGGATTTATATACACACAGTCCTATACATACACCTGTTCAAAGTCCAAGCCCACACACACACCAGTTCAAAGTCCAAGTCCCACACACATACATACTCAAAGTCCTAACACATCACCCTCTCACTCACAGCAAACATCCCTTCACGATGAACCTGATTCAGGTCAATCTGATGACACACAGCATCTTCAACCAACACAACCCCTTCAAGGCCATCCCATGCAAACTTGGTCTAACAGTGGAATCTTCAAACCTAAGACCTACTCCACACAAATCCAGTGCACTGTCCTACCTAATCAAATTTCTGAACCAACTAAAGTTTCAGAAGCTTTGGATCGTACTGAGTGGAGATAGGCCATGGTTAGAGAGTTTGAAGCACTATAGAAAAATGGTACCTGGGAACTAGTGCCACCACTAAGAAATCAGAGTCTTGTGGGCAGCAGTGGGTGTTTAAATTAAAGTTAAAACTTGATGGCACAGTGTTGAAACACAAAGCTAGGTTGGTGGCAAAAGGGTTCTATCAAACCTATGGCATAGACTTTACATATACTTTTAGTCCAGTTGCAAAGGCATCCACAATAAGGGTGTTTCTGGCCTTAGCAGTAAACCTAGATTGGCATATCCATCAAGTTGATATAAATAATGCTTTTCTTAATGGTCCTTTGGCTGAAGATGTCTTTATGAGTCAACCTGAAGGATTTACAGACAAGGAAAGGCCCCACTATGTTTGCAAGTTGAAAAAGACACTTTATGGCCTCAAACAGGCCCCTAGGGCCTGGTTTGGTGCTCTCAGGTCTCAGATGGTGCAATGGGGCTTCAATCAGTCAGCAGCAGATTCTTCTCTGTTCATCCTAAAAACTGGAAAAACCCTCCTATTGAAGGATGCAGGTTCTTAGATCTAAACGAATTAGATCTATACGCAGCGGATGGATCACGATTTACACAGTACAATACATAAATAAAGGACTTAAATTACTACAAGGGGGTAAGAACATGTTACCAATAGGGAGAGAAGCCTTGGTCTTCCGATGTGTTCTCCAAACGGTGGTTGGTGGACACCCTTCTTGAAACACGACCTCTCGATGATATGCAAACCAAGAAAAACTTAGAGTTTTTCTTCTTCTAGAACCCAAGACAAGAAAAACAAATTTTCTTTCTTATTTTAAGTGTGTATGTCGAATTTTTTTAAGCACCATTAGACTTGAGAGAACTCTCTTTATATAGGAGAGTAATCAATGTCCTCCAAGGATTAAATAATTAAGTGATAATTATCACATTAATCCTTTTTCAAATAAAAGATAAATAAAATGATTATCTTAAACAAATTAAGATAAATCATATTATTATCTATTATTCCATGAATTATCATTTAACAAATAAAAGATAAATCACATGTCAAACAATTATCCAAGAAAACTAATTTCTCTCTAATTATTAATCATAAATGGCGCCACACTTCTGGGTCAAAAAGCCCACATAAAATGTCTTTTATGTGTATTATATTATTTAGCCCAACTAAATAATATACATGCATATCAATTAATTAGCCCAGCCAATTAATTATCACTGAGGCCCAAATAACAAGATTATTAGTCCGAATTACAGAAGCCACATCGGGGACCATGGACCTATAACCATTAGCTCCAATAATTAATTATTCATCTAACCGAATAAGTCCATTAATTATTAATTCCGGGATTACGCCACCATAAACCCGGCCCGAACTCTACCGATTATAGATGTATACTTATACTCAACCCATGTAGAGTGAATAAGCGTCCATTGATATAATCACTACATACGGATTAACCCTCCATAGATCGTCCATTCTTCGGTGGGAAGTCTCCGTGAACCCGACTTTCGAATATCTTATCCTTATTTACCATTAACCCCTGATGACCAATTAGTTCACATATCGACTAGTGATCAATTAGTCTAACATGAACCCGGCCCATCGATCATTTTCTTAGGGCTAACAAATAAGGGATCGTCTCTACTTCCCGCAGGAAGGAATGGATTCCATGTCTGTGAAAATCGGGACTACTCACTCATCCTGAGATAGTGCCAATGAGAAGTGGCTTGGAACACATATTTAAGTGAACCGTAACTAACACATCAAACACTACCCCGGACAAGAAGCACCTGTGATCACCTCGGGATTAAGGTTGATCCATATATGATCATCTAATGATTTAATAAGATTCCTCGATTACGGAATTATATCGAAAATACAGATTAAATGGGTCCACCCTATATGAATGCCATCATATATAAATGCCCCACGTAGGTACCCTCTGCCGACAATCCGGATAAGACTATCACACCCTAAGGTGTTCAGGCGCATTATTGGTGTTTTAATCAAGAGACCCTAAACTCTGATTAAATTCACCACGGACTAACTGTTTAAGTATATCACTACTAACTCAACTCACGTGTAATCCATACACCGAGTTAAGTGGTTACATACTGATATACTTTAGGGTTTGCGGCAAAGGTATACTATATAAGCACGAAGCAAATAAGATGAATAATAAAATCATCATTTATTAATTTAAAACAATTACAAAATCGTCTTTCGGGCACTACATCTAACAATCTCCCACTTGCACGAATGACAAGTAATAATTGTTTTAGAGCACACCCACTAACTATTACAACAAGAACTACATCTCCCACTTGCTCTAAAGCAAATGACTCATGTCCTTAATACCCATGTTTTCCAAGTGCCTCGTAAAGACCTCAATGGAAAGCGTCTTTGTAAATGGATCAGCAAGGTTGTCGGCTGAGGGGATTTTCGTGACGGAAATGTCTCCTCTTTGAGCAATCTCTCTAATCAAATGGTATTTTCTCTCTATATGCTTTGACTTCTGGTGACTTCGGGGTTCTCTGGAATTCGACACGGCCCCGTTGTTGTCACAGTAGAGACGTATCGGATCTTCTGGATTTGGGATTACTCCTAAATCTCCCAGGAACTTCTTGAGCCATACCGCTTCTATAGTCCGCCTCGAGAGGCCGCTATGTATTCGGCTTCCATAGTTGAGTCGGCCGTACTGGATTGCTTGACGCTTCTCCAGACAATTGCTCCGCCTCCCAGAGTAAACACCGAGCCTGATGTCGATTTACGATCATCCTTATCTGACTGAAAGTCAGAATCGGTGTACCCTGCTATATCCAGGTTTGCACCCGAATATACAAGCATATAATTCCTCGTTCTCTTGAGATACTTGAGGAGATTCTTCACTGCTGTCCAATGGTCCATGCCCGGATTGGACTGAAAACGGCTGACCAAGCCCGCCATATACGGATGTCCGGTCTAGTACACAACATAGCATACATTAGACTACCAATGACCAAGCATATGGTATTCGTCCCATGCTCTCAATTTCCTCGAGAGTCAGGAGATCGCTTTTAGAGAGTTGAATGCCGTGTCGGGTTGGTAGGAAACCCTTCTTTGCATTCATCATGCTGTAACGCAACAACATCTTATCTATGTAAGATGCTTGGGACAGAGCCAACATCCTATTCTTGCGATCCCGTATAACTTGGATCCCTAGAATATAACTCGCCTCTCCCAAATCTTTCATTTGGAATTGCGTGGATAACCAATTCTTCACATCCGACAACATCCCCTTATTGGGTCCAATGAAGCGTAATGTCGTCAACATACAACACCAAGAACGCCACCTGATCTTTGACGACCTTCTTGTATACACAAGGCTCATCAAAGTTTCGTTCGAAACCATACAACTTGACTGTTTCATCAAATCTATGATTCCAAGACCGAGATGCTTGCTTTAACCCATAAATGGATCTCGAGCGACTTGCACACTTTGTGCTCTTGGCCTTTCTCGACAAATCCTTCCAGTTGTTTGCATATATATTTCCTCGTCAAGATAGCCATTTAGGAAGGTTTGTCTTAACATCCATCTGCCAGATCTCATAATCTAGACATGCAAAGAATCGAAAGGAGGATCCGAATGGATTTCAAAGATTGCCACGAGGGAGAAGGTTTCTTCGTAGTCGATTCCTCTCTCTCTGTGTAGCCTTTAGCCACTAGCCGAGCTTTAAAGGTTTCAACCTTTCCATCCACTCTCGCTTCTCTTGTAGATCCATTTACGCCTATGGGTTGTACACCTCGGGGCAATCCACAAGTTTCAGGCCGAGTTAGACTCCATCTCCGATTCATCGCCTCAACCCACATGTCCTTATCGAAATCATTCATAGCCTACGATAGGACACTGGATCATCTGTACTCCATCGAGACGGCGATATTTGCCTCTCGTTGCATACCGTATCAAGATCGGTGGCCGAACCACTCGGGTGGTACGTCTGAGTGATCTAGGGCTCGCCAGGTCGATAGGTGTATCGATGAGTGTTGTTGTTTGTGACACTAGGTGTCACCAGTGGTCTGACTTCGTCAGAGAGTAACTCCTCGAGTACAACTTTACTCCGAGGCTTGAAGTCCTTCATGTATTGATCCTCGAGAAAAGTGGCGTGAGTTGAAACTATCACCCTCCGATCTTCCGGATCATAGAAATGCACCTCCTCTTGTTCCTTGCGCGCATACCCTACAAACAGACATACTTTCGTACGTGCTTGCAATTTGCTAGTCTTGTCAACCAGCACATGTGCCGGACACCCCCATATACGGTAGTGACGCAAACTAGGTTTACTCCCACTCATAACTTTCGAGAGGTGTTTTCTCGACAGACTTTGACGGCACCATATTTAAAATACGGACCATTGTTTGAAGCGGCATGTCCCCAAAAGGACACCGGCAAATGACGCGTAGCTCATCGCGGATCGACCATGTCTATTAAAGTCTGTTTCTCCGCCAAAGAACTCCATTTTGCCGAGGCGCTCGGCGCAGAACGTTGGGAACAAATCCCATGTTCCAAAAGGTAGTCGCGAAATCGGATCCATGTACTCTCTCTCCGCGATCGTGAGCGAAGGCATTTCGAGAGACTTGCCCAATCGCTTTTCGGCTTCGCTGGAATTCCTTAAACTTTTCAAAAGTTTCGGATTTCTATCGCGATGAGATAAACATATCCGAATCTCGAGTAGTCGTCGATGAAAGTTACAAAGTACTCGAATCCTCCTCTGACCGCATTCATCGGACCACACATCCGAATGTACTAATTCTAAAGGTTCTTTAGCCACTGTTACCCTTTGATTTAAGGGTCGCTTGGTCATCTTTCCTCCAGGCAAGACTCATGGATCGGGTGAGAGTCAACAGATAACTCACTTAAGGACCATCTTTAGCCGATCTTTTGATTCTTTCCAAGGAAATATGACTTAGCCTAAGGTACCAAAGGTATGTTTTATCATTTTGAGAAACCTTCGGCCTTTTGGCAGAACTTTGATGTGCTACTCTAAACATTTCAGTATTAAGCAGTGGAGTATCGGTTGGTTTAATCACATACAGTCCGTTTTCTATTATTGCAGAACATAAGTCACGTCCATTTCTGGAAATAACAATCTTATTATACTCAAAAGATAAAGAATACAATTGTTCTTGCAAAAAAGCATATAGAAATTAAATTTCTTCTAAAATGCGGAATATAAAAGACATTGTCCAACTTAAGGACTTTATTCCCAAAGACTAAACTAACTACTCCCATTGCTTTGGTGAACGATTGCACCGTTGCCAACTCTCATCCGTGCGCCCCATCCTCCAAATTTCTTCATATGAACTAAGGATCTCGCAAAGAAGAACAAACGTGGTTAGTAGCACTAGAATCCAAAGATCCAAGTCGATACATCTTTAGCTACATTGTAGGATTCCAAGACAAGTAAATTACCTGCCTTATCCTTCCCTTGTTTGCCTCGGCCCTTTCCTTCCTTCGCCTCATTCAGTATTTCGAGGCAATGCTTGCGCCAATGCCCTACTTCTCCACAAAGGAAAGCACTTACCCTTAGGTTTGGAAGGTGTTGCCTTTTGCCCTTTCTTCTTCATGGGCTTTGATTTCCGTTCTTTCACAGGCTTGGCTTTCGGTTTTCCTTTGTCCTTTGTTCGACGACTTAGCCTCAACCAAATTGGCTTGACTTTCTTTTCCCCTTCGGGCCGGGCCGTTAGACTGAAACCTCGAATATCTGCAGCTCGTTTATCAACCGCGTCAAGTCAAACTTAAGCTTGTTCATGACGTAGTTGGTCTTGAATCGGAGGAAATCGGTGACAAAGATTCGAGAATCATGCTCACCTGAGTCACTTCACAAACTTGGAACCGTGAGTCTCAAAGATCGGTAGAAGTAATTGATCATGTTCATTACATGACCCGTCACCGATCGACCCTTCCTCATCTTCGTTAACACCATCCCGACGACCTCATGTCGGGCCTGATCGTAAGGTGAGCCGAACATGGAAACAAGGTGTCAGCATCATTTCTTTTGCAAAGTGCCAAAGTTCTCACATTTGGTCCTTATAATCTCCGACATTGAGGCCAACATGATGCCCCACGCTTTGTTGTCCGCCTCACCCACTTCGCCAACTTTCTTTTTCGGCTTTGGAAGACCGAGTGGTAAGTCTTTGGAATATCCGAAGTCAAGGTGTGTTGAACATTTTCAAAGACGAGAACAACGTTGAGGTTACTTTTCCACTTTGAAAAATTGTTTCCGGTCAACTTATCATTTAACAAAGAAAGAAATCTGAGACGACATGATGTTTGTAAAGTAAAATGACGTAAATTAAATTCAAGTTCATGAACCGCTAATAAATTTTAGGAACTATAAACTAAGTACTTGTAGTCTATCCTACCGCTCCAAGGACTTAATCTCTCACCTCGATGTCGCGCCTTAGGGTAGGTCAAAGAGGTTTCGATTAATATTGAAGATCAAATAGAGAATCGAACATCTTTTTGTGATCGTCAATCACCTTTCCTTTTCACCCAAGGTATTTCAAAAGTACCTTTATGAGTGTGACTCTCTTGCTTGATTTTTAGGTAGACCTCGAGTGTGCCGCCTAGGGTCGGTCGGTGACCCGGCGAGTACCCAAAATCCTATCCTTTCGGAGACCAAGCCTTGAATTTTGATAGCGGTGAAGGCCTTCCTTAGGGGCCGAAATCAAAGCCGCACGAGGCGCCACCATTCTCTCACGTTGTTTGTGTCAACAGAGAGGCCGTGGGGTCGGCCGTCGCCTCTCCGCTCCCACTCAATATTTTGAAAAAGTGGTGGGTTTATCGATCACGTTTTGGACTTGATGTTACATTAAGGAACAATAAATCATAGGCCCGAATGTTGCCGGTTACGTGGGTAGCCCACCCGACCTATTCGTTGGAACATATGTGGCCGCCGGACGGGTCAAGACTCGGGAGCACCGTTGAGTCGCAGTGGCTCTTTCGGATGGCTCACCTTGCCGCACCCGCAAACGCGCCACACGTGGAGGTGAAGTCGATCGAGCCGTAGCTACCGTTGACTACCCAACCGTGGTTAAAACCACTTTCAACCATGTATGCCCGTGATTATCCAATCCTTAAACACCAAACTTTCACGTAGTCACTACGGAACAAAAACGCATCTCGCTCTGGTAAGGTGGAATTCACCGAGAATCCAACACCTTAACCACGAGGTTTCGGATTTTACTCCTTATGCATTCGCAGAGTGGGATTCACCGAGAATCCATCACCCAACCTCGACGATTGAAAAACCCGTGTTCCTCGGTTTTTACCTAATTAGTTTCTAATTAATATCATACAATTAATTAAAACTAATCGCGTGTTTTTATACATGCCTAACTAATTCCTCGAATTAATTTACGCATGTATGCATATGGAGTGGAATTCATGATATGATGCATGTCATGGCAATTTATCCGGTTCTACACATACAATCTAAACATGTATTCTAGTGCGGAAAATAAACACCGAGATGGACCGTTGACACCTTCAGTAATTATTCTATTCGAAAAATAAATTAAAACCCTAATCTGCAGCTGTATAGAATCTTTGATGATCGGCATATCAAACGGACTCGGATCGGGACGAAACTTTCCAGATCTGATCTTCAATATTCGGACTTCAAGATGGACGGTTGGATCGGAGCTTTGACTTGTCAATCTTCTCCAGTGAGCCGCCCAAATTTCTGCTGAATCTGACTTTTACAGCAGCGCACCAATGACTTCCCGCGGCCGATCGGGAATCGAGATGAAACCCGATCGACCTGAAATTTTTATCCCACGTCAAAAACTCCATCTTTATTGATCTGACCGCTTGGATCGTCGTTTCAACGGTCCAAACTCTTCCAGAAAATCGAGGAAGTCACAGCTAGGGTTTCTGTGAATCCTGCGTTTTTCTGTTACAGCAGCCTCTTTACAGCAACGAACGGACAACCAAAAGGACTCTGATCGACGCCAAATTTGGTGGGATTGTTCATCATCTTCCAATCTTGATTCTGACCGAAGGGATCTTCGTTTCAACGGCTCAATTAACGGGAAAAACGAAATATCTAAACAGCTACTAAACAGATCTATTTTCTGGAAATTAAAATTGCAATAAAAATAAATTACATAATTTCCTATACTCATATGAACGAATTTTCATCGCTTATATGAGTTTATGAATAGATCTAACGGGTAAACAAATGCTAACCCCCAATCCATCTCTTCAACCATGACAACCAATCATAAACAATGCATAGAACAATAAAATTTTATCTACACGCAATTCCACTCCTTTAAATCGCTTATTTATGATTATAACTACATAAATCGTGGAACCTGCCTCCGATACCACATGAAGGATGTAGGTTCTTAGATCTAAACGAATTAGATCTATACGCGGCGGATGGATCACGATTTACACAAATACAATACATAAATAAAGGACTTAAATTACTACAAGGGGTAAGAACTTGTTACCAATAGGGAGAGAAGCGCTCTGGTCTTCCGATGTGTATTCTCCAAACGGTGGTTGGTGGACACCCTTCTTGAAACATGAACCTCCTTGATATGCAAAACCAAGAAAAACTTAGAGTTTTTCTTCTTCTGAACCCAAAGAGAAAAAACAAATTTTCTTTCTTATTTTAAGTGTGTATGTCGAATTTTTTAAGCACCATTGACTTTGGTAGAACTCTCTTTATATGGGAGAGTAATCAATGTCCTCCAAGGATTAAATAATTAAGTGATAATTATCACATTAATCCTTTTCCAAATAAAAGATAAATAAAATGATTATCTCAAACAAATTAAGATAAATCATATTATTATCTATTATTCCATTAATTATCATTTAACAAATAAAAGATAAATCACATGTCAAACAATTATCCAAGAAAACTAATTTCTCTCTAATTATTAATCATAAATGGCGCCACACTTCTGGTCAAAAAGCCCACATAAAATGTCTTTTATGTGTATTATATTATTTAAATTCAACTAAATAATATACATGCATATCAATTAATTAGCCCAACCAATTAATTATCATTGAGGCCCAAATAACAAGATTATTAGTCCGAATTACGTGTTTCGCATCGGGGACCACGGACTTTATAACCAGTAGCTCCAATAATTAATTATTCATCTAACCGAATAAGTCCATTAATTATTAATTCCGGGATTACGCCACCATAAACCCGAAATCGAACTCTACCGATTATAGATGTATACTTATACTCAACCCATGTAGTGAATAAGCGTCCATTGATATAATCACTACATACGGATTAACCCTCCATAGACTGTCCATTCTGAGTGGGAAGTCTCCGTGAACCCGACTCAGAATATCTTATCCTTATTTACCATTAACCCCCTGATGACCAATTAGTTCACATATCTGACTAGTGATCAATTAGTCTAACATGAACTCGGGCCCATCGATCATTTTCTTAGGGCTAACAAATAAGGGGATCGCTCTCTACTTCCCATGAGGAAGGAATGGATTCCATGTCTGTGAAAATCGTGACTACTCACTCATCCTGAGAGATAGTGCCAATGAGAAGTGGCTTGGAACACATATTTAAGTGAACCGTAACTAACACATCAAACACTACCCGGACAAGCAAAGACCCTCGTGATCACCTCAGATTAAGGTTGATCCATATATGATCATCTAATGATTTAATAAGATTCCTCGATTATGGAATTATATCGAGAAATACAGATTAAATGGGTCCAAATCCTATATGAATGCCATCATATATAAATGCCCCACGTAAATACCTCTACCGACAAATCCGGATAAGACTATCACACCCTAAGGTGTTCAAGCGCATTATTGGTGTTTTAATCAAGAGACCCTAAACTCGATTAAATTCACCACGGACTAACTGCTTAAGTATATCACTACTAACTCAATCCTCACGTGTAATCCATACACCGAGTTAAGTGGTTACATACTGAGATATACTTAGGGTTTGCAAAGATGTATACTATATAAGCACGAAGCAAATAAGATGAATAATAAAATCTGTCATTTATTAATTTAAAACAATTACAAAATCGTCTTTCGGGCACTATATCTAACACCTATATGTGTTAGTTTATGTTGATGACATCCTTGTGACAGGAAACTCAAAGACCTTGATTCAAAAATTTATCCAGATGCTCAAATCCAAGTTTGCTCTTAAGGATTTGGGTCCAGTTTCTCACTTCTTGGGAATGGAAGCTTACAGAAACTTAGATGGTTTGTATCTCACTCAAGGCCACTATGCGTCACAACTTTTAAAAAGACTACAGCTTGATCACAAAACCATGTGACACTCCTATGGTTCCTGGACAACACCTCCTACCTGATCAAGGTGAACCTATGAAACACCCCACTATCTATAGAAGTGCCATAGGTGAATTACAGTATTTGACCTATACAAGACCTGATCTTGCTTATTCAGTTAATTACCTGAGTCAATATATGCAGAATCCAACACTTGATCACTGGGGAGCCCTTAAAAGGTTGCTTAGGTATGTTAAATCCACTTTACATTATGGCATACTTTTTAGGGCCAGAAGTACCATGCATCTGTCTAGTTTAATGATGCAGATTGGGCTTGTTATCCTTTAGACAGGAAGTCCTTTGCAGCTTATTGTGTGTATATCGGTGATTCCTTGGTCTCTTAGAGCTCCAAGAAACAGACTGTGGTGTCTAGATCCAGTGTAGAGTCAGAATACAGGTCATTAGCAAATTTGTCCTCAGAAATGTTTTGGATCAGACAACTTTTGAAGGAAATGGGGATCTGTTTGCCTGCTGTTCCTGTAGCATGGTGCGATAACTTAAGTGCCACTTTTCTTGCTCAGAATCCTGTATACCATGCCAGGACCAAACACGTTGAAGTTGACATTCATTACATCAGAAATCAAGTCCTTGATAAGCAGCTATCAGTCCAGTATGTGCCTTCCTCTATGCAGATTGCTGATGCACTCACTAAGGCCTTGCCTGCACCTCAGTTGAGAACTTTCAAAGCCAAACTAAATGTAGTAGTTGTGCCTACCTTTAGTTTGAGGGGGGATGTTGAGAATAATAATTAAGTTGTATTAATATTATAGTGACATGTGTCACCACTGTTTTGTGACAAGTGTAATACTCCTATTGTACCTAGTGTCTAGGAGCATCTATAACTACTATGTACCTCACAAACAACATAATCTAATAGAAAGATTTTCTCTGCAAATGGTGTCATTCTGTTAACTAAGCAGAATAGGCCCTTCAAGAAAACAGAAGCATAATATTAAGAAAAGAATCGTAGTCCATTTTATATACTTATATCATCATAGTAAAAAGTAGATTATATCATTAGCAATACACAGTGAATGAAAAGCATCTCCCTAGCCTAACGCGGCACCAGGTTATTTACCATAATTTCCATGAAGAATTTTCCAGCTTAATAAGACGATTATCAAATCCACTTCCATGAAGAATTTCTATCTTGGCACTTCCTGAATTGGGCCAAGAAGAATATAGAACAGACTTTACCTATTGTTCCTCCATGCTATTCAAATACTGAGTTGGAGTTAGAATAAAATGTGAACAATACCTTCATAATTTGAGTCCCAGAACATGTATACTCATGTATTAGTACTCAAACAAAAACGCAAACCGGAGTAATACCTAGAGGGATAAAAGACACAAAACAGAAGCAATATTCTATGGATAAAAATATTCCATTAATCTAAAGCAAAAATACACACCCTGTCTCTCCTTAAATACATCACAGTGGTCCCCACACAATGTAACAGAATATCCATCTAAGTGACATGTGTCCAGCCTAGGTGTACCACAAATAACATATTAGGTACTCTTACAAACAAATAAATACATTTAAGTCCTTTATTTTCTAACATCGCCCCTCAAACCAAATGGGGTAGATACTACATTTAGTTTGTCTCTGAAGTAGGTAAACATAGTAGCATTTAGGGGCTTGGTTAATGCATCAGCAATTTGATCAAAAGAGGGCACATATCTGACAGCCATCTGACCTTGCATGACTTTGTCTCTAACAAAATGAACATCCAATGTGTTTAACACTAGAATGCATGACAGGATTATGTGCAAGTGCTCCAGCACCTAGATTGTCACACCACAGGATTGGCTTGGCAGTAGGCTTCAACTTAAGTTTAGACAGGACATTCATCAACCACTGTGTTTCTGATGTTGCATTTGCAAGTGCCCTGTACTCAGATCCAATACTAGAACGGGCCACAACATGTTTTTTTGAAGGCCAAGAAACCAATGACCCAGCCAGGAAAGTACAGTAAGAAGCAACCGACCTTCTGTCCACTTTATCACACCCCCAGTCAGCATCACTAAAACTGTGATATGCAAGGGTTGTGAGGGTTTAAAAAGTAAACCATGATGAAGAGTACCTTTGACATAGCGGAGAAGATGTTTAACAGCTTGCCAGTGAGATAAAGTAGGAGCTTGCATATGCTGACTAAGTAAATTAACTGCAAATGCCAAATCTGGTCTGGTGAAGGTCAAATACTGCAGGGCACCAATTGTACTTCTATAAAGAGTGGGATTTTTCATCAATTCACTGAAGAGTTTGATCTTGGAAGAGACCAACATTGGAGTAACACAAGGCTTCAAATTTTGCAGGTTCAGTTTCTCTAGAAGTTGCTTGGCACAGACATGTTAAGACATGTACAGACCTGACTCATTCTTGACTTCTTGTATTCCTAGGAAATGGTGCAAATCCCCCAGGTCTTTAAGAGAAAACCTAGAATTCAGAGCCTAAATAAAGTGCTGGATGTGTCAAGTGTCATTACCTGTGATCAGAATGTCATCTACATACACACAGATGAATTTTACCATGATGAAAAATAAACAAGAAGGGATCAACTTTAGATTGGGAGAAATTCCAAGCAAGAGTTTGGTTCTTTAATTCATCAAACCAGGCCCTAGGTGCCTGTTTTAGGCCATAGATTGCCTTCTTCAAATGACACACATAGTCAGGTTTACTTGAATCAATAAAGCCCTCGGGTTTCTTCATAAAAACATATTCAAATAGTGTCCCATTGAGAAAAGCATTGTTTATGTCTATTTGTTTAATAGGCCAAACCAGGGAAACTGCAAGAGCTAGGATAATCCTGATAGTAGATGCCCAAGCTACTGGACTAAAAGTTTCAGAATAGTCCACCCATGGGTTTGATTGAACCCCTTAGCTACTAACCTAGCCTGATATTTGTTCACAGTTCCATTTGGGTGGAGTTTGAGTTTGAATACCCATATGTTGTCCACCAGATGATGTGCCTGAGACATAGGCACCAAATCCCAAGTGTTGTTTCTCATGAGAGCATTGTACTCATCTTGCATAGCCTGCTTCCAATCTGGATGATTAAGAGAATTTGACACCCTAGTAGGTTCTGGTCCATGAGGAGACATAGAGGAGGTAGCGAGGTAGGAGAAGGTCTTTGGTTTGAAGATGCCATTTTTGGCTCTTGTTTCCATGGGGTGTTACAGATGATTGAGGCCAAGGAATGCTTGAGTCACGAGTTTCTGCTGAAAGTAGAAGAGCTTCGAGTAGTACAAAGGTAGTGTAAAACGGTTATTTAGTTATAGTTTGTTGTAACCGTTTGTAACTTACTTCAAACTGATTCATGAGGTGTATGAAGCTATAAATAACTCATGATCAGAAGCATTGTAAACTTAACTTGTAACTTTTAGTTCATCAATAATAATTCCGCATTTTACTTTCAGTTTATAATTCTATAAACTTCATCATGTATCAGAGCTGAATGTTTTCCTATGAATTTTCTCTGAGTTTTTGAAGAATCTTGAGAGTGTTCTTCATCTTTTCTGCATTTTCCGGTTTCTTGAGAGTAAACTGTGAGCGTTTTACTCATTTTTGATCATTTTTTGATCGTTTTTCCTGATATCTTATTGTTTTATTTGATAAGAATTGGATTTCTTGATAGCCATGGCAGCTAAGAAACAAGAAAACAATCCTTCCAATCCATTCTATGTCCATCCCAATGAGAATCCATCTTTGGTACTTGTTCAGCAATTGATGAATGACAGCAATTATAATCCATGAAAGATGTCTATAGAGATGGTGTTAATCACCAAGATCAAAATTGGCTTCATAGACGGCACAATTAAGAAGCCAGAAGCAGATTCAGCAGATTTTCATGCATGGAGAGAATGTGATACAATTGTGAGATCATGGATTTTGAATTATATGGAGAACACCATTGCACAAAGTTTAATGTATTTCAAAAGTGCACATTCAGTTTGGAAGAATATTGCTGCATTTCTAATTTTGATGCCTTAAGGCTTTCAGATCTTCTTGAAGAGATGCATCTGCTAAAACAAGGTAATGATTCTGTCAATCAATATTTTACAAAGTTGATGGTTCTATGGGAAGAATTCAAGACCATCAGGCCTATGACAGTCTTTCCTTGTGATCCTCAATGTCACTGCAATGCAATTAGCACGCTAATGGATCATATAGAGGCTGAACATGTCATGAAATTCCATAAAGGTTTAAGGGATGAATTTGAACCAATGGTTTCACAGGCAATACTGATGGTGCCTTTTCCAGAAATCAATGATGCTTTTGAAATGGCAATAAAATTTGAAAGACAGAAATTATATGTGGCTAACAAGGCCAGGAATCAAGATTCTATGAGTCTCATGTCACAAAGAATGGACATGGGAAAAATCAAACAGTCAGCAGAACAAGTTCTATGCCTGCTACAAATGCCAGACCTAGAAATCCCAAGAAGATGCAATATAGTTTCTGTGGTTTTAATGGTCATACTGAAGAGACTTGCTACAAGAAACATGGCTATCCTTCTGGTTTCAAGTCCAAAAGAGCTAATTTGGTAGAGGAATAACAGTCAGCAGAAGAAGATCATGCCCAAAAGAGGTCTGCTGGACCAGGGTTTCCAAATCTTCTTGCACAAAGAACTTGACAAAGTTGATGGCTCTGTGAGTTCTCGATCCTCCTGACATGCGAGGATTTGTTTGTTGGTCAACTCTTTGAGATTGTTACACACTACTCACCCTTAACATGGACATGTGACTTAAATTTAGTAAGATCTGTACAATGGATCTTGGACTCTGGTGCCACAGATCACATTGTAGGATCATTAGATGTGTTAAGTAATCCAAGACCTTCATCTGGTATAAAAATGAGATTACCTAATGGAAGTAATGTTTCTGTTACACATATAGGACAAGTAAGGGTAAACCCTCAGCTGGTCCTACATGATGTTTTTTGCATTCCTGGTTTTAAATATAACCTTTTATTTGTACCTTTTTTTTATTAATCATACAAAAGGTGCAGCTTTTTTTTTCTGCTAACAATTGTGTTTTACAGGACAAGAACAAGAAAATGATTGGTTCAGCTGAGTTACACAGAGGACTCTATGTCATGGATCAACCAATCAGACATTCTCATGTTAATGTTGTAGATAAACACACCTTATCTGATTGATTAGATGATGCCCTTTTATGGCACTACAGACTAGGACACTTGCCAGATTAGAGACTGCAAGTCGTTAGTTCACAGTCTGCTGATGTCAGATTTTGCAATCATGACCTTTGCTATGTTTGTCCTATGGCAAAATTAAAAGAAAAAACCATTTCCATTAACTAGAACTGCTGTAAATTCTATTTTTGAACTTGTTCATATGGATATGTGGGGTTCTTTGAGACATCATACTGTGAATGGCCAACAATATTTACTTACTGTTGTATATGATTTTTCTATATTTACTTGGGTTTTTCTTTGAGGCACAAATCTGAAGCTTCTGACCTTGTTAAATATTTTGGTAAATTTGTTTCCACACAATTTCACAAAATTATCAAAGTTATCAGATCTGATAATGGAGCTGAGTTCTAGCTTACTGATATTTATGCTCAGCAGGGCATTTTACATCAGACATCACGTGTTAGCACACTTGAACAAAATGGTATTGTTGAAAGGAAACATCAACATCTGCTGAATGTTGCTAGGGGACTGAGGTTCCAGACTATTTTACCCATTGAATATTGGGGTTTTTGTCTTTTATACATGCCGTAAAATTAATTAATGCTACACCTACACCACTAATGAAGGAAAGCACTCCACATGAGGTGCTTTATGGAACTAAACCGATTATTCTGTGTTTTAAGGTTTTGGTTGTTTAGTTTTTTCTTGTACACTTCAGCAATACATGACAAAATTTGACTCGATATGTAGGACTTGTGTCTATCTTGGGAATTCAAATACATCCAAGGGTGCTATTCTTTTAGACATTACCAAAAAAGATATCTTTGTTGCTAGAAATACTCAATTCTATGAGACTTATTTCCCTCTATTTCAATAGGTATTCGGCAGGGCTAGACATCTTTCTGACATGCCAGTCCCTTTACCATTAATGGACAGTTTTGATAATCTGCTGAATGAGTCAGCAGACCAGCCAGACACAGGGTCAGCTGCAGCAGAGGCATCTAATCAAGAGCATGCACCAATTAACCAGGCACCTGAACCCACACAATTAAGAAGGTCCACAAGAACAAGGAAAACACCCACCTTTTATCAATGAGGTGCTCACACTATACTGCCAGACTCCACACTGGCTGAGAGTGAGGTCATGAACTGGACAATCTTTCAAACAGAGACTATGCCATATTCATTAATGCTATTGATGCTATTAAAGATCCTAAGACTTACAATCAAGCCATCAAGCATGATGAGTGGAAAGAAGCAATGCAACAAGAGATTGAAGCTTTGCAAAAAAACCCATACATGGGAGATAGTTGATCTACCCCCAAGCAAGAAACCTATTGGGTGGAAGTGGGTATACAGAATCATATATAATCATGATGGTTCAGTAGAGAGATACAAAGCTAGACTAGTTGCAAAAGGCTACACTCAAACATATGGTACTGATTATCAAGAAACTTTTTCTCCGGTTGTCAAGATTACTATAGTCAGAACTTTACTTGCAGCAGCAGTAGCTAGTAATTGGCATCTACATCAGATGGATGTCAACACTGCCTTCTTACATGGTGATTTGCATGAAGAAGTATATATGCAGTTGCCACCAGGTTGTGCAGCAACTAAACCAAATCAAGTTTGCAGATTAACCAAATCACTAGATGGCCTCAAGCAAGCCAGCAGACATGGAACTGCAAGTTAACTGAGTCTTTGGAATCTCAAGGATTCCTTTAGTCTAAGAATGACCACGGTTTATTCACAAAAGGGTCGGGACAGTCTTTTATTGCTTTGCTGGTCTATGTAGGTGACATCATAGCAGCAAGCCCCGGTGAGTAGTTGATTCAGCAGGTCAAGGATGCCCTCCATCAACAATTCACTATTAAGGATCTTGGAAAATTGAGATACTTCCTAGGTATTGAAGCTACTAGGACTCAGGCATATCAATTTCTCAAAGAAAATACACTCTTAATCTCCTAGAAGAATATGAATTTTTGGGAGCAAAACCTTCTAAGACACACCATGAGTCTACTGAAAACTTTACTGACATGGTGATTCACCACTTTTGGAAGATAATATCGCTTCTGGATCATTAGTGGGAAAGCATATCTATCTTACTTTTACCAGACTAGACATTTCCTTTGCAGTTCAGCAGCTGAGTCAATTTCTAGACACTCCTATTGAAAACCATATGAAGGAAGCACACAGGTTGATGAGGTATTTAAAGGCCAATCCTGGTCAAGGAATCTTGTTCCCAGCAGATAATCCGAGGAGTTTGTACCCACCAGTTACTAACCTAGCCTGATATTTGTTCACAGTTCCATCTGGGTGGAGTTTGAGTTTGAATACCCATATGTTGTCCACCAGATGATGTGCCTGAGACTTAGGCACCAAATCCCAAGTGTTGTTTCTCATGAGAGCATTGTACTCATCTTGCATAGCCTGCTTCCAATCTAGATGATTAAGAGAATTTGACACCCTAGTAGGTTCTGGCGCATGATGAGACAAAGAGGAGGTAGCGAGGTAGGAGAAGGTCTTTGGTTTGAAGATGCCATTTTTGGCTCTTGTTTCCATGGGGTGTTACAGTATTGAGGCTGAAGGGAATGCTGAGTGCAGTGTGTCTGCTGAAGTAGAAGGCTTCTGAGTAGTACAGTGTAGTGTAGAAAACGGTTATTTAGTTATAGTTTGTTGTAACCGTTTGTAACTTACTTCAAACTGATTCATGAGGTGTATGAAGCTATAAATACCCCATGATTAGAAGCATTGTAAACTTAACTTGTAACTTTTAGTTCATCAATAATAATTCCGCATTTTACTTTCAGTTTATAATTCTATAAACTTCATCATGTATCAGAGCTGAATGTTTTCCTGTGAATTTTCTCTGAGTTTTTGAAGAATCTTGAGAGTGTTATTCATCTTTTCTGCATTTTCCGGTTTCTTGAGAGTAAACTGTGAGCGTTTTACTCATTTTTTGATCGTTTTTCCTGATATCTTATTGTTTTTTTTATAAGAATTGGATTTCTTGATAGCCATGGCAGCTAAGAAACAAGAAACCAATCCTTCCAGTCCATTTTATGTCCATCCCAATGAGAATCCATCTTTGGTAGTTGTTCAGCAATTGATGAATGACAGCAATTATAATCCATGGAAGATGTCTATAGAGATGGTGTTAATCACCAAGATCAAAATTGGCTTCGTAGAAGGCACAATTAAGAAGCCGGAAGCAGATTCAGCAGATTTTCATGCATGGAGAGAATGTGATACAATTGTGAGATCATGGATTTTGAATTATGTGGAGAACACCATTGCACAAAGTTTGATGTATTTCAAAAGTGCACATGCAGTTCGGAAGAATATTGCTGTAAGATTTTCTAATTTTGATGCCTTAAGGCTTTCAGATCTTCTTGAAGAGATGCATCTGCTAAAACAAGGTAATGATTCTGTCAATCAATATTTTACAAAGTTGATGGTTCTATGGGAAGAATTCAAGACCATCAGACCTATGACAGTCTGTTCTTGTCATCCTCAATGTCACTGCAATGCAATTAGCATGCTAATGGATCATATAGAGGCTGAACATGTCATGAAATTCCTTAAAGGTTTAAGGGATGAATTTGAACCAATGGTTTCACAGGCAATACTGATGGTGCCTTTTCCAGAAATCAATGATGCTTTTGTAATGGCAATTAAATTTGAAAGACAGAAATTATATGTGGCTAACAAGGCCAAGAATCAAGATTCTATGAGTCTCTCGTCACAAAAGAATGGACATGGGGAAAATCAAACAGTCAGCAGAACAAGTTATGTGCCTGCTGCAAATGCCAGACCTAGAAATCCCAAGAAGATGCAATATAGTTTCTGTGGTTTTAATGGTCATACTGAAGAGACTTGCTACAAGAAACATGGCTATCCTTCTGGTTTCAAGTCCAAAAGGGCTAATTTGGTAGAGGAATAACAGTCAGCAGAAGAAGATCATGCCCAAAATAGGTCTGCTGGACCAGGGTTTCCAAATCTTACTGCACAGCAACTTGACAGGTTGATGGCTCTGCTGAGTTCTGATCCTCCTAGACATGCAGGATTTGTTGTTGGTCAACCTGCTGAGATTGTTACACACTACTCACCCGTAACATGGACATGTGACTTAAATTTAGTAAGATCTGTACAATGGATCTTGGACTCTGGTGCCACAGATCACATTGTAGGATCATTAGATGTGTTAAGTAATCCAAGACCTTCATCTGGTATAAAAATGAGATTACCTAATGGAAGTAATGTTTCTGTTATACATATAGGACAAGTAAGGGTAAACCCTCAGCTGGTCCTACATGATGTTTTTTGCATTCCTGGTTTTAAATATAACCTTTTATCTGTACCTTTTTTTTTATTAATCATACAAAAGGTGCAGCTTTTTTTTCTGCTAACAATTGTGTTTTACAGGACAAGAACAAGAAAATGATTGGTTCAGCTGAGTTACACAGAGGACTCTATGTCACGGATCAACCAATCAGACATTCTCATGTTAATGTTGTAGATAAATACACCTTATCTGATTGATTAGATGATGCCCTTTTTTGGCACTACATACTAGGTTACTTGCCAGATTATAGACTGCAAGTCGTTAGTTCACAGTCTGCTGATGTCAGATTTTGCAATCATGACCTTTTCTATGCTTGTCCTATGGCAAAATTAAAAGAAAAAACCATTTCCATTAACTAGAACTGCTGTATATTCTATTTTCGAACTTGTTCATATGGATATGTGGGGTTCTTTGAGACAGCATACTGTGAATGGCCAACAATATTTACTTACTGTTGTATACGATTTTTCTAGATTTACTTGGGTTTTTCTTTGAGGCACAAATCTGAAGCTTCTGACCTTGTTAAATATTTTGGTAAATTTGTTTCCACACAATTTCACAAAATTATCAAAGTTATCAGATCTGATAATGGAGCTGAGTTCCAGCTTACTGATATTTATGCTCAGCAGGGCATTTTACATCCGACATCATGTGTTAGCACACTTGAACAAAATGGTATTGTTGAAAGGAAACATCAGCATCTGCTGAATGTTGCTAGGGGACTGAGGTTCCAGACTATTTTACCCATTGAATATTGGGGTTTTTGTCTTTTATACATGCCGTAAAATTAATTAATGCTACACCTACACCACTAATGAAGGAAAGCACTCCACATGAGGTGCTTTATGGAACTAAACCAGATTATTCTGTGTTTAAGGTTTTTGGTTGTTTAGTTTTTTCTTGTACACTTCAGCAATACATGACAAAATTTGACTCGATATGTAGGACTTGTGTCTATCTTGGGAATTCAAATACATCCAAGGGTGCTATTCTTTTAGACATTACCAAAAAAGATATCTTTGTTGCTAGAAATACTCAATTCTATGAGACTTATTTCCCTCTATTTCAATAGGTATTCGGCAGGGCTAGACATCTTTCTGACATGCCAGTCCCTTTACCATTAATGGACAGTTTTGATAATCATTTGAATGAGTCGCCAGACCAACCCAGATTCACGAGGTCACCGCAGCGAGGCATCTAATCAAGAGCATGCACCAATTAACCAGGCACCTGATCCCACACAATTAAGAAGGTCCACAAGAACAAGGAAAACACCCACCTTTTATCAATGAGGTGCTCACACTATACAGCAAACCCCACACCTGTTGAGTGAGGTCATGAACCTAGACAATCTTTCAGCAGACTATGCCATATTCATTAATGCTATTGATGCTATTAAAGATCCTAAGACTTACAATCAAGCCATCAAGCATGATGAGTGGAAAGAAGCAATGCAACAAGAGATTGAAGCTTTGCAAAAAACCCATACATGAGAGATAGTTGATCTACCCCCAAGCAAGAAACCCATTGGGTGCAAGTGGGTATACAGAATCATATACAATCATGATGGTTCAGTAGAGAGATACAAAGCTAGACTAGTTGCAAAAGGCTACACTCAAACATATGGTATTGATTATCAAGAAACTTTTTCTCCTGTTGTCAAGATTACTATAGTCAGAACTTTACTTGCAGCAGCAGTAGCTAGTAATTGGCATCTACATCAGATGGATGTCAACACTGCCTTCTTACATGGTGATTTGCATAAAGAAGTATATATGCAGTTGCCACCAGGTTGTGCAGCAACTAAACCAAATCAAGTTTGCAGATTAACCAAATCACTAGATGGCCTCAAGCAAGCCAGCAGACATGGAACTGCAAGTTAACTAAGTCTTTGGAAGCTCAAGGATTCCTTTAGTCTAAGAATGACCACGGTTTATTCACAAAAGGGTCGGGACAGTCTTTTATTGCTTTGCTGGTCTATGTAGGTGACATCATAGCAGCAAGCGCCGGTGAGTAGTTGATTCATCAGGTCAAGGATGCCCTCCATCAACAATTCACTATTAAGGATCTTGGAAAATTGAGATACTTCCTAGGTATTGAAGCTGCTAGGACTCAGGCATATCAATTTCTCAAAGAAAATACACTCTTACTCTCCTAGAAGAATATGAATTTTTGGGAGCAAAACCTTCTAAGACACCTATGGAGTCTAAGAAAACTTTACAGCATGGTGATTCACCACTTTTGGAAGATAATACTGCTTACAGATCACTAGTGGGAAAGCTTATCTATCTTACTTTTACCAGACCAGACATTTCCTTTGCAGTTCAGCAGCTGAGTCAATTTCTAGACACTCCTATTGAAAACCATATGAAGGCAGCACACAGATTGATGTGGTATTTAAAGGCCAATCATGGTCAAGGAATCTTGTTCCCAGCAGATAATAATCTTGTACTCAAAGGATTTACAGACAGTGATTGGGCTGGTTGTCCTAAAACAAGAAAATCAATATCAGGCAACATGATGTTCCTAGGAGATGCACCAATATCTTGGAAGGCAACGAAACAAAATACTATAGCAAGAAGTTCTTCAGAGGCTGAATATAGGGCTATTGAAAATGCAGTTTGTGAAATTCAATGGCTCATTTACATTCTCCAATATTTGAAGGTTCCAGTTCACCTGCCTACTGTTTTATTTTGTGATAATGCCAGTGCCTTGCACATTGCCCATAATCATGTCTTCCATGAAAGAACCAAACACATAGAGATTGAATATCCTTTTGTAAGAGACAGAGTAAAGTCTGGACTTGTCAAACTGCTTCCAGTCAACACAAAAGAACATATAGCTGATATTCTCACCAAAGCCTTTGATGCACCTATTTTCTCGTATTCACTTGACAAACTGGGAATTTCAAAGATATTTCACAGTTCCAGTAGCTGAAGGTAATGTTGAGTACAAGTTGTTCAGGTACCACTCCCAGCTTGAGGGGGTGTTACGGTATAGAGGCTGAAGGGAATGCTAAGTGCAGTGTGTCTGCAGAACTCAGCAGGCTGCTGAGTAGTACAATGTAGTGTAGAAAATGGTTTATTCAGTTATATTGTTGTAACCGTTTGTAACTTACTTCTAACTGATTCATGAGTTGTATGAAGCTATAAATACCCTATGACTAGAAGCATTGTAAACTTTAACTTGTGACTTTTAGTTCATAAATAATAATTCAGCATTTTACTTTTAGTTTATAATTCTATAAACTTCATCATAGGGTGATGATTATGCACATTAGATGTAGGTGTGGGAGAGGTGGGTGGAGAGATAGTGTGTTGAACAGTGTTAGAGGGTGACTTTGGTTCTGAGGAATGTTGTGGCTAAGGGTAGGGCTTTTTGACACAGACAAGGGTGAAGGGATAGGAGAAAGAGAGGTATTATGGTTTTGATTGAAACCGTTTTGGTCAGTGCTAGGTGAGAGTGACAATGGTGAAGGTGGGGAAGAGTGGATTATAGATTTTGAACCCTGAGTCCTGCTTGAAGAAGACGGGGCAGGAGGATTAAGGTCATTAGAAGAAGATGTTGTAGTCTGAGTGGAAGTGGAAACAGGTAGGATAAGATCGGAGTTAAGAGATATAGAAATAGAGACTGATGGTGTAATGTCATTACTGGTTGTAGAATAGGGAAATGAATTCTTATCAAATATGACATCTCTGGATAAATACAATCTGCCATTGGGATCAAGACACAGATACCCCTTGTGATTAGGACTAAGACCTAGGTGAGTATACCTCTTAGAGTGAAACTAAAATTTCCTGTTGTGGTAGGGTCTTAGATATGGGTAACTGGAGCAGCCAAAAACCCTAAGCATGCTATAGTTAGGGGTTTTACCAAACAGACACTCAAAAGGAGTTTTGTTGTGTAGAACTGGTGTAGGTAAATAATTTATGAGTCTAACAGAATGTAGAAAACTTTCCCACCAAAATTTTAAGGGCATGGAGGCTTGAGCTAAAAGGGTAAGACCCATCTCTACAATGGCTCTATGTTTTCTTTCCACTTTACCATTTTGGGCATTTGTATGAGGACATGGGTGCCTAAACTGGATGCCTGCATCTTTAAGGACAAGTTCAAAAGATCTAAACTCTCCCCCCAGTCAGTTTGAAGGAACTTTAATGAGTGATTAAACTGAGTGTGAACTTGATTCTTAAAGTGAAGAAAAGGGTGTTAAGGCATCTAATTTAAGTTTAAGAGGAAATATCCAAGTGTACCTGGTATAGTCATCACCAAAGGCAATATAATATATATCCTGAAGTGGAGCTAACAAGGGTAGGCCCCCATAAATCAGAATGGACAATTTCAAAGGGCATATAGGTTTAGTGATAGACAAAGATTAAGGCAAGGCATGTTGTTTGCCATAACAACAAGCTTCACAAAAGGAAAATTTCTCATTCATAACAAAAGATTCATTACAAAAACTCATAACAAGATTCAAAACCCTAGCAGAAGGGTGTCCTAGTCTCTTATGCCAAACATTGGCTTTATCTTCTAGAAACAACAAGAGCAGAATGTTGATTAGCAAACTTATTGGAACTAAAGTAGGAGTGACCAGAAGTGGATGAACCAGCAGAAGTATTGGCAGAATCTTTGGATGGAAGAGAGCTCAAACTGACAGGGAGATTCATTTAATAGAGGCCATTCTTAAGTGTTCCTTCTAGAAGCACTTTTTTGGTAGTTAGATCCATCACAAAACAACAATCAGAGTGAAATTCCAGAAAAGCATGGTTATCATAAGTAAGCTTAGAAACACTTAGAAGATTTTTTTGTAATGTTAGGAACATGTAAGATACTATTTAGGGAAAGTTTGGAATTGTGACTAGTGGTAAGTTTATAGTGACCTATGTGACCAATCTTAACTCTTAGGGGACTCACCATTACCTACAGTAAGGGCATCAGAACCCTCATATCCAGAACTTAGATGCAGACTATTGAGATTAGATGCAATATGACTTGAGGCACCACTATCTACATACCAACTAGGATCCAAGAAGGTGTCTGTAGAAGCAACATAAGCAGCATTAGACCAGTTTCCAGAGATTTGGGCGTTACCATTATTGTTAGTAACTGGTCTAGTGTAGGAGGAGTCATATCTGTGGTAGCACTCTATAGCTACGTGTCATGTTTTCCCACACACTTGACACACAGGCCTGGGACCAGACCTTCCACCTCTGTTGCCTTGATTCCTGCCTCTTCCTCCTCTAGAATTTCCTCTACCTCTCCCAGAATTTTGATTTCGTTTGCCATAGTTCTGGTTTGAGCTTCCATAAGAGTTGCATCTTCCCTTTCCACTAGATTTGTGTGTAGCTAAATGAGCTGTGGGTGCAGGAACATCCAGAGTTGGAGTAGGATTGAACATGGTAAGCAATCTTTCATGTGTGACCAATTGGGATTGAACATCCTGCCAGGAAAAAGAGTCAATTCTTGGAGTTATGTTGACTATGACAGTTGTGTGATTTTCACTTTAATCACTAAATTCTACCGCAAGCGCATGGCTTATCGAGTAGTACTTAGGATGTCGATCCCACTGGGACTTAGGACAATAACCGAATAGTTATCAATTTATATTAGCTAAACTAATAAAATTTAGGGGTTTTGAATAATAAAATAACTAAGAACTAAGGTCCTATTTAAAACTGAACACAAGTCCAAGAAATTGCTAAAAATCAAGTTGGAAGAACTTCTAGGATGTCGGATTACCACGGTAACGAATATATGACTTTTACAACGACCTTTCCATTTATTATGAATTTTTATTTATGTTGACGAATAATCAAAAGTGATTAACAACATTCTTTCGAACTACAATTAATTATGCCTAAATTAATATTGTTGGAAATAAAATTTATGTTTTGATGATTATTCATCTTATCTGTTTTAAGTATTATCTTAACCCCATTGATGAAGTGCTGAAGCCAGCTGTTATAGTGAAAAGCTAAAAGATGTCTAGAACTGAATGTATAAGTTTTACTAGAGTCTGATAATTGTATTGGTTACATCGGATAAATCACTTTGTAATAATTAGTGTGTCGTAAAACTGAAAACTGGAAATCATTTAGAAAACTGGAAATCATTTAGAAAACTGGAAACTACCAATACAAGCAAACTGACTCAGAGCACACCGACATAGAACTGAAGAAGGTAAGTTCGCTGAGAGTTACTGACTCAGGTTTGGCTTATCTAGAAGAATGAAGAACCGAGGTCACGGACACTCGATTATTGAAGAATGAAGAATCGAGGTTCAAACTCGATTATGAAGATTACAAGTCGAGGCGTAGAAGTTGGACTTCGAGCAAGATTGTGGTGACTGAAATGACTTTATGGATCTTGTATGAAGACCTAAGAATCATAAGGACAATGAATTCTTAGTTGATAATGAGTCATGGTGTACTCGATTAAGTCAATGATAATCGATGAAAACCGAGTCTTCGATATTTGAAGAAGAGTAAAATTTCGATTAATGCTCCAAGTCGCTTAGAAATCGACAAGTGAAAACTCGAATATAAACGATAAGAAACTCGGTTTTATAAGTCGATCATCCAACAACCGAAAGTACATGGAACGTTGAAAAGAAAACAATTTCATTGGATGAGTTACTGACACTGCAGAACGGTCAGAAAATATATCCGTTGCAGAAAACGACACTGATACAATTCGAATCTAAGCCAGATGAACGTTGAACCTTACACTATAAATAGAGGACTTTGCACCCAAAACAAACAGAAGAGATTTACAAGATTTAACGAGCAAGTTTGTGCATTAGTCATCTTATTCGAATTGCTATCATCTCTGAACTTTAACAAGATCACATCTAGTATTTCTTCAAGTGTTCAAGCTAAAAAGAATCTATCAAGGATCCAACACTTTGAAGAACCACAAACAAGAATCAATTCTCAGCCCAACTTTGATTTCACATTAAAGGTTTTAGATCGTGAAGCAAACCAGGAAAGGTTTTGCCAAGGCCGAGTTGTGACAAGCGATCGGGTAGACTGTGTTTGTGGTGGTAGGCGGTGAAGAGGCATACGAGTACCCTCCAAGGACCAATCGTTCAAGCATTTGGAGAGCAAACCATTCTACCTGTTTCTACAACCTGTTTAGATAGTAGACGCTTGTGGATTAGTCAAGGACTATCGTTTAGACTTTTTGTAACAAAGGACCTCAAGAAGTTCTAGTGGAATTTTCCTCGCACTTTGCGGGAAGAGAGGGATTGACAGATTACACCACCTGGAACCTCTATAATATCTCGCCTTATTTACTTTACGCATTTACTTACTTATTCAGCATTTATTCATAGAATTGTGATACTTGATTGTTATACATTTCACAGTCACAACTGACATTCACCAGAATTCAGTTCACAACACTCAGTTTTCATAACAGAATAACAAGATCAAAAAAAGGCTAGAATCATATCCATTTGCCGATTGACTCGATTTTAGCTTAAGTCAGTTTGACTTAATCTCAGCTTTGTCAGCTTAACTCCACACAAGTTTTAATTGAATCTTAAGTTGTTTAAAATTCAGTTTTAGGGACAAGTTTATTCACCCCCCTCTAAACTTGTGTTAGCCTTTCCAAGGGACCAACAAATATTAAATCCAATTTCTCGCACATTAAATTATTCTAGACCCATTAAACATCATTATTCATAGTATCACAAGAAATTTCAATTAACTTTCGCTCTCATGAAATTTCTTGATTGAAATTAGGGTTCTAGCCTATCAATTAAATTTCACCTTTCAGTCCATCACCTAATTGATAACAAATTCTTCATATAAATCTATGGAAATTCATCTTTTGATCCATCAATTCATAAATTCATATGAAATAGCACACCAAAATCAATACAGAAGCATATCGATTCATAATAATAGGAAAGATCGAATCTTTAACTCATATATTCATTTACGGGGCTCTCATAATCCTAGAAAATTGAATCTACTCATGCATGATTAAAAAGATCATAAAAATCATGGATTTAAGCATCATGAGACGCAGAAATAAAATAAAGGAAGAGAGAAGAAATAGAATTGTCTCACCAATACCATAAAACCAAGAAATTCATGATCGTGCTTCGTTATTGAGTCCTAAGCAATAAATCTTGTTCTTGAAAAGTTGAGAGAAAAATAGTAGATGGGATGGAATAATGTTTCACGCCTCAAATCTGATTTTGGCGTTAAAGAATTCAGTTTTTTGTAAACTTGGGAGAGAGATTAAAAGATAATTACAAAATCTTGAAAGTTTCCTTAATTAATTTAATCAAGAAGAAATCTTTAAAATCAAATATCTATCAATCTTGGACTCAACTAGTGTGTGGACTCCTCCTTTTCATCAGAAATCACGCCAATTTGAAGGAAAATACGTTGGTGAAATTTCGACCAATCAGAACATTTTAGATTTCTGAAAACTGTCACACCCTGGGTATGACAGAGGCTGATTTTTGAAATCTTCCACTTTAGCTACGCTTTTTGGGCCTTTTTCTTCTAATCTCGAATCATCATGCAATAATTCAGACATGCACAGTAATCTAGCCCAAAAACGTTAAAAAGATCACAAAATATCAACATACGCCACCAAATTGAGTCCAAAACATCTAGAATTATTCGAATTTTTAGGAACTTATCAATGACAGATTCATAGTCCTTTCCAAGTCTACCGAGGGCAGCCAAAATAAGTTATGTTGTGAAATTGGGTATCCAGCAACTGCCAAACCATCTGAGTAATATTCCATTAGAACCAGGTATTCCATCACCGGTTTGGATCCCTTATCAGTCCTAGTAAGTGCACCTTTGTATTCCAACATTTTGGATTCCGATCTACTGTTGAAAAGAGCTTCAAGAGTACTCCAAACTTCATGAGCAGTAGATAGACCAACCACTTCCATTAGAGACTGTTCTGTCATAGACGCCATTATCCAACCCATGAATAGTGAATCAGTAGCATTACAATCATCATAAGCCGGATTGATTGTAGATCCGAGACCATGAACTATAATAAACTGAGGAGGACAGGTAGTGGTTCTAGAAAGATGTCCTTCAAGACGGTGTCTCCTTACAATAGGCAGAATCGTTGATTTCCACAGCATATAGTTGTTTCTGTCAAGTTTGACAGTACAACTCTTACTGAGATTTCCTCCAGACGGCGGTGGTGCTAATCCAAGAAGACGAGTCGGAGTTCTAGGTTGGTGCATAGAGGATGGAAATGGTGGTAGAACAATATGAGACACACCATGGCCGGATGAACTTGGGAGTTGCATGTAAGTGGCATAAGAAGCTGGAAACGAGTACGGCGGAGCTGTGGTGGGACTCAACAGACTTGCTACAGTGGTGGAACCAAGTGAGCTCGATCCTCCAGTTGCAAATTGATGAAGAGGCGTTGCAATAGAGCCAATGGAAAACGTAGAAAGAGGAATGGTAATCTGGGTTGGAGTAGTTTCCGGAGAAGTTGAGCTCACGGGAGGTGGATCGGCGTCGGCCATTTTAGGCTCCGATACCAACACAAAACAGAAGCAATATTCTATGGATAATAATATTCCATTAATCTAAGCAACAATATACCCCATGTCTCTCCATAAATACATCACAGTGGTCCCCACACAATCTAACACACAATCTAACAGAATATCCATCGATGTGACATTTGTCCAGCCTAGGTGTACCCCAAATACATATTAGGTACTCTCACAAACATATAAATACATTTAAGTCCTTTATGTTCTAACAGAGAACAAGTGATGCATGTTTAATTGGACACTACAATTATTAATCTAACATAAGACGGATTACTTATATCATCAAGATGTAGAATTTCTCAATTAAATCCCTGTAAAATTGAATCCTAAGGCCTACTGTACCACAAACAATGAAACAATTTAATCAAGAAATCCGACCAGTTCTGCTTCACATCAAGTGGTGTGTAGTAGTAAGACCATGTGTAAGCAGGTGAAATGAACATTACGAGATGAAACACAATCAAAATGAAACAACAAATAACAGCGAGAACCGACGTAGAACTATCTTAAATGTTAACCGTAATATTCTGATTTTCGAGAAAAGGCAGGCGTGTCATTTTACAAAACGTAATATTATACTTAATTATTTTGGATTAAAAGTATTATATATATATATATATATATATATATATATATATATATATATATATATATATATATATATATGTATTAATTGAGAATTTGTGGACTAATGATAATTAAGGGGTAATAAAGAGAATTAAATAGCAATAATGGAGCAGTTTATTTTGGAGAAATAAACCTCCCATTATTCCTAGGAAGTTGTCAGAAAAATGAAAATACAAACTCTGCAAATTTGAGAGCAAAAAGAGAGGCAAGGCTACTTCTTCAAAATTCTAAGTGTATACTGGGTGGTTTCTACATCAAAGTAGAGCACCGAAATCGTGAGAGGGCAATGATCACTTTGCTACCAAGTTTTCCAAATTTCTTCAAGGTATGAATTTCGCCCTTTTTGGAAGATCATTGGATATGATCAAGTTTTGGTGTTTTCTTAGAATAATTTGTAATCCTAGTTGTGTAGAAACCTTGATTGTAATTGATTTGTGAATCGATTGTGGATCAAATAGGTTCTTTGTTGGAGTTTTGGCCAAGGGCTGCAGTATTTCTTGAAGTTTGGGTGGGACCTTTCTTGCTAGGATGTAAGAGATCTTCCTATTGTATTATTTCAAGTTTTATGAAGTTTGGATAAGTGTTAGGTTGTATTGATGCAAGAAATCTTATGTTTTGGTGATTTGATAAGTGTGTTATGTTATGATATGTTTAAGTTGGGTTTTTACTGTTGTTTTGCCGTCAAACTTGATGAAGAACATGTTGGGAACGAGTTAGAAATCGAAAAGGGTGCAGAAAACTGCGTTTAGGGTTTTTTAGCGCTTAATGTGCGCACACGGGATAGAATGTGTGCACATTAGCTAAGGCAGAAAGTGGGAAAGTGATACAGCGTCGTTTGTGTGCGCACATAGGGGAGCAATGTGTGCACATTGCCTGAACAGAAGCATCCTGAATGCTTCAGGAAGCTCGGTGCGTGCACATTGCGCTGAGTGTGTGCACATTGAACTGAATGTGCGCACATTAGACCATGTTTTGTGAAATGGTGTGTTTTGAGTCCCGAAACCAGTTTTAAATGTTATTTCTTGATCTAATAACACTAAATGAACATGAACAAGCCTTGAGCGAGTTTCTGATGCGTTTAGTTCCGGCACCGAATGGATTCTTCATAAGAGTTGAAGTTCGGGACTGTCGGAATAGCATCATAGGCTTGTGCTTTGGTGAAGTAGCATTCACCAATGTCTGTGTATGTGATAGAGGTTGTGTCTAGATGTCTAAGTGAAGGAGTAGAGCTTCTTAGGGTGAGGTTTTACTTGAAAACACATAGGTGGTTAGTTAATGATCAATAAATACATAATTGTGTAGTAAAAGACTGAATGACATGTCATTCTCAGTTAGGCACAAGTCTATATCGCAATGTGTGGACGGTCAGTAAAAGTGAACAACTCTGCTAGCCTATAAACGGCTGAATGGTAGAGGGACTTCTCCGAACGCGTACACTATCGGGTTTAACCCGTGGCTATCGTTGTGATCCACTTATACGTTGCAAGCGATATCTCATGGTGGATATACATCATGCGTAGTGCTCTTGAATGCATCATAACAGAGATAAGGTAGGCTAGATACGTTTAGTCATGACGTGTTGATGAGAATGAAGTGAACCCTAGATGAAGTCGGTACCGTAATGATAACTCAAGAATCATAAATCATACTTTACATACTTGTTTAATACAATAGCTTCTATCTTTTACTAAGTACCATTGTACTTACCTCGAATGCATATTTGTTTTGTGTGTTTGGGGTTGAGGAGATGAACATGTGGAACAAGAAATCGATGAGGATTTCGAGGACGACATTTGAGGATGTTGTGATGATGCTTTTATAATTATCTTTTCTTTGAGTTGTACTAGACTATGCTGTTTTATCATTTTAAGACTCGTTGTTGTTCTTTTCTTTGGAACTTTTGTTGTAAGATAAGATGTTGTACTTTATTAGACATCGTACCTTCGTAAAGTTTGTGATACCATTGTTGTTTAAGTTACTCTGCTATCTGTAGAATATGGCATTTCTATTCTTGTTTCTTTTATGAAAAAAAAATACATATACCCGAGTCTTTTAGCTTCCGTTAATGTCAAACTCGATACGACGTAGTAGAGGCTCACGTGTAATATTGAGTTAATTAATATTATACATGCCGAACGTTTTTTCCGGATAAAGACTCGGTGTCCGGGAACGGGGCGTTACATTAACCCTCCTAATTAACCGTGGTAAAGAACTTTTAAGGTACAAAATCATTGATGCACATTAATCCATTTTAAATTAACGCAAAAAACCCACACAACTCAGTCTTGAACGGTACCTAACCAACTTTTTAGGTCTACATACCAATTAAATGTACTAACTTAATGGCAAAGGCAAAACTATTTTTTGATCCAAAACTGAGCATAAGTCGTGTAGTTCTTCTTTTATATATCAGAACAATATATCAGTTGTTTTGCTCCTTCAACTTTACCTTGAATTACTTAAGAAATGAAGCTCCTTAGTTTTTTCTCTTGTTCCCTAGGTCCACTTTCTCTTTCAATCTCCCAATTGCTGTGAACCCTACAGACCAAAGAAATCAACAACTTGAATTGGAGTTTTTTGGTACCTCTTCGGTGATGGATTGGTTACAAACGAACTTGAATGTAGAGCCCAGATCTTTTGGCAATGCCCAGAACTGGAAATATATTTGGAAGGAAGCGGTCTATGGGATATGGATGTGGAGAAATAAGCTTACACACGGTCAAGGGGAGGAGAGACCCCGGCGTATGTGTTCCTATCAAAAGAAATCAACGACTTTGAATATAAATTAGCAATAAAAAGAACCATAAGGAGTTACCAGCGTTCAGTAGGTGTCTGCAGTGAGTTCCCTTTTGAAATCATCCATTTTTTTCAGACTCTTGCTGAAATTCGTTAACTTTATCGATGTCTTTAGCATGAGAAATCACTAAATCTAAAGCTTCTACAAGAAAATTCACCACTGTTCGGATGGAAACGGTGAATTCTGTTTAAGAGTGAAGAAAAAAATACTTCGAATCGAAATGAGAGTACAAATCGGCAGACATCAGTTGCCTTAGTTTACATCAGATATGCATGTATAGAGCTTTTTTATCCAATTCATGAAACAAAGTAGGTCATAATCATTGGAAAAAGAAACAACACAAGTAAAACATACGAAGAAGAGTAAAATCGGAAACCATAAGTGCTCTACATGTTCATACACCTCAAGAACAATAAGTGAATTTAATAGTGAGTGCAGTAGCGAAAAAGACACAGATCTTAGTTGGCAAATTGAACTAATTAAGGAAAATTTTCATTTGGTACCGTGCTCATGGAAAAATTGCAAAATTAATCCTGTAAGTTGGTTTTTTTTCTTTTTTTACAATTTTAGTCCTTTCTAACCGGAACTTGCTGACATGGCAAGAAATCCGGCCAAATTTGTTGCCATGGCATAAAAAACTTGTCATTTTGTCCCTTCTTGTCCACGTAAGCTAATTTTGGAGGAATAGTTCCCGAAAATTTTGAAATCAAGCATTGTCAGAACTGACAATTGTGTTAAGTTATTTTTTTTTGATTGACATTTGTTTAGGTAAATCGATGTTATTATTGACGGTAAATACGTTATTATTGCTGGAAAAAAGAATTTACCGTCAATAATAACATAGGTAAATGTCTCTACAAGTTAGTATCCAATAATGATTGAATAAGGACGGGACGAGAGTTTTTCCCCTCGATTTTAAGGACGGTAAATTGGTTTTCACGTCGATAATAATGAAGTGAATTGAATATATATTGAAGGGGCGAGTTAATTTCCGGTCGTTATTATTGACGGTAAAATGTTTCCCTTCAATAATATTGACGGGAAATTCACTCATCCCATCAATATTGAATTCCCTACATTATTATCAACATAAAAATCACTAGTTTCATATCCTCTATTATAAGCATGAAATAATAAATATATAAATAAAAAGCTCTGTGAAATTTGGACGGTCTGAAAAGAAGGGTATTTTGAAGAAGACGGGGAATAGAAAGCCGATTCACATAATGGCACAACAGATTCCAAAGATTCTAGTTGGAGTAAACTTTTCTTCCTTTCAACTTTGTGCTTTTTGGCGGTTTTCCGTCGCTATTTTGTTGTTGTTACGGTGAACCATTGAAGTAGTCATTGTAATCGTTGAAGAACAACCATTTCCCGTGCTTTTTGTTGAAAATATTGTGTTAATTAAGGATCAAGAGTTAGGCTTACCGTCGATATTATAGACGGGAAATGAAATGTACTGTCAATAATATTGAACGGTATTGACATGAAACCTAATTGCACGTATTCCAAACCAGCGAGTCAGACAAGAAGTAAACCTCCTTAGACATGTTTTAACACCGCACAGGCACGATGAGGCAACAACATGTACAAATGAATAAAGGAAAAAAAAAAAAAAAAACCACAAATTAAAAAGATGACAATCAGAACAACACATAATTGGAACATAAGAATATACCCGGGGTCCTCTAATGAGCCACAAGAATAGCAAAATGATTAACCTTTGCCACCGCAAAGCTATCATAAACCCTGCCTCGTATGATAATTTCAGAATATTTATCACCGGGATCTGTGACTTTGATAGTCACTAAATTATGGTTACAAGAAGAATGGCATGAGGTCACACTTGCAATGTCCTCAAAGCACACAGTCCTCTTCTGCAAAATAAACCAGTTCTTTTTACTTGATATGAATCAATAGTAGAGAAAGACGTCATTAAGATTAAAAAGAGAAATGGAAAAAATACATACAAATGATGAATTGAAGTGAGCTACTACTCTTTTACCAAAGCCCTTGAGTTGAAGGTAAAGGTCACTGTCTTCTTCAAAATCCAGGGGTGTGAAAGGGTTAGAGCACACACGTGTATAACCGTCTGCTACATCAATCTATGAGAAAATAACACAATTACCGTCATAATTATTTCTAAAACTTGCCTGCGGCATAAAATTAAGGATGAAATTGTTATAATGCATTTAATCTACCTTTCCATTCTGCTTAGAATATACAAATGGAGTACCCCCAAGATCTCCAATTTGTTCGTCATCTGCGTTACAGTAGTGAGATTCATAGACAGGTGGTCTGATCCGACCAGCCGAAGCCCTTTCCTTAGCTTTCAGATAACGTTCCTGGACATCCTTTGGAAGCCCATTGAAAACCATTCTTTCTCTTCGTGCTTCTTCCTTATCATAACATTTGCAGCGCTCTCTTTCTGCTTCTTCCTTACATTTACAGCCCTCCCCTCTTCCCCATGGTAGCCAATCATTGACAGGCAGCTCAAGAATTTCAACGCAATCCCGCTTCTCCGTCGCCGGAAGCGGCGGCGATTTTGTTGACCCGTCCCTGATTTCAGCATGCTTGCGCTTCTCCGTTGTGGATGGAGGCAGCGATTGAGAAGAACCCTCTTCAATTTCAGGAGAGCTGACAGCATCCAACAGATCAGACGCAGAGGCAGTTCTCATCATCGTGGATGTGCCCTTCCAGACCTACGTATCTCCTCTACGGTTCTACCCGTTCCACGAACTTTCTTCGGCAGGTTATATTTTCTATTTGGGTTTTGGATTAATATAAGGGGAATTGAGCGAAAAGGACAAAAATATTTACGAAATAAATAAATATGACATTTTTTTTTTAAGTTGTAAAAAGGATAAAAAAAATTAATACGGACAAAATTGACCCTATACACACAGGTGCGCGTCCTCAGGTCGTAGGAGAACATCAGGTATACCGTATGTTTGATGCTGTTGCTTTGTTGTTGTTTTGGTTTTTTTTTTTTTTTTCAAACACCCGTAACTTTTGATTTAGAACTCCGATCGTCGAAATTTTTTCACCAAAATTCATATTTTTTTTTGCTCTTCAATTTGAGTCCAAATACGATACCCTTCCGACGTATATTTTGAAAGACGAAAAAATATTTATATTAACCGGAGCGTTTTTTCTTATAAACGACCGTAACTTTTGATTTAGAACACCGATCATCAAAATTGTTTCACCAAAGTTCATGTTTATTTTTTATCTTCATTTTGAGACCTCATTTGATACCTTTTCGACGTAGTATTTGAAAATCGAATTTATCGCAGCGTTCACGTGAATACAAGAATAAAATGATGACAAAGAATAAATGTGACACGCTTTATTAACATCCAAATATCACCATTAGCATTGCATAATACAACAATCTATCAAAAATGCTTCATATCCTAATGAAACAATCTATGAAAACATTATGGAGATGCAACTCCGGGAATCAAGAGAATAAAACCTAATACTATTGGATGTAATCAAAAGCATATTAATGAAACTAAAACATTCTTCAAGTTCTTGAAGACAAAAGCGATCTGTTTTACCATATATGGACCTTCATCCTTCAAACCCGCACCACATCAAACTCCATGAAAGATAGCGTAAAATACATCAAATAAAGCGTCGGCTCGAACCATCAATCGAAAATCTAGGCTCCTCCAATTTTCTAAAGACAAAAAAACACAAACATAACCATTTGAATCAACAAAGTAACACACCAACAAAGTAACATAACAGTCTATTTTTGTTCTCAACAAAGTAACACACTAACAAAGTAACACACTAGTCTATTTTTGTTCTCAACAAAGTAACACACCAACAAAGTAACACATTAGTCTATTTTTGTTATCAACAAAGTAACACACCAACAAAGTAACACAGTAACACACCAACAAAGTAACACACCAACAAAGTAACACATTAGTCTATTTTTGTTCTCAACAAAGTAACACACCAACAAAGTAACACACTAGTCTATTTTTGTTCCCAACAAAGTAACACACCAACAAAGTAACACACTAACAAAGTAACACTAGTCTATTAAAAAGCTTAATGATATGAACCAAGTAAAAACACAATCAATCTTCTTTAAAACATCATAGATGCATCCTTAAACGAAACCTTAGACTGTGGGATCACCAATATGATCAACCACAACAGACCTACCATTATTTTTGTTTTCAACAAAGTAACACACCAACAAAGTAACACACTAACAAAGTAACACTAGTCTATTTTGTTTTTGTGTCAACTTTGTATATATAAACGAACACAAAACATCAAGCACAAATTCATAAGCATATGCCACATGACCGGCCAAGATCAAACTCAAAATCAATCAACATTCAGCCTAAAACTTTACAATTGTATCAAACGGTTCTATCCTTGATCCTACACACAAATTGAAATTTGAAGATCTTCTTCCATATGCACAACAATGTTGAAAGAGCTGATAGAAAATCACGCAATGAATATAGAAAAACCCCGAATCAATCGCACATTCGGAAACTTCGTGATTAGAAAATGAGATAAGAAGCTGAAACCAAGAAGCTCATACCTGCTCCCAAGTAGAAGCAATGATGTAACCCTTAGAAATAGCTCCAGACTTTGGAACACCGACGCCGGCTTCGATTGCTTCGTCGGAACGATTTGATTGCTTCGATTGCTTCATCAGAACGATTTGATTGTTTCATAACAATCGCCATGTCTTTGAGTGCACTATCGACTCGATCACCCAAACTAATGGCAGCCCAGAAAAGTAAAACAGCTTTTGATGGATCTTTGTCTACCATCTGGTAAGCAAAATTGAACAACAATCCGACCAATTTATGGTTTCTTAAACATAAATACCCTTAATTAATGAACAATAATAATCAAAGGAATTCCTTTTATTAATGGCAACAACACTCAAAACGCAACTATATAATACGAAATGAATAAGTTAAAGTAAACAACTTGGAGACGAGATAGTCTCACATGGCACTGGTAGTCAACGCGAGATCCTGGACGATATCTAATGAGGCATGTAAAATGAATTGGTGCTGATGTGCTGCTTCCTCTTTCTGCAATTTTTTTAGAGAATGGATTAGCTTTTAGCTTCAGATCCAGGAAGACCAAGCCTCAATTCTGTAGCTTTTAGATTCAAGATTCCATTAATTTCCTTAGTTAAGATCGGCGGTATAACGGGACCTTCAACTGAAGATGAAGAGTCAGACAAGCCTAGATAATTGCGTTCTTTCATTTCCATGATATTCTTGGATGTACCGTCTTGAGATGCAGAAGAAGACAGAGGAGAAAATGAAGAATTGGGGTCTGGTCCGTTTTTAGATGAAAAGAAACTGGTATAATAATGTGGGACGCGATGCTTATTAGGGGTATTTTAGTCCGAGTAAAATTGTTTTGTCCTTATTGCAACTAAAAAAATAAGTGTGGATTAAAATTTATATACAGAGTGAAAAGTGGACTAAAACCTAATATTCCCTTAATATAATTGGCCCAAGAATGTTTCGGCAGAGTCCACTGACAAACATAGAGTTTTTTCTTTTTTTTCTTTTTTTTTGTCTGAAAGCATCAGAGTTTTTACTAGTGGTATCATTTTACTCTCGACACCAAAATTAATTTCGACACAACAAGAATATTTTATTTAATTTCTTATTTCAAACACTACAAAAATAATATGATATCAACTTCTTACCCCATAACTTTTAGAAATGTAAACTAGTCCTCTTATAAATTAATCAAACAATTTCATCATTCTATTAATCTAATCAAAACTAAAAAACATTAATCCATTTCACCTACAAACTTAATTTTAATACAAATAAAATTCTTAAACACCAAAAAATCTTCGTTCATAGACAAAAAATAAACTTATCTTCTTCCACCACAACTTCATATTTTTCCTCACTTAATCACTTTCTGATAAACAAAAACCATGGAACTTTCATCTTCATCCAATACAACTCTTAAAGATCATTATCTTGAATCAACTATAATCAATCAACACACGCATTGCAATGAAGAAGATGTAGAAATCTCACTTGAAGACATACCATTTTTTACCCAAGTGGAGAAGAAGATGGAACCATATGAACGTCGCCTACACTGACTTTTAAAGAGTAAATTCGTAACATACTTGTAATATCTGAATGTTGGTGAGGCAGACGTTCAGAACAAAACTCGACGTCGGTGTTGATGACGTTCAAAGAACGCTGGCGTGGCTGACGTTGCATTGGTGTTCCTAACGCTGGCATGGCTGATGTTTGGTTTCACATGGAGACGTTTCAGGTGTACCCTCAAAGCCAAAACAACTGACGTACTCAGAACGTCACCCACAACAATGTTACTATGCACAAAGAACGTTACTATCAAGGACGTCCATGTAAGAAACCCTAAGGGGAGATTGTGACCTAGACGTCAGCTTCACTGGCGTTGGTTGTGCATAACGAGCGTCCGTGTGACCGACGTTTCCAACCCCGGTCATCTTCTCCAACTATTCGATCAGAAAACAACCGGAAAGTCAAAAAAAATGAATATAAACGAAGGAAATTGTATCAATTTGAAGCCGATTTCAACACAAAACTAATACCTGTTAGAAAATAAGTGTTGGTGTGTCATGATCTCAGCCTCACATGTGTTAAGCAATCTAATGGCTCATAATAGCCTTATCCAAAAGTTAGTTAGTATATTTATCCAAAAGTTAGTTAGTATAAAACCTCTAACCAGAGAAGGTTTAAACACTTCCATTCTTGCAGTTGTCAGAGATACAAGACACTTAGACTTTGAGGATTCACTTTTAAGTTCTATTGAATCCAGTCTTTGTACAAGTCCATTTACATTTGATTGTTGGCCAAATATTTCAATTTCCCTAAATGATCAAAACATTCCAAAATCACTTGTGCTTCAAATAAAAACGCACAGTTGCAAAATGCTAGAAGGATCAATTCCTATTACAATTAGTTTTAGATTACACTACAAAGCTATGATTTCAGCCTTTTCTACAAAAGTGCGATGTTATAGTCCAAAAGGAGAAACACTCCTACTACAGACAGATCTTTCAAGATCTAATAAGAGTACTTCTAGAACCATTAAATGGATTGATATTACTTTTAAAGACGAATAAGTTTTAGAAAATGTAGTACCATTACACCATAGATTACCAGAACCAAATTCAGAGCTAAAACATGTTACTCAATTCACTTATGGAAAATTAAAACTTCTTTTTTACAGAAGAAGAAGTACAAGTGCTCGATACACTGATTCTAGATCTGTATCTGACGAAACTTCTAATACTATTGATCTAGGCAGAGTCTCACAAATCCCATCAGTTATAGGCACCTCCAAGCCAAGAAATTCAGTTTCTGATGTCCTTGTTACAAGGTTAAGAAACGTAGATTATGTTTCACAGATACCAAGATCTTTTTACCATGCTGAAAATAAGATAGGACCCGAACCTACAAACCCTCCGGAACCTATCAGCCCCTCTTTTTCATCTATTACTAATAATGTTAATGAACTAAATATAATTGAAAAAGATTTTACAATCAATAAAAAAATTCTTCACGATGACTTTTACTCTGAAAGGAATACAAAGAAAAGAACTTGGTTCTTTGAAAAATTCCTGTTAAATCGACAAGAAATTCAAAACAACAAATACTACTGTAATATTCCGATTTTCGGGAAAGGGCAGACGTGTCATTTTGCGAAAACGAAATATTGGGTTCGGTTCCTTTTATTCGGAGTTTAAGTATTTGTTAAATTATATATATATATTTCGAGATATATATGTATATATTTAAGGAGGAAAATTTGATATTTATTATAAAGGAAGATAATAAGATCTTTATCCTTTTTTGGGATTTATCTTATTATAAAGAAAGATAATAAAATCTTTATCCTTTTTGGAATTTATCTTATTATAAAGAAAGATAATAAGATCTTTATCCTTTTTTTGGGATTTATCTTATGATAAAGGAAGATAATAAGATCTTTATCTTTTTTTTGGGATTTTCTATTTAAGGAAAATAAATCCCCACGATTCTTATAACCTACTAGAAATCAGATTTTCTCCACCTCCAATATACTCTCTGTGTGTGTGAGCCAAGAATTAGTAGTGAGAGTTTTCAATCATTTATTAAAGCAATTCTTGACGGTTTTCGGATCGTAGTATAAATACCGGAACCGTTGTGAAGAAGGCAACGTTTTGATTGCGAAAGTTGAAGCTTTGATAAGAGATAGATCGGTTTTAGCCTTTCTTTTTTTACGAGTTTTTGCTTTGTTTGAATAAGCTTGCTAAAGGTAAAAAGCTCTTCCTACAATCTAATTGTGGTTTAGAGTAGAATAGATCATGTTTTGGATGCATATTGTATCAAGTTTTAAACTTAGATGATGTTTAAGGATTAAGTTTTGTTTTGGATCTTAAAAGACATGTTTTTCTACTTTTGTTTTCGCTATAATTCATGTGCAAGATGTTTGGAAACGAGTAGAGACCGTTAAGGGTTAAAAAACAGGTTTTAGGGCTTTTTCTGCGTAGGATGCGTACGCATTGGCTAGCAATGCGCACGCATTCCTAATGCAGGATTGCTTAGAATAAGTGCAGCAGGGATGCGCACGCATTCCAGAGTAATGCGCACGCACTGCCCCAGTTTTCTATATAATGTTGTTTTAAGCTATGTTTTGAATTTTAAACCTTAATTCATGATTAAATAACACTAATTAAATATGAACAAGCCCCGATTGAGTTTCTGATTCGTTCAGTTAAAACACCGAATGTACTCTTAAAGGGAGTTGAAGTTCGGATCCGTCGGAAGGGCATGAAAGGGCTTGTGCTTTGATGAACTAGGGTTCATCAATGTCTGTGTAATTGATAGGATGTGATACCTAGTTGTCTAAGTGAGGGAGTAGAGCTGATAAGGTGAGTATTATTCTGAAAACACTTAGGTGACTGGTTAATTCACATTAATAATTACATAAGTGTAGTAAAAGCTAAAATGTCATCTATTCTTGGTTAGGCAATCGATTCAAATCGGCGATGTGATACGTTCATAAAAGGTGGACAACGCTCATCGGCTCAAAAGGCTAAAGGGTAGTGGAGGAAATCCATCGAACGATATGCATACCGGAGATCCCGGGACTACGGTGCTAATCACCGTAGTCGGCAAGTATATCTCGTGGTGGAATTTTCACCATGCATTGTGTCCTTGAGTAATGATGTAACAAAGATAAGCTAAGTTAGAAACGTATAGTCACGACGTGTCGATGGGCATGTAGTGAACCCTAGATCGAGTCGGTCTCAGTAAGGCAAATCTTTTAATAATAAACCTTAATTATATTGTAGCTTCTACTTCTTACTTTGTACATTGTACTTACCTCAAATGCATGTTTATTTATGTGTTTGGGGAGAGAAGACGAACAGGTAAATGATGAGTTCGATGAGGACTTTGATGACGACGTTTGAGGACGCCGGACTTGAAGACCTTGTTTATTATTTGTTTATTTAAGTTTATTTCATAGATTTGGGTTATTGGAACTAGTAGTTTACTTTTAGTACTTTGGAATTCGTACAATTTTGGATTCGTTGGTTTCGTTTCGGATGTAATAACTTTACATTTCCTTCTCTAGTTCCTGGACTTCTATTCTGATATGTTTGGAAAAATTTACCCGAGTCTTTTTAGCTTTCGTTTGCTTTTATTTGATACGGCGTAGTAGAGGCTTACGTGTAATATTATTTATTTAATATTAAGCGTGCCGAACGTTTCGAGTTCCGGATAAGGACTCGGTGTCCGGGAACGGGGCGTTACAGTTGGTATCAGAGACAAGCGTCCTTTAGGCTTCCTTCCTTTAGATAAGATCTCTTTAGACCACTTAGAACCGTTCTGATTCTTCCTGATCTTTCAGAATGTTATGTGACCTCAGAGATACTCGTGTTGTTAAGTTTGGAATCAGATGTTCTAGGGCCCAGCAAGAAGGGAGTGGTATGGTTCAAGATGGGGGTCTAGTGGTTGTGGTTCATCTAGAAGATGTTGATGATCGTGTTGGAGTTTACCGTTGAGAAAGAAGAAGAAAAAAAGGACCCTATAGTTTGAAATTCTACGAATCATGGTGTAATTCTTGGTATAGGTCGGCTATCCAAGAATTTTGTTTACGTGGATTGTTAACATAAGGAAATACCTTCCGGTGAGGAATGCATCGAGTAGAAGTTGAATAGTGCAGTTTCGGTTGTTCAAGGATGGTTTGTCCCGTGAGATCCAAGCGGGAAGGTTGGGAAGTACACCAAGGAACATGGCTGAATGTTGAACGAGGCCTTGGAAGCTGAGACCTTCAAGGACAAGCCTTCAGTCATTGATGGTTCTACGAGTAACTCAAAACAAGGAAGTGGGAAAGGCGGCCCAAGTCGCCCAGTCCGAGTGTTTGCAGTGGATGCTGAGATGGCTGAACCAGATGATAAAGTTATTTCAGGTACAATAATTCTAGAAAACTTAGCAGTTACGGCTTTGTTTGACGGGAGCGTCTAACACCTTTGTGTCAACTAAGGTAGCTAAGAAGCTTAATTTACCAATGGAACCTTTAAGAAACACTTTGGAGCTAACAACACCTTTAGGAAAAGTGACTAAGGTAACCAAGTTGATACCTCAGGTAGAGGTTCGAGTTGGAAAGTATTGTTGCAAGAGTGATTTTACGGTTTTGGACTTTTCAGATTTTGATGTGATTCTTGGAATAGATTGGCTATCCGAGAATTTCGTCCACTTGGATTGTAGAGAAAAGAGAGTGACCTTTAAGATACCCGGGAAATAAGATAAGACTTATCAAGGTAGGATTTACAAGCCTAGTAGGAAGCGTCACCGTATAATTTCAGCAGTTAAGGCTATAAGAGCTTGTCGGAAGGGTTGTGAAGGCTACTTGTTGTACGCAGTGGATGTGGAACAAGTGAAGCCTAAGTTAGAGGAAACCCCTTTAGTCAAGGAATACCCAGAGGTGTTTCCAGAAGAGTTACCGGGAAACATGCCTGATAGAGACATTGAATTTGAGATCAAGTTGATGCCAGGAGCGGCACCAGTTGCTAAGGCACCCTATAGAATGGCACCGGCTGAATTGAAAGAGTTGAAAGCTCAACTTAAGGATATGCTTAAGAGGAACATAATTCAGCCTAGTACCTCACCTTGGGGAGCCCCAGTGTTGTTTGTTAAGAAGAAAGATGGTAGCATGAGGATGTGCATAGATTACAGAGCGCTAAACAATCTGACCATCAAGAATAAGTACCCTTTGCCAAGGATTGATGATTTGTTTAACCAGTTGTAAGGCAAGAGAGTATTTTCCAAGATTGATCTTAGGTCCGGATACCACCAGTTGAAGATCAAGGTGGCTGATATACCGAAGACGGCTTTTAGTACGAGGTATGGACATTATGAGTTCTTAGTTATGCCTTTTGGACTCAGTAATGCTCCATCTGCATTTATGGATTTAATGCAGCGTGTTTTCATGCCATACTTGGACAAGTTTGTGATAGTGTTCATAGACGATATTCTGGTGTACTCTAAGGATGAGAAAGAACATGAAGAACACTTAAGGATAGTGTTGGATACCTTGAAGAGGAATCAGTTGTATGCTAAGTTTTCAAAGTGTGACTTTTGGTTGGATCAAGTGAGTTTATTGGGTCATGTCATTTCTGGAGATGGCATTAAGGTTGATCCGGCAAAGATTGAAGCAGTGAAGAAGTGGTCCAGACCGACTACCGTTTCAGAGGTTAGAAGTTTTCTTGGTTTGGCTGGCTATTATAGAAAGTTTGTACAAGACTTCTCAAAGATAGCTACACCACTTACCCAGCTCACTCGAAAGGATGTGAAGTTCGAGTGGACCAGTGAGTGTGAAGATGCTTTTTAGACGTTGAAGAAGAGGTTGACTACAGCCCCAGTTTTGGCGGTTCCGGAGATCTTTGATAATTATGATGCCTACACGGATGTTTCGGGACAAGGTTTAGGTTGTGTGTTGATGCAGGGAGGGAAGGTAATTGCTTATGTATCCAGACAGTTAAAGGTGCATGAGAAGAATTACCCAACACATGACTTAGAGTTTGCAGCAGTAGTGTTTGCCCTAAAGACTTGGAGGCACTACTTGTATGGAGTTAAGGCCAGGATCTTCACCGATCACAAGAGTTTGAAGTACTTCTTTACCCAGGAAAACCTGAATATGAGACAAAGGAGATGGCTGGAGTTCGTAAAGGATTATGACTTGGAGATTCAGTATCATCCGGGTAAAGCAAATGTAGTGGCTGATGCCTTGAGCAGAAAACCAGTGTTCGCGGTTTCAAGCGTTGAAGGTGTTGTAGAAAGGTTAGATGAGCTGAGAATCCGATGCTTTGATCAGATTGAAGACCAACCGTTTGTGGCACCGTTGTTAGCAAGGTCTGAGTTGATGGATGACATTCGGGAAAAGCAAGATGAAGACCCAGTTTTGGTTGACTTGAAGCGAGTTGCAAGGGAAAAGCCTACGGTTGGATATGTGTTAGATAAGAATGGAAATCTTTTGTATCAGGATCGTTTGTGTGTACCTAATATGGGTGATTTAAGACAGAGAGTCATGGAAGAGGCACATAGGATTGCTTTTGCGGTTCATCCGGGAGCTACTAAAATGTACAGAGACTTGAAGGAAAGGTTTTGGTGGCCCTCGATGAAACTGGAGATAGCCAAGTTCGTTGCAGAGTGTGATACTTGCCAGAAAGTTAAAGCAGAACATAGAAGACCGGGAGGAATGCTTAAGCCATTGGATATCCCGGAATGGAAGTGAGATAAGATCACTATGGATTTCATCACCGGTTTACCTAAGACGAGAGGCGGTAATGATGCGATTTGGGTGATTGTGGATAGATTGACCAAATCCGCTCATTTCTTACCATATAAGGTCGATATGCCCTTGAAGAAAATGACGACACTATACTTGGATAATATAGTGAAGTTACACGGAATACCTATCTCGATAGTTTCGGATCGTGATTCGAGGTTCGTCGATCGGTTTTGGAAAAGTTTACAAGCGACTTTTGGAACCAAGTTGGATTTGAGTCGGCCTTTCATCCTCGCAGACGGATGGACAATCTGAGAGAACCATCCAAACACTTGAAGATATGTTGAGAGCACATGTGTTGGAAGTAGGTGGATCATGGAATGATTACCTACCCGTAGTGGAGTTCGCTTACAACAACAGGTTATCATGCAAGTATTGGCATGCCACCGTTTGAAGCATTGTATGGAAGAAGATGTAGAACGCCCATTTGTTTTGGGATGAAGTCGGGAAAGACAAATCACCGGGCCGAATTGGTTGAGCAAGCTAAAGAAAGGGTTCACCGGTCAAGAAGAATCAAGCGGCTCAAGATAGAGCGAAAGAGTTGGGCGATGTTAGAAGGAGACCTCTTGAGTTTGAAGTTGGTGAAAGAGTGTATCTCACGAGCTTCACCAATGAAGGGAGTGAAACGTTTTGGACATAAGGAAAGCTAAGCCCGAGGTATGTTGGACCTTTTGAGATTCTAGAAAGAATTGGACCTTTGGCTTATAGACTCAAGTTACCAGAATCGATGTCGAGAGTCCACAACGTGTTTCATGTCTCAATGTTAAAGAAGTGTTTGACCAAGACGGATATTGAGACTAATGTTGATCCGGAGGTTCTCCAGGAAAATCTTTCATACGATGAGACACCGACCAGAATTTTGGACCGGAAGGAAAAGATGATTAAGAGACGGTTGATTCCTTTAGTTCTGGTGCAATGGAGCAATCATTCACCGGATAAAGCTACTTGGGAAGTTGAGGATGATATGATCAGTGAGTTCCCAGATTTTATGGATTTACCAGGTATGTTCTAAGTTTCGAGGACGAAACTCCTTTAAGGGGGGAAAAAATATAATATTCCGATTTTCGGAAAGAGGCGGACGTGTCATTTTGCAAAACGAAATATTGAGTTCGATTCCTTTTATTCGAATTTAAGTATTTGTTAAATTATATATATATATATATATATATATATATATATATATATATATATATATATATATATATATATATATATATTTTGAGATATATATGTATATATTTAAGGAGGAAAATCTGATTTTTATTATAAAGGAAGATAATAAGATCTTTATCCTTTTTTGGGATTTATCTTATTATAAAGAAAGATAATAAGATCTTTATCCTTTTTGGGATTTATCTTATTATAAAGAAAGATAATAAGATCTTTATCCTTTTTTTGGGATTTATCTTATGATAAAGGAAGATAATAAGATCTTTATCTTTTTTTTGGGATTTTCTATTTAAGGAAAATAAATCCCCACAATTCTTATAACCTACTAGAAATCAGATTTTCTCCACCTCCAATATACTCTCTGCGTGTGTGAGCCAAGAATTAGGGCTGAGAGTTTTTCAATCGGCTGTTAAAGCAATTCTTGACGGTTTTCAGATCAGAGTATAGCGCCGGAACCGTTGTGAAGAAGGCAACGTTTTGATTGCAGAAAGTTGAAGCTTTGATAAGAGATAGATCGGTTTTAGCTGCTGTTTTTCTGAGTTTTTGCTGTTGGAATAAGCTTGCTAAAGGTAAGAAGCTCTTCCTACAATCTAATTGTGGTTTAGAGTAGAATAGATCATGTTTTGGATGCATATTGTATCAAGTTTTAAACTTAGATGATGTTTAAGGACTAAGTTTTGTTTTGGATCTTAAAAGACATGTTTTTCTACTGTTTTCTGCTATAATTCATGTGCAAGATGTTTGGAAACGAGTAGAGACCGTTAAGGGTTGAAAAACAGGTTTTAGGGCTTTTTCCTGCGTAGGATGCGTACGCATTGGCTAGCAATGCGCACACATTCCTAATGCAGGATTGCTTAGAATAAGTGCAGCAGGGATGTGCACGCATTCCAGAGTAATGCGCACGCACTGCCCCAGTTTTCTATATAATGTTGTTTTAAGCTATGTTTTGAATTTTAAACCTTAATTCATGATTAAATAACACTAATTAAATATGAACAAGCCCCGATTGAGTTTCTGATTCGTTCAGTTAAAACACTGAATGTACTCTTAAAGGGAGTTGAAGTTCGGATCCGTCGGAAGGGCATGAAAGGGCTTGTGCTTTGATGAACTAGGGTTCATCAATGTCTGTGTAATTGATAGGATGTGATACCTAGTTGTCTAAGTGAGGGAGTAGAGCTGATAAGGTGAGTATTATTCTGAAAACACTTAGGTGACTGGTTAATTCACATTAATAATTACATAAGTGTAGTAAAAGATAAAATGTCATCTATTCTTGGTTAGGCACTGATTCAAATCGGCGATGTGATACGTTCATAAAAGGTGGACAATGCTACCGGCTCAAAAGGCTGAAGGGTAGTGGAGGAAATCCATCGAACGTATATGCATACCGGGAAGATCCCGGGACTACTGGTGCTAATCACCGTAGTTGGCAAGTATATCTCGTGGTGGAATTTTCACCAAGCATTGTGTCCTCGAGTAATGATGTAACAAAGATAAGCTAAGTTAGAAACGTATAGTCACGACGTGTCGATGGGCATGTAGTGAACCCTAGATCGAGTCGGTCTCGGTAAGGCAAATCTTTTAATAATAACCCTTAATTATATTGTAGCTTCTACTTCTTACTTTGTACATTGTACTTACCTCAAATGCATGTTTATTTATGTGTTTGAGGGAGAGAAAACGAAACAGTAAATGATGAGTTCGATGAGGACTTTGATGACGACGTTTGAGGACGCCGGACTTGAAGACCTTGTTTATTATTTGTTTATTTAAGTTTATTTCATAGATTTGGGTTATTGGAACTAGTAGTTTACTTTTAGTACTTTGGAATTCATACAATTTTGGATTCGTTGGTTTCGTTTCGGATGTAATAACTTTACATTTCCTTCTCTAGTTCCTGGACTTCTATTCTGATATGTTTGGAAAAATTTACCCGAGTCTTTTTAGCTTTCGTTTGCTTTTATTTGATACGACGTAGTAGAGGCTTACGTGTAATATTATTTATTTAATATTAAGCGTGCCGAACGTTTCGATTTCCGGATAAGGACTCGGTGTCCGGGAACGGGGCGTTACAACTACGATTTTGTAAATAATTAAAAAAATTCATATACATTTCTTTGACTGGTTAGAATATAGCATTATAGAAGACAAAGCATATTGCTTGTGTTGTTATTTGTTCAGAAATGAATTTGGTGATCAAGGTAGTGGTGGGGCATTTGTAAGTGAAGGTTTTAGTTCTTGGAATAAACCAGAGAGGTTAAAATCCCATGTTGGAAGAACGGCTAAGAGTTCTCACTCTTTGTCATTGAGGAAATGTGACGATCTAATGAAACAAGAGCGATCCATTGAGGTTTCTTTTCATAAACATACAGATGTTGAGAAAAGTGAATATTTGGTTCTCTTAAGTGCTACTATTAATTTATGTAGAGTTATGCTACAATGATTTCTTTTGGTCATGATGAGTCGATGATTCTTTGAATAAGGGGAATTTCATTGCATTTCTTGAATATTCTGCTGATATATGTGAGGCTATTCATAAAGTTGTTCTTGAAAATGCTCCAAAAAATCAACAAATGACATCTCCTAAAATTCAGAAAGATGTTATTAGCTGTTTTGCTAAAGAGATACAACAAAGAATTATGGAAGAGTATGAGTCTAGTGATGTATCAGGAAAAGAACAAATGGCTGTGGTTTTTTGATTTGTTGACTCTCATGGGAATGTAAAAGAGAGATTCATTGGTGTTGTCCATGTGAAAGAGACATCGTCTTTGATCTTAAAATCTGCTATTGATGGATTATTTGCTAAGTTGGGCTTGAGTGTGATGAAAATCCGAGGCCAAGGGTATGATGGGGCAAGTAATATGAATGGAGAGTTCAATGGGTTGAAAACTTTGATTTTGAGAGAAAACGAGTCTGCACATTATATTCATTGTTTTTCTCATCAACTTCAACTGGCTCTTGTGTTAGGTTTTATGTCCGAAAGACAATTTGTAATTGTTTTATTAAAATAAATGACAGAATTTATTTCATCTTATTTATTCGCATTTATTCCCAATATTAATACACTACAAAAACCCTAAGTATATTGATTATGTAATCACATAATGGCTATACACACGAGGATTGAGTTTGTGAAATATACTTGAAATTGACTTAGTCCGTAGCGTTTATTAATCTGAGTACGGGTCTCTAGATTAATTTGCTGATAATGGGCCCAGAACACTTTAGGTGTGACAGTCTTGTCCGGACTATCGGTAATAGGGTACCTAATGGGGCATTTATATATGATGATAATCATATAGGGCTGGACCGATATGATTTGAGTTCTTGATATAATTTCGTAATCGAGAAGTCTTATCGAATCATAAGATGATCATATATGGATTAATCTCAATCCTGAGGTGATCACAAACAACTGCTTAGACTGGGTAGGGTTTGATGTGTTAGTAAGGATCACTTCTTAGTATGTGGTCCAACACTTTTCGTTGGCTCTATTCTAGGATGAGTGAGTAGTCTGTGCTATCACAGATATGGAATCCATTCCTTCCCTCGGGAATTAGACAGACATTCCCTTATATTTTAACCCCAGAAAAACTAATCGATGGGCCCGTTTCATATTATATTAGTTATGAACTAATTGATCACTAGGGGTTAATGGTAAATAAGGATAATATGTTTCGAGAAGGGTTTACGGAGATATCCCGAATCGAAGTGAAACGATCTATGGAGGATTTATCCGTATGTAATGATTATATCAATGGACACCTTATGACTCGTAGTTCGATGTAAGTTTATATCTATATTCAGCAGAGTTCAGTTTCGGGTTTATGGTGGTGTAATCCCGAAATTAATAGATTGAATATTATTTTTCGGTCTGACGGATAATATTATTTAATTTATTGTAGCTACTGAATATGGGCCCATGGTCCCCGACGTGACTCCTAATAGAGCATATATGTTTTCTCGTCGTTTCACCTCAATTGTAATTAAGTAGTTGGATTGGACTATTTAATTGATATGTGGATTAATTGTTTCGTTGGACTAGATAATTAAATACATGGAAAAGAAATTTTTTGGCCCAATGTGTCAAAATTTCGTGTGACCTAATATTTTATTAGGGGGTGGCCGAAATTTGTGTTATGTAATTATTAAGGAATTAGTTTTCTTGGATAATTATTTACATGTGATTTATCTTTTATTTGTTAATTGATAATTCATGAAATATTAGATAATAATATTATTTATCCTAATTTGTTTGGGATAATTATTTTATTTATCTTTTATTTAAAATAAGGATTAATCTAATAATTATATTTTAATTATTAAATCCTTGGAGGACAAGGATTACTCTCCTATATAAAGAGAGTTCTCCCAAGCCTTTTGACACAACACATTACACGCATAATTGGTGAGTATTCTAGCTTAGAATTTTCGGCTATAATACTAAGGGTTAGAGTTTTAGAAAATTTCGGGTTTTCTAAGGTAGCATATCAAGGAGGTCCGGCGGCTTGAAACACCATCTACTTGGTGTTGCTTGGCGATACACGTCGGAAGACGGTGACATCTCATTGGATCGAGTAGCTTGGACTGAAGATTGTTCTTGGCGTTTATACACCATAAACAGGTAAACAATCTAAACCCCCTTGTAGGTTTAGATCTATTATTTTATGTATTTTGGTTGACTAGATCTAGATCGTATACTTTCCGCTGCGTAATCGGGTGGATCTATGATCCATCCGGCGATATTACATCCAACATCTTGTTGGAGTGGCTAGAAAACATAATGATGTTGAAGATTTCTTTTATAAGACATCCATGTTGGTGACTATTGTCGGGGCCTCTTGTAAGCGTAAAGACATGATTCGACAAAGCCATAAAGAATACATAATGGAAGGCATCACTAGTGGTTTGATTGACACGGGGAAAGGATTAAACCAAGAGTTAAGTCTTAAGAGAGCCGGAGATACACGTTGGGGATCTCATCATGATTCTTTGAAACTTGGTTAATTTTTTTTTCAACTGTTATTGATGTTCTTACAGTTGTTTCAAGTGATGCTACACATTCATCAAAAGAAGCCCAAGCAGACGGTTTGTTGAACTATCTTTTATCATTTGATTTTTTCTTCATTTTGCAATTGATGTTGAAAATATTAAAGATCACGAATGTGTTGTCACAAGCTTTGCAAAAAAAAAAAAAAAAAAAAAAAAAGACATTGTGAATGCTATGAAATATGTTAAACTTGCAAAGAGCCGGTTGCAAGCATTAAGAGATCATGGATGGGAGGATCTTTTAAATAGTATCACCTCATTTTGCAATGAGCATGGGATTGGTTGTTTGAATATGGATGATGAATATGGTACTCCAGCTAGTCGTCGCCGTAATCCAAACAAGCACATTACTAATGATTTTCATTATCGCGTGGAATGCTTTTATGGAATTGTGGATATGCAACTTTTAACGATGAATGATCGATTCAATGAGATCAATTCGAGTTGCTTTTGTATTGGTAGCTTGAGTCCATTTGATAATTTTCTTTGCATTTGATTTGCAAAGGTTGATGAAGTTAACCGAGTTTTATCCCAATGACTTTTCTCATCTTGAATGTGAGACTTTAAAGGACCAACTAGAGACATATATCATGGATGTGAGATCAGATATCATATTTAGCAAGTTGAATGGGATCGGTGATCTATCTACATTGTTGGTGCAAACAAAAAAGCTTATGGGGTATTTTTTTGGTGTATCGGCTTTTGAAATTAGCATTGGTTTTACGGTTGCAGCGACAAGTGTAGAAAGAAGCTTCTCTGCAATGACTCGTTAAGAATGATTTGCGGAATCGAATGTCGATGAAGTTCACGAATGATTGTCTTCTTTGTAACATTGAAAAGATTTGCTCACGTAGTATTACAACGGATGTTGTAATTAAACGATTTCACATGAAACCTCGTGAGGGACAATTGTAATTTGTTGGTTATGGTTATTTTGTGCCTTAAACAATTGTTAATTATGGGCTATGTTTGGTAATTTTGTGTACGGATTACTTGGTATTTGTTGTCTAATGTATTATTATTTTGTGTCTGGAACAATTGTTTTACTCTAATTTCTCACCAAAAAAAAATGTAATCATCGAACTTTTATCAATTTGTCTTGCCACTGTATTTTATTCCCTGGTCCACCTGAATCGGCGACTCTCAACCTTTTCTTTTTCAAAACATAAGAGTGGAAGACAAAATAGACAACCCCATTCCCACCTCAACACACCCCACACGGCACAAGAAAAACCATATTTTGGATTCTTCGAATGCAAAACCAAACTACAGGAAAACACGTAATAAAAAAAGGTAACAGGAAATGAAACTACTTGAAAATCTGATGTGACGGAAAATCACACCCCATATTGACGACGTTCTTTCATCCAAAGTAGAAAAAAAAAGACCTTGCGTAAGACACGAAGTAAAGTGACACTATTAAAACATGGAGCTAACAAAAAGACCTTACGTTCTTTCCGTTCTGCTTTTGCTTAGAATCTACAAATAGATCACCAAGATCTCCAATTTGTTCAGCACTTGCGTTTGCATAGTGAGATTCATAGCCAGATCTGATCCGATGGGACCAAACACTTTCCTTAATTTTCAGATAACGTTCCTGGACATCCTTGGGAAGCCTATCTAAAATCATTTTTTCTCTTTCTGCTTCTTCCTTATCATAACTGATTGGGGATGACCCGAACAGGTCTACGTGTACAGATCTACGTGTCAAGTGTAAACGGAATGGATCAGCAGGACAAGATAGAGCTTTACGACGACTGGAGGTCGATCTGACGAGGGTCCAACCAAGCTGACGAGATCCTGATCGAGGCCAGGGCGAGTCCTGCACTGCAGGAGGAAGTAGACAGACCAGACCAAGGCAGGACCCTGATCAGAAGACGCAGGTCGGGAACATATGCATCTGGGATGTAAAGCAGTCGTTTGTAGACGTGAAGACGTGGGGGGGACTACATAACCGCCCACTAACCCCAGTATCATGGATAACCGCCTGAACTACGGTTGTACTTGATTCCAAATAGATATATTTGGATACGTAGGCAGCTTATTCATTAAGTTCGGTCCATTCAAATAACAACAACTACTCTCTGTACAATCCTAGACCAAGAAAGACCCGATTGTTTATTCGTTTCATTCAGAGTTCGATCATTGGCGCTAGAAGGAGGGCATTTTTTGTTTTTAGTGGCAGATTACAGAGTAAAGAACATGAAATCTAAGAAAAATCAACAAGGGAAGGATCCAGCAGGTTCCTCGTATAATCCAGAAAATACGGATCAAGATCCAGAAAAACAACCAGACGATCAAACAAATCCTAAGGAAATGGCGAAGCAACTCCTAGTGGATGCTTTAAAGACAATGGGAGATCAAGATTTTCAGGTTCTTTTCGAAAGTGTGAGGAAAGGGAAGGAAAAGGTAGAAACTTTCGGAGAAGAAAGGCAGTTATCACCGGACAACAGGGGTGGTCATAGGGAAGCTGTGGAATCCAATTGTCGAGTTGTTAAGAGCAAAACTCGTCAAGCAGATGAGGCTGCAAGGGCCGAATTGGATGCAATGCTAGAAGATGAGGAGGTTGAGTTCCATCTGGCTTCGCCCTTTGCAAAGCATATTGAAGCCTACCCATGTCCCAGAGAATTCAAGATACCCAAAATCAGTCCATATGATGGAACAAAAGACCCGTATGATCATATGCATCAGTATATAGCGCATATGCAGTTGTACAACGCCCCAGACGAAATGAAATGCAAAGCTTTTCCCGCACTCCTATCTGGAAGGGCTAGGGACTGGTTCAACAAGTTGCCGTCCAGATCTATCACCAGCTTTACAGTTTTAACAAAGAAATTCATGAGTATGTTTATCACTGCGAGACCGTTTCAAAGGAACAGTACTCATCTGCTTACCATTAAGCAAAAATCCGACGAAACGGTTCTACAATTCATCAAGAGGTTTAATGCAGAATCAACCCAGGTGGCTGATGTGGATGATCGATTTCTGGTAGCCTCATTCGTAGCAGGGCTACGAGAGGGGAGGTTACATGCTAAGTTAAACGGGAAAATCCCAAACTATGGAAGAATGCTTGGCAATCGCTTTCAAGCACTGTCAGGGTGAAGAAGCTAATCGTCCCAAGCGCGAGTTGAAAAAATGAGATCACAGAAAGGGAAAAGCAGAAGAGAAATCTGATAAAAAGCGTAAGTCGGTTTGGGATAGGGTGCAGGCACCTATAACCGATAGATTGGGCAAAAAAGGGGCCCTGCAGGACAGAGACTTAATCCCGTTGAACAGATCACGAGAACAAGTTCTGGCCATCATAGAACGTAAAGGCATAGTGAGAACTCCATTTCCCATGAAAGGACCAAGGGAAAAGCGAGATCAGACCAAATTCTGTAAGTTCCACCAGGTTGTTGGTCATGATACAGAGTTTTGTAGGGAGTTGATCAGGGACATTAATGCAGCCGCTATGGAAGGAAGACTTGACGAAGTAATTGACTGATCTAGTAATGAAGAGCCCAGAGGGCGCAGAGAGTTCAGGAGAGGAACACATCAGAATGACAGAAACATGAACAATGAACAGAGAAGACCAAGGAATCCATCCCCGGATTAGGACGGTCAGATCGATAACCGTCCAGTAAATACATTCAATACAATTATGGGAGGTCCAAGCCAGACAGATCAGGAAAAGGAAGTAGAGACAACAGGCGAGGCAGTCGTCGATCGAGTGCAGTAAGCGTCAAAAAATATCAGGTGAGGTGAAGTACGGACCAGAGGATCCACTACCATTGGTCATCAACAATGAAGAAATTTGGTCATTGAGGCCGTAATCAACAAGAATCGGGTAAAAGAATTTGCGTCGATACAGAAGTGTTTGTTGACAACTTGTATTCTGAGGCCTTCCAGGCCATGAAGTTGAAGGACTCCAGTTTAACACCAGTATCCACACCTCTGTTCGGATTTGCAGGCCCGCCTATCCATCCTATAGGCATGATCACGTTACCTACAACTTATGGTAAATTACCTAGGGGCAGGACCCTCATGGTAAATTACATTATGGTTAAAGCACCCTCAGCTTATAATGTCATCATAGGACGACCAACAACCATCGATCTGCGAGCTGTTATTTCCCCAGCCCATAACAGTATGAAGTTTCCAGCCAATTCTATACCGGTTGAGATTAAAGGAGATGTAGAAGTAGCCAGGAGCTGCTACACCTCTGTAGTTGGTGAAAAACAACTAGTTGAACAGGTAACTCTTGAGGAATTATTACCAGAGGAAGAAAAAACTTGGGTATCAGCAGATCAGACTGAGGTTGTTCAGATCGGGAAACAAGGAGCAGAGTCAGCAGTCAGTATAGGTTCTTGGATTCCAGGCCCCTATAAAAAGGCGTTAACAGATGTGCTCAGAGAGTACGAAGAAGTTTTTGCATGGAAAATAGATGATATGCCAGGTTTATCACCAGAATTTATTGTCCATAGTTTAAACGTGGATCAGAGCAGGCCTCCAGTTCGTCAAAAAAGAGACATTTGCACCAGAACGGATCTCAGTCATTGAACAGGAAGTTGCAAAGTTAAAGCAAGCAGGAATTGTCAAGGAGGTGGTTTACCCAGAGTGGTTAGCCAATCCGGTCTTAGTGAAGAAGTCAGATGGATCATGGAGAATGTGTGTGGATTTTACGGACTTGAACAAACCTTGCCCTAAGGACAGTTATACTTCACCCAGAATCGACAGGCTGGTGGATTCGACTGTGGGTTTTGAGATTTTTGGGTTCCTGGACGCGTATAAAGGATACCACTAAATTTTTATGGACCCAAAAGATGCAGAGAAAACAGCCTTCATAACTGAGTTCGGGACATATTATTATGTAACCATGCCATTTGGGTTGAAGAATGCAAAGTGCTACCGGAGGCGATTAATCGAATTTTCCATGATCAGATAGGCAAGTCCATGGAAGTCTATGTTGATGACTTACTGATCAAAAGCAGGTCTTTAGATCAATATTTGCAAGATGTCAAAGAAGTCTGTAAAGTACTTCGAAATGCCAAAATGAAGCTGAATCCCAAGAAATACACCTTTGGTGTTAGGTCTGGAAAATTTCTGGGTTACATGATTTCAAAAGATGGAATCAGGGCCAATCCAGACAAGTTGGATGCTCTGAAGACGATGCCGCCACCCACCAATATTAGAGAGGTTCAAAGATTAACTGGAAGATTAGCAGCATTGAATAGATTTCTTTCACGTTCAACACAGCGTGCACTGCCTTTCTTTAAGATTTTAAGGAAAGCAACACCATTTCATTGGGGGGCAGATTGTCAAGAAGCTTTCGATGAATTGAAGAAATATTTTTTGGAATTACCAACTCTGACATCTCCACAAGAAGGAGAGGTGTTATACCTCTATCTATCAGGAGAGATTTTATGGTGCAACGGTTGTAGGAAGGTTATACCAAGTGGTATACATTAGAGCCTCTTATTTTTTCTCTCTTTCACATAATACACTTTTATCGTGTGTGAGAGGTTAGAAATGAATGGTTGTAATATATGCCACTTGGTAAAACCTTCCTACAACGGTTGTATTTTAAAATTTCACATCTATCAGTCTGTGATGAGGCCATTAGCGCTGTCTTGGTTAGGCAATAGGATACACTCCAGAAGCCAGTTTATTTCACGAGTAAATCCTTACATGGACCTGAAGTGAGGTACTCAGATGCGGAGAAATTGGTACTAGCATTGGTACATGCGTTCAGGAAATTGAGATCTTATTTTCAGAGTCGCCCGGTGGTCGTCTTTACCGATCAGCCATTAAAGCAAATATTGAGCAGGCCAGATACTTCAGGTCGCTTAGCAAAATGGGTCGTCGAATTGGCAGGTTACGATCTGGAATACAGACCAAGAACCACTGTGAAAGCTCAGGCCGAAGAGAAATCTATTTCTATCGATCAGCAAGCGCGTCCAAAAGAATCAGGCCAGTGGAAGTTATTCGTTGATGGAGCATCTAGCAAGAGTGGGTCAGGAGCAGGCACCTCAAGGTGTACAGTGACTCTCAACTGGTAGTAAACCACATCAGGGGAGAGTATGTAGCAAAGGAGGAGCCTATGAAAAAGTATTTAGCTCTGGCCCAATCAAAGATAAACTAGTTTCAAGAAGTGCAAATGGAGCAGGTCTCCAGATCACAGAATACCAGAGCAGATGCCTTGTCCAAGTTAGCATCGAATTTCTTGTCTGACAAGAAGGTCCTGATTGAGCAATTAAACCAACGTAGCTATGAAGTATCTGAAGTACAACCGATCACACAGAGGGAAACATGGATGGATTCCATTGTATCATATTTAAAAGACGGCCAGTTACCAGGGGACAAAATGCAAGCTCGTAAAATCCAACGCTTATCTGATAGGTATGCCCTATTCAATGATATCCTGTATAGAAAATCATTCATATCCCCTTGGTTACGTTGTGTTACTATAGAAGAGGGCAATTACCTGTTGAGAGAGGTCCACCTGGGAATCTGTGGAAACCATATAGGATCAAGGGCTTTAGCTAGGAAATGCAGGTTGTTTGGTTATTATTGGCCTAAAATGCAGCAGGATGCAGAGGAGTTAGTCTTGGCATGCAGGTCATGTCGGGTTCATGGTAATCTATCCCATCGACCACACGAAAATTAACTCCAGTTATCTCGGCCTGGCCCTTTGATCAATGGGGTGTCGACCTGGTTGGGACACTGCCAACAGCACCAGGAAGTTTTAAATTCCTAGTGGTAGCCGTTGATTATTTCACTAAATGGGTGGAGGCTGAGCCATTAACCACTATCACAGCTAAACAGATCCAAAAATTCTTGTGGAAGAACTTGATATGCAGGTATGGGATACCAAAGACCATAATTTCAGACAACGGTACCCAATTCGAGGACAGTGGAGTTCAAGAATGGTGTGCAGATTTGGGCATAACGCAACACTTCACCTCTGTTGGTCATCCGCAAGCAAATGGACAGGTGGAGCAAACTAACAGGCAGATCAAGCTTGGCTTAAAGAAAAGACTGGAGCAGGAAGGCAAGCATTGGGTGGAACACCTCCCAAACATTGTATGGGCCTACAGGACAACCCCAAATACGTCAACACGTGAAACTCCATTCTCACTGGCCTATGGATGTGAAGCTATAATTCCAGCAGAAATTGGATTGCCATCCCCCAGAGCAACACTGTATAATGATCAGGTCCAAGAAGAGGAAATTAAGCATGCTAAAGATGAGCTGGAGGAGAAAAGAGATATTGCTCTGATCCGAATGGCTAAATATAAGCAGCAGGTGTCCCATTATTATAATTCCAAAGTGAAACAGTGCTACTTTAAGGTTGGTGACCTGGTCTTGCGCAAAAACGAAGTCAGCAGGCAAGAATCAAGTGGAAGCTTGAGTCCTAACTGGGAAGGACCTTACCAGATCATCAAAGTACATGGAAAATGAGCATATCAATTGGCGGATAGCCAAGGGAAAACTGTTCCCAGAAGATGGAATGCGGTTAATCTGAAGAAATTTTATATTTAAGGCAAGTGATTGTCGTTTTTATTTTTGCAAGTCTATTATGCATTATGACTTTATCTTGAACTTATGAATTATGTCATGGCTGTAATATATTTCCATTGTGAAACTCTTCAAAAGAAAAGGTTCTTAAATCTGAAAAATCATATCGTTTTTGACCTCAGGTCAGGTCGTTTATCTTTAGACCTCAGGTCAGGTCGAAAAACTCTTAAAAAGAGAATATTCATTAAATCTGAAAAATCAGATCGTTTTTTACCTCAGGTCAGGTCGTTTATCTTTTAGACCTCAGGTCGAAAAACTCTTAAAAAGAGAATATTCATTAAATCTGAAAAATCTGATCGTTTTTTACCTCAGGTCAGGTCGTTTATCTTTTAGACCTCAGGTCAGGTCGACAAACTCTTAAAACGAGAATATTCATTAAATCTGAAAAATCAGATCGCTTTTTACCTCAAGTCAGGTCGTTTATCTTTTAGACCTCAGGTCAGGTCGTCAAACTCTTAAAAAGAGAAAAATTCATTAAGTCTGAAAAGTCAGACATCTAAGACTTCAGGTCAGGTCATAAACTTTCATGCCTCATGTTAGGTCAATAATCTTGGATATAACTAAGCTGCTATAACCACAGTATGACATTTGCTGCACATGCCAATCATATGTCATACTGGGGGGAAGGATAAGGAGATATGAGGCACAAAGCAAACATATTTCATAAAAAAGGCACAAAGCAAACATACTTCATAAAAATTCAAGAAATTCCCATATGAAGACAAGGCAAAATAACAGAGTTTGGAGACAACCACAGCAAAATTATAATGTTTGGAATCAAATTGAAATAGAGAACAGGCTAAATGTTTTCACTTCGAGTTGGGGGGAACTTGAGATTGTGAAGATGAGCTAGCTTGAGTAGGTGGAGGCTTCCAGCCATACTTGGAGACCAAGTCCACACCCTCCCTAAACTCATTGAATCTGGCTTCATAAATTTGAGACCCATCATTTCTGTTCCAGCCCGCATGGGAAAGCTTGGTAGCATCAACATCAAGGCCTGCAGCTTTCATATCTTCAATGGCTGAGGAGTACCCAAACCAGATAATTGGGGCAAACAACATCTTGATACTATCAGCTAGCTCATCAGACCTCCTATAATTAGCAAGGGCTTCAGCAATGTGCTCAGGCAGCTTGCTCTTCAAAGTATCCCTCTCTTTTTCAAGGGTAGCTACCATCTCTTCCAGGTTGGATTTGATTTGATTAGTAGTAGCTAGTTGGGTCTGGAACTCATTGTTTTTGGTTTTCAATTCATCGGACAAAGCCATTTTTTTAGCAGCAGAAGTATTCAACAGATCCTCATATTTTGCTTTCCATTACGATAAGGAGTTGGCGGATCTTCCTTAACTTTGCCGAACTTCTCGATGCAGGGCGGGATCTCCTTTACCAGTTTAGCCCCTAACGAGAGAAGACAGGGTGCAAAATCAGTATATATTCTCCAAAAAAGACAAGTTATTACCTATGAAATAAAACACTTACAGATGTTGACAAATCTTGATTGGTCCACTCTCTCCAATCGTATCTTTCTCCCTGATGTCGTTCTGAGGTCTCAGCATCTCCATCAGCTTGATCTTGAGATCTAATACGCTTTAAAGCACGCCTAGTCTCAGTTGTAGTCTCTACCAAAGCAGTGCGAGGAGCTATCCGATAATCATTGGTCTCCTCAGAGTCACCGTCAACTTGATCAGTCTCGATTGAGGGCTCCGTTGGATGGCTGTCAACAGGTTTGGCAGTCTGAACTGGCACACCTGAGTTGATAACGGGATCGGGTGCATCCTGGCCTCTGGGAGGTGAAGCCTCATCAGCAATATGGATGATATCGGTGAAGCTTGCCACTGCAAATGCCAACAAGAAGTTAAAAACATGTCTCAGACAAAAAATAAATATTCAAAAGCAAAAAGGGGAATCCTACTTATATTATATCTCTCCTCAGATAGTTCAACATAAGGTTCTGGACCGGCAGTTTCCAAATGAGCAGCATCGATTAAATTAGAACTGTAATGCCTCAAACCCAGGTATATGGGAGATGCCCTGATGTCGTTTATCAACTTCTTGTCCGCTTTGCTCTCCAACGCATCGCTATTCTTAGTGGAAGTGTTCCACTTGCCTAAATCTATAGCAGTATTGTGCCTAATGAAGAAGAAGTGCTTCTTCCAATCAGAGAAAGACTGATCTGTTTTCTTAATCAAACGGACACTACCCAAATTATCAGTTCTCCTACAAAAGCAGTACCAGCCAGGACTCTTCTTAACCTGTTTGCATTGGTAGAAAGTTCTAAGAAGTACTAGAGTGAAGGGGATGATGGATAACCTACACCAGATCAGGAAACCTGTTATAGCTCTTATGCTATTAGGAACTATCTGACCAAGTCCTAGATCGTAATAGCGAAGTATCTCCAGAAAGGCGGGAGGAAGAGGAAACCTAAGACCGCATTCAAACTGTTCTTTATAAGCGATTGCAATACCCAGCGAGGAGGCAAGCGACACTTTTTCCGGACACGAAGTCGGGATAGGGGTATAAGTGTTCCTATTTATCCCAAACTTGTCGCAGATGTCTGTGATATCCGAATCCTTCAATTTGGAGTCGATTACGTGGCAAGCCATCATTTTCTTGGTTTCGTAGGTCCTCATCAATGCTCGTATGGGCGCAGATAAGCCGGAAATACTATACTCAGTCGGAGGCGATTCGACAAGGGTAGGGACAATAGAAGCAATCAGATGAAAGGGAAGAATAGAAAAGAGGTTTTCACCGGGTTGGATACTTGGTGGTTTTGATTCATATGGAGTAAAAAAAAATTACACAAAGGGCAGAAAGACTTACTTGCAAATCGAAGAGCAAATCCACCAAATCTGACTTCTGCGTCTATAAATAATGATGGGTGTTTACAGAGTTTAATAGATGTAATAATTTTTAACCAGAGGATGGGACGTTTGGGCTACACATCGATTGGAAAGAAAAGCGTGTGCATTTATGGTGGCGTTTGAGATAACCAAGGCAAAGATAGACAGGCCATCTGGACGGTACACGTGGCATAACCTTGAATCTCAGATCTTAATCCATCAGAAGTATAAAACTATATCGATTAAGATCTGAGGGCTTTGATTGGGGATGACCCGAACAGGTCCACGTGTACAGATCCACGTGTCGAGTGTATACGGAATGGATCAGCAGGACAGGATAGAGCTTTACCTGACCTGGAGGTCAGTACGACCAGAGGGTCCAACCAAGCGGGCGAGATCCCGATCGAGGCGAAGCGAGTCCCGACCGAGAGAAGTAAACCAGAGACCAGACCGGCGGGACCACGATCAAAAGACGCAGGACGGGAACATATGCATCTGGGATGTAAAGCAGTCGTTTGTAGACGTGAAGACGTGGGGAGACTACATAACCGCCTACTAACCCCAGTATCACGGATAACTGCCTGAACTACGGTTGGACTTGATTCCAAATAGATATATTTGGATACGTAGGCAGCTTATTCATTAAGTTCAGTCCATTCAAATAACAACAACTACTCTCTGTACAATCCTAGACCAAGAAAGACCCGATTGTTTATTCGTTTCATTCAGAGTTCAATCAATAACATTTACAGCGCTCTCTTTCTGCTTCTCCCTTACATTTACAGAGCTCTCCACTTCCCCATGGTAGAAAATAATCGAGAGGCTGCTCAACATTTTCAACGCGATCCCGCTTCTCCGTCGCCGGCGGCAGCGGCCTCGATTGTCGAGACCCGTCCCTGATTTCAGCATGCATGCGCTTCTCCGTGGTAGATGGAAGCCGCAATTGAGAAGAACCCTCTTCAATTTCAAGAGAGCTGACAGCATCCAATAGATCAAACGCAGTGGCAGTTCTCATCATCGTGGATGTGCCCTTCGAAACCTACGTATCTCTACCCACGGTGAAGAAGTTGCTTCTGCGGGTTCTGTTTTCTACTTCGGTTTAGAACTTATATTTTTGGCCCAAAAAGGTTTTTGCAGAGTCCATCCACACACGATAAGAATTAAGGGAAACTTGGAAAATTATGTCTCGGGGAAATTCTTATATGAGGAGTTTCCTATTGGAACGGACTGTCGGATGATTGTCAAGTATAAAAAATAATAAATCTGTTTTACTTGTTTTTTCATGTGTTACAAATCCAACGACCGAGAGTAATAGGGAGTGTCTACAGCAGAATTACCCCTTAATGACTCGTTTATTTACCGGGAATAGAATGGAATATTTTGCCAAATATTCCATTCTCACGTTTGTTTAAGGATAGAATGATAATTTTTTAGGGCTAATGGTCTAAAAGGACACTAAATTAATTTAATTAAATAAATAAGACATGCTAAACTTTTCATTGTTTATAAGGACACATTTTAAATAAATAAACAAAAATAGCATCAATGAAAAAAAGACCACAAAAAAAGGAGAACAGGATAGCGGAAGATTCAATTCCGTTTGTTTTGGGTTGGGGTTTTTTTTCGGTTTGTTTTAGATAAAGTGATTGAAGTAATGATTATAAAGTTAAGATGTTTTTTTGAAATTTGTGTAGATTATGAAATGATTGGTGAAATAATGTAGTATAAATAAAATAATGGTAAATATTATAAAGTTGATAAAGTGAAATTATAAGAGATAATTTAATATTTTTTTATTTGTAGTTGAAAAAATGATTGGTAAGAGAATTATAAGATATGATGAGTGAAGTGATATAAAAAACTCCGAAAAAAACTCTAATGAAAACAAACGGAGCCTTGAGTGTTTTTTTAATTATTTTATTTTGTTTTATTTTAACAACAGGCGGTAAAAGTGTTTTTTTTTCGGTTTTTCTTTTCTTTTTTCGGGAGGCTGAAAACTTGGGGAAATAAAAAAAAAAGTTATTTTATCTCTCTTATAAAATATTTTAAATAGTTATATCTTTTGATATAAAACTTCGATTATCGTAATTATTTCACCATATAATTCTTATTTCGAAATTTGCTTCATAAAAACCAACACGATGCAGAGACACCCGATGCAATGACCACCGGATGCACTGACAACCGCGATACAGTGACACCGCAATGCATTGACCACCGTGGTGCGAAGGCTACCGATGCATTGACCAAATAGCGATCGCGATTACCGCAATGAAGCGATGCCCCCCCCGATCAAATGACCACTAATATGCAGTGACCACTGCGATTTTGTGACCACCCCGATGCAGTGACCATCGTGATGCATTCACCACTGCGATGTAATGAACACCCCGATGCAGTGACTAGCACGATGCATTGACCACAACGATGCATTGACCACCCTAATGTAGTGACCATCGCGATGCAGTGACATTTGATGAAACAACACTGCGATGCCATTTGATATTTTTCTGACGTAATTTTAGAAAATCAAATTTTTTTATCATAAATTTGACTTGAAACGGCTATATCTTTTGATATAAAACTTCCATCAACATAATTCTTTCACCATAATTCATAATTTTTCATCCTCTTTATTCTGATATCTCATTTTATGAAGCGACACATCATGCAGTGACACTCAATGACACCAACATTTTATGAAGTGACACCATATGCAGTGACACCTCATGACATCAACATTTTATGAAGTGACACCATATGCAGTGACACTCAATGACAACAACATTTTATGCAGTGATATCAGCATTCACACATACAATAACACCCAATACTTCACATTCAGTGTCAATGCAATCAAAACAATCGTGTATTCACCATCAAGCGTCACTATATTTTCTCTTACACTTTATGAATGACGTATTAGTTGTCACTTCACATTTAGAGTCAATTGAAGATACAATGACAAATGTTAAATGCAAAATGCACTAACGATTGTTAATAATGTAACAATTGTATATCATGTAACATTAACATTACACCAATAGTGACATTACATTTAAAAAATGACACAACATCGAGAATGACACTACACCAAGAAAGACTACAATTATTTTACAAAGCTAGCAAATTTATGTATCCACATATATATACAGCGACATCAATGTCACCGTATCCAATTTTTTTTTAAAGAAAAGGGATCATATATATAAACCAAGGCTTAAAGCCTCTACAACCATACAAAGTCAAATCACCAACATCCCAAAGGCTTGCAAAATCTTGGCCGCAAGAACCATCATAAAAAAGAAAACCTTGAATTCATGATATATATGCAAATGCTAAAACATTGAGAACAAATAAGCTCGCTTGATATTGCTGAATATCCTTGGCCATGAAGGTAACCCTTTTGGCATGGATAGCACAGAGATTTGGTACTTGTCTGTCTCCTTGAGGATTCCTTAGCCAAAATGGCTCATCAGTTAGTTGCCATTTTAACCAATTCCTCCATTGCTATCAAATCAAGCTCTAAATACATTGATCTTTCCAATGATATATCAATGGTCGTAGTAGCAGCAGCCGTGTTTGTGTTTCCTCTCATTGGAGCTAAGCTACCATTGCAAGACTACTTGAATTCCTAATTGATCTGAAATCTTGACTACTACCTAGCGGCAATGGTGAAGGTAATGTTGTTGATGTTACGACGTTGCTGCTCAAACCACAAAAATTGTTTCCTCCAACTCCAAGTTCTAGGCTTGAATCCGGTAATAGTGGAGCTAATACATGTATGGGCCTTCCGAAAAACTTCCCGGCAAGTGCACAAGCACGATCTAATTCATCCTTGAGCAGTGCATTCTCCATTTTGAGATGTTGCTCCTCCAAAGACACTTCACCCATCACTACCGGACCACCGAAATGCGTGCAACTTGGAGTGCTTGTACAACCAGTCAAAAAGAAATTAGAAAACAAATCTTAAGTTAAAACAATGAGAGTTTGCAAATAACTTGTTGTTACCTGCATCACCAGACTTCTATCTTTCCCCTTGGACAGAGCCTCAAGATTAATGTTATCAAGCTGCAATTCATGTAAGAAAAAAGACTCACGTTAAGCTTCATTCTTCCAATGATTCAAGAAATTCCCAAAAAAATCGACCAAAGGAAAACTTTGAAAAATAGGACATCAAACTAGCAAAAACAAGTGTTAGAGACCCTAAACCCTAAACCCTAAAGATCTCTCCCTCTCTTGAAGAACCCTAAATTGGATTACAAGCTGAAGAACTCCAAGATTTCCCGAAGGAAGCAGGTATTGCTGAAGGTTGTTTCGTAAATAATTGAAATTGATTGGTTAATTGGATTACAGTCGATTTAAGTGGGATTATGGTAATACATGTACCTTATACTGTACAAACTGATATTGGAGGGTGATTGGTGAAATTAAGGGGTGTATTATTAGGTTTAATCGGTGTAGTTTGTGATATAGAACCATTGGATATTGTGAATTTGAAATTAAACTGGATTTTGCATATCTTTAATCGAGTTAAGCCCATGTAATCTGTGTTTTATGATACTTTGTAAGTGCGTCATGCATGTACTAAAGCGGGTTATCTTTTTTGTTTATTTTGTAGAAAAGAAATGGAGCTTAAATACCAATTGTCAAGAGTGGAGAGGGCGAAGCCAAGTACGATTGTTAATAGAAGTCATGTTTGATAAAGTTGATTATGTCTATTCTAAATTCGACAAACAACACAAGACAACACTAAAAACAGTTGTTTTGGAAGTTTAATTAGGCTTCCTAAGTTTAATGGTATTCAAATCTTGCATAATATGTTGATGAGTCAGGTGGCGGGCAATTCAAAAGAAATTTTCTGGTTTAAGATTGGAAACAAGTCTGTCAGGTTTTGTTTGAAGGAATTTACACTGGTTACCGGTTTAAATGTTAGGAACTTTGAGTGGTCAGTGAGTGAGAAGAAAGCTAAATATTGTCGTATTGTCAAAAGCTATTTTATGAAAAAAAAAAAGTTGATTAGTAGAAAAGATGTGTTGGCAGTGTTTCCTAGGGTTGCGGATGAAAAAGATAAGTACAAGTTGGGTTTGTTGATTATTTTGTCTTATGTTTTGTTGGCTGCGGAGGAAAATGTGTCTTTGGAATGGTGGTGGTTTATGTTGGTTGATGATTTGGAAGCATTCAACAAGTTTCCTTGGGGGAGCTTGTGTTATGAATACACGGTTCGCGTGTTTAATCGGGACCTGAGTAAGAAATTCAAAAAGAAGAAGGTGGCGTATACATTGTATGGATTCCCACATGCTCTGATGGTATGTCTTATGATATGTAGTATTGTTTTAATTCAGTAGTCTTAAAATTTTGGAAGTTGTTTTTGTAGTATTGTCTTATGAATGTTTGCGTAGGTATGGGCACATGAATCCATACCTTGTTTACGTTCGTTGGCGGAGTCTGTTGATATGGAAGCCTTGCCAAGAATGCGCAAGTGGACAATGGCAAAGAGGGTGACCTCTTCAAGTGTTGATGCTCTTTTACAAAAAGCACAGGTTTGAATGTATATCTTGTTAGGTAGTCCTTTCTTAAATGTTTGATGCCCGAATTAAATATCTTATTAATTTATATTATGAAATCATTGCAGGAGGAGGATGTTTTGCCAACTCTTGTTGTACGTAAGTCTAAAAAATCTAAGCCATATTATGTTGCTTTATTGGAAGTCCATGACAGTGATGTTAGTGAGGAAGAAGGAGGTGAGGAAGAAGAAGGTGAGGAAGAAGGAGGTGGGGTGAATCTGGATCAACCTTCAGTTCCTTAACCCTCTGAAATGGAGAAGGTGAAAGATGAGATTATAAGAGTGGTTAAAGAGGAAAACAAATTGTTGCAATGTGAACTGGAGGTTGTTAGGAGAAAGTTTGATTCGTTGGAAGCTATTGTCAAGAAAGCTTTATGTGAAAATGCTAGAGCTGACACGGTTGGAGGAGGTGAAGAGAGGAAGGAAGGTGAAGGTGAAGGAGGTGAAGAGAGGAAGGAAGGTGAAGGTGAAGATGAAGGAGCTGTTAATCCTGATCATCACATGGTTGGTGGTGATGAGGGTCAGGAAGGTCAGGGTGAAGGAGCTGCTAATCCTGATGATCACATGGTTGGAGGTGAAGAGGTAGGAGATCAATCTCAAGGCTAGGATGTGAATGTAAAACCTTTGAATGAAATGGTTGGAGGTGAAGAGAGGCATGAAGTTGAGGGGCCTGTAGGTGAAGGTCAAGAACTTGTAAATCTTGATGATGTAATGGTTAGAGGTTATGATGAGGTTGGGGAGCAATCTCAGAGTGAAGGTAAAATGGTTGCACTTGTATTATGAGTTAAAACCCCCATGAGTTTTCCCCTCAAAAAAAAAATATTGTTATGAGTTTTAAGTTGTAAATTGGATATTTAACATGTTAGGAGAAAAGGTGTTGGGGAAACAGAAAGCTCAGCTGGAGCCAGCATATCCTTATTTTCATAACTTGAAGAGAATGAAGCTTGATACCGTTCCCATTTTTTATCCGCACCGAGAAGTAGAAGCTAAGTTGATGGAGTTGCTTGATACCTTTCTGCATTTTGAAGAGGACAGGTATGAAATTGGCACCGTTGAAGTCATTTGTTGTTGTATCTTATTTAAATTTTTTTAACCTTTGAATGAATATAGTAAAAATGTGAGGCTGGTTGATGGAGATGTCAAAGCTTCAGATTTGAAAGTAGTTGTGGATGGGGGATGGGTGACAACCCCGGTAAGCCCGATGATGTGTTATATTTGCAGCAATATATGGTGAAATTTTTATTTAACTAATATATAATGTTTTACGATACAATTTAGATTGTGAATGCTGCATGTTGTGAGATCAGCCTCCGGCAAAAAGCTTATCCGGAGCTGTTTCAGCAAGATGCTCGCGTGCTCGACACATATTTTGCCATACTACTAAAACAGATGCATGCTGCCAGGGATAAGGATGTGACAATAGGGAATTTAAGTTTTGATAAGAAGCTGCTGAAGTATGTGACGGGGGAAAATCCACTTGGAGGCCAGCCCTGGACTGGTTGTAGATATCTATATATACCGGTGTCTGAGCAAGATCACTGGATTCTCTTGAAAGTTGATCTAGTAAACAGGATAATCTATGTTTATGACAGTTTGAAAAACCACATTAGACTGAATTTTCTTCAATCAATGCTTGTGTCTCTACAATTGCTTTTACCTTATTTAGTGAGGAAGCATGTGGATGGTTTCCAGAAGTATGCTTTAAAGAAATTGGGTTTGAAGAGAGTGAATTGTCCCCTTCAAGAAAACGGGTATGTTTCTTATTATTTATGCCAAGCATAGCTTAGTATTTATTAGTCGTTGTTTGATGTGTTGAGTAACTTGTATTGTATAGGTCTGATTGTGGTATTTACACGATAAAATTCTTAGAGTTCTTGCTTGCAAATATGGATGTGGCAGCGGTTGAGGGCAGGCATATGACATTCTGGAGAAAGAAGTTGGTGGCTGAGTTGCTAGCATCGCAATTCCAGCCATAGAAATTAGGGTTTTGTAAAGGATAACTGTTATGGAAGCTGAGTTGATGGATGTGTTTCTTGGAACAATTGATGGGGTTTTGTAATGGATAAATAGTTATGGAATCTAAGGTTTTGTAGTGGATAAGCAGTTATGGAAAGTATGGTTTGTTGTTTTTAATTAGCAGAAGTAATGCAAAATTGAAACCCTAGTTCATATTTCTTCTCAAGGATATTTTTAGAAAGAATGATGAAACCCTAGTTCTTATTTTTTTCCAGATTTGCAAACCATTGTTACAAACACTTAATTTATTGAAAATCATAGCAAATTGAAACCATTCTTACTTTTAACCAGATTTGCAAACCATTGTCTCAAGGATGTTTGCAGCAAGAATGATGAAACCCTAGTACTTTTTTGATTTATACCTTGAATTTGAAGAATTATTTTTGGTTTATCGATTTAGCATAATTCTCAGCAAAATAAACACCAAATTCATACATGGAATAATAGATAATAACAACAAAATTCAATCTAGTATTGTTTTACGAGTAATTTAAGTTTTTAACAAGTATGTACTGGGCACAATTGTAATTTTATGACAATTAATGTTTATTTGATCTGTGTTTCTGTGTTATTGTATTATGTCTTGATTAATTTGATTGTGATATGTGTTTCTGCGTTATTTGATGTTTTAATACTACCAATAATGATATATATCGTTATTTAAATCCATTCATAATTACATAATAACAAAATACATTCATTGTAATACCCCGTAGATATATATATAAATATATCTACTATCACACTTATATATAAACAAAAATAATTATAACTTATTTATGATGTGATTGCCCTTTCATGAAGTTATGGGATATTACATACATTTCAATCAATACAGACCAAGTTTTATGTTGTGGCGTTTTAACTGTTATGAAAACAATTTCAATGTTGTTTTTAAGTATTTTCATTATCTATATGTCATATTCGAATTATTACTATCTTGATACTTGTTTACTGTCATTATGTCATTATAGTAATATTAAAAAAGTAACTTCAATGTAAAATAAAACTTAATATGTAAAATAAAATATATAAAAAAAAAGGTTGTCGGATGTGTGTGCTTCATGTGAAGAAATTAGAACAATATCTGTGAAAAAGAAGAAAAAGCCATCAATGTAAAAACAAAAGTTGGAATCATGTGAGTGAATGAGTGAATGATGGTGAAATGATTGATGGATGATGATGGGCCCCATGGATCACTCAATTGAATGAGAAGGTGTGGGATTTTCTCCGTTTGTAATTGGAATTTAGTGTGAGGGAAAGTATCGGAACACGTTTTCCCATCAAAAAAAAATTATTTCATTAAATCTATATTTTCCTAATTACATTTTTTTGTGATTAAATCTTTTATTCATAATATGTATCGAACGTCACAGACAGTGTTATGACCTATTAAGTGGATCGTGTTGGAATAAAAAGTATCGAACGCCAAATGGATCGTGTTGGAATAAAAAGTATCGAACGTCAGTCGCCTTTACAGACACCTTAAACCCGCATAACCCGTGACTATAAAGGGATTTACCACCTACCTATATAATGGGGCACTTCCCACACAATTCATATCCCTACATCCAAACCTTCACTTTCATTTTCAAACTTTTGAATCATGTACCACCGAAGGATCCAAGTCCACTTACAGCAATACCCAACCGATCCCCGCTTGTTTCTCGACTATGGATCAAACGAGTATTACATAGATGATGACGTGTTCAACGACGAAGATGAAGTTCCTCCACGTTTTGAGAACTTGTTTGTGGCTAGATTGTTCGTGGTGAATTGGCAAATGCGACACATTTATCCAGAAGAACAATTCATTGGTCCACTAGATGAACGAGTTTGCCGTCGGTTGATCAACCGAGGTTGGCAACGGTTAGCTGAACACCCTGTTCGTGTAAATCTCGATGTGGTTCGGGAATTTTATGCAAATTCTTCAACTAGGCCTGATGATGGTTACACAGTCGTACGTGGAGTCCCTTTCTATTACAATTATGCTTTTCTACATGACTATCTTTGCTTACCCGGAGACCCTTACGTGGAGGACGAGTATATAGATGAGCATAGAGCCCTTGTTTATGCCACGCGGCGCATCGCCCCGGGTGCAAATCGGATTCTAAATGATGAACGAGATGAGTTGGCGGTGCCATATAGCCGCATGACCGGTGAAAGCGTATTTTGGCGTCGTTTTGTCCAGTTCAGGTTATTGCCACCTCGTCATTCTTATACTGTCTCATCAGATCAACTTCTCTTGATTTATAATATAATGACTAACATAAATATTGATGTTGCGTACCTAATACATGTGGAAATGAGAAGAGTAGCCATGACTGCACGTGAAGTCGGACTTCCGTACGATTCTATCATCACCGCAATAGCAGAACAAGCTGGTGTACAGTGATGAGATTATCAATCCACATTAAGATAATCAGTAATATGTTTTTATTGTACTGTTTTAATAAATGTAATGTATTATCTGTAACGTTCCTATGAATTTGTCCGTTTTATTGTAATATTCAATAAGTATTGTATTATTATATTACGTTTCATTCACCCACCATCAATTTATGTTGGAAAATCCGGTCAATAATCGTCAAAAATTGGGTAAAAACAGTATAAATCTGGTGGAAATCGGGTAAAATACGACGAAACCGGTCAATAATCATAAAAAACTGTAACACCGGTGAATGTCGTTCATAATTGAACAAAATTAGGTCTAAACCACACAAAATTCGTCAAAACCGGTAAAATTGGGTAAAACCAGTATAAACCTGGTGGAAATCGGGTAAAATACGACGAAACCGGTCAATAATCGTTAAAATCAGAAACCGTGAATGTCATTCATTATTGATCAAAATTAGGTCCGAACCGACAAAATTCGTCAAAACCGTAAAATTGGGTTAAAACAATTATAAATCTTGAAAATCGGGTAAAATACGACGAAACCGGTCAATAACCGTTAAAAACTGTAAAAACCGGTGAATGTCATTCATTATTGATCAGAATTTGGTCTGAACCGGAAAAATTCGTCAAAACCGGTAAAATTGGGTTAAAACAGTATAAATCTTCAGGAAATCGGTTAAAATTCGACGAAACCGGTCAATAATTGTCAAAACAGTAAAAACCGGTGATTGTCATTCATAATCTGTTGGTATAAGAAGTAGTCAATACGGACCATAGCACTGTATCGAATCCGGAGATCCTCGGTCAAGGGGGATCGTGTTGGTATAAGTAGAGTCAACACGGACCATAGCATCAGATCGGATCCGAGATCCTCGGTCAAGGGGATCGTGTTGGTATAAGAAGTAGTCAATACGGACCATAGCACTGTATCGGATCCGAGATCCTCGGTCAAGGGGATCGTGTTGGTATAAGAAGTAGTCAATACGGACCATACCACTGTATCGGATCCGAGATCCTCGGTCAAGGGGATCGTGTTGGTATAAGAAGTAGTCAATACGGACCATAGCACTGTATCGGATCCGGAGATCCTCGGTCAAGACGATCGTGTTGGTATAAGAAGTAGTCAAGACGGACCATAGCACTGTATCGGATCCGGAGATCCTCGGTCATGGAGATCGTGTTGGTATAAGAAGTAGTCAATACGGACCATAGCATCAGATCGGATCCGAGATCCTCGGTCAAGGGATCGTGTTGGTATAAAGTAGTCAATACGGACCATAGCATCAGATCGGATCCGAGATCCTCGGTCAAGGGATCGTGTTGGTATAAGGAGTAGTCAAGACGGACCATAGCATCAGATCGGATCCGGAGATCCTCGGTCAAGCACGATCGTGTTGGTATAAGAAGTAGTCAAGACGGACCATAGCAGATCAGATCGGATCCGAGAGATCCTCGGTCAAGGGATCGTGTTGGTATAAGTAGTCAAGACGGTCCATAAGATCAGATCGGATCCGGAGATCCTCGGTCAAGGGGATCGTGTTGGTATAAGAAGTAGTCAAGACGGTCCATAGCACTGTATCGGGTCCGGAGATCCTCGGTCAAGACGATCGTGTTGGTATAAGAATCAAACAATTACAATTATGACTAATTTTTATAATCATTAAACTAATTTAATCATTCAATTAATAATCAATTAAATTATCAATGTTACTCAATCTTATTCTAATATTTTTTTCATTGATTATTATTATTATTATTCTAATCTAAATATGTTTTTAATAGGATATATCCATATAAGTATATATTATTAAAAAAAAATCTAATCGCCAATCATCTCCTCTCCCGGGGGAATCCTTCTTCTTCTTTCCAAAATTTCGGTTTTCCCTCCAGCGCGCTAAATCTCAAGCTACAAAACTGAATAACTGTTTGAATTTCGAAATTGGGGATTTGGTTAACTTGTAAATTGTTGTCTCTCTCATCCATTCTCCTCCCATCTCTCATATCTCTCTCTCTCCTCAAGAACCCTAAATCGAATTACAAGCTAAAGAACTCCACCTAATTGGACCAAGAACTCCACCTATGAATTTTATTTACCAATATCGATTCCTCATTCACTTGGTTTGTATTCATGATGATAATTCAAGTTTATAATTGATTTCTCATTCAATTGTGTATCTTGGGAAATTGATTGCTTAATTCATGTTTTCCCAAATTTGCAGATAAGAAGTACTGCCGGTTCTAATGGATTCATCACCATCCCATTCTGTAAGTCAATTGAAATTAACTACTGTTTGTTATAATGTTGTCATCTGGAATGTTGAATCCATTTCCTTGATGAATTGAATTTATAAAGGGTGTTTCTAAGAATTGTTTTTAAAGGGTGTTAACATACACCACAATGAAGAACCCAGGGAGAAATTTCTTCGGTTGCCCTTACTTCCCGGTATGAATTTTAATTTACCGATATCGATTCCTCATTCACTTGGTTTGTATTCATGATGATTATTCAAGTTTATAATTGATTGCTCATTCAATTGTGTATCTTGGGAAAAGTCAACCGGCTACTGCAGTTATTTTACATGGCTAGAGGAAAATGTCATATACCCCCGTGACTTGGCTCGGAAATTAGACAAAATTCAATGCACATCAGATACAATTCAGAGAGAAATTCAACTCTTACAGTCTTGGCGACAAAAGGATGTCTTCAAAATGAATCAAGTGGAGATCAACGTCACCGAGCTAATCAAAGGATGCACTGAACGTTTTGATGCACATGACTGGGATAAAGATGCATTAATTGTGAAGCTAAGGCGTGAGAACGAGACCAAGGTTAGGATGTTGGAAATTGTGGGTTGTGTGACTATGTATCTTGTGTTCATGTTGGTATGGAAATGAAATCTTGTATGACTATGTATCTTCTTTTGGGATTTATTTTGAAAACATTAATGTTGCCTTGTATTCTACAAACCTTCTGTCATGATCAAGTGTGCTTGATGTTTTCCCCCTAGGTTATTGCTATTCTTCAACTCCATTCATGTGAACATCTCAATAATCAACAAAAAACAAGTTTGAACTTGTTATCATGTCGGTGCGAAAAAAAAAACTTAAATCAACAACAAATACAGCCTCTTCATGTTACAAAATATTTGAAAGAAAAACAAGACAACACACATCATACTCAAACATTATATTACAAAATATTAGAAAGAAAAAAGCTCACACATCATACTCAAACATTATGCATCATACTCAAACATTATGTTACAAAGTATTAGAAAGAAAAAAGTTCACACATCATACTCAAACATTATGTTTAACTTAGACAACACATCATACTCAAACAAGTTAAAGCACGAACAAAGGAGAATACAATAGTTGTTGTTACAATTAACTCCATTCATCCTCATTTTGGGGGGCAGACTCCGCAGTCACACGCGAACAAGTAGTAATGTTATGGCCATATCCCTTGCATTTACTACATTGTACAGTCCTTCTAGGCCCGTCTCCTGCAGTGCTTTTCTCTTTTTGTCGACTCTGGTAGCGTCTCCGGCAGAGGCTTTTCTCTTTTTTGATGGACGTCCAGCTTGTCCCTTATCGCGTGTCGGTGGCAAAACCACTTTGCTCAGCACGTCTTCAGGATATTCACAATCCGCTGAGTTCGGAAAGGGATTCACACATTGAGCATAAGCTTTCCTCCAATACTCGGTGCTATAATAAGGAGATGTATACTCATACGCATGCTTCCCAATGTGCTTTTCCACAGTAACGGCATGCACACATGGATACTTGTGTACACCTCGTACTTGCTATTGTCAACAATAGGAAAAACACTATACCGAGTTACCTTCTTGTAGTGTCCTTTTATTATCTTCTCCACCTCGGGAGTGACAGGGGCACCCCATTTTGTAGAAGTTGTATTTCTTGCAGCAAACCACTTTTGCATTTCACCCCGGATATATTCAATTAGCCCAACTGTCGAAAATTCCCGAGCACGCTTAAACTTACTGTTCAGAGACTCGGCATGATTTGTTGTCATTATATTGTACCGACAAGCCTTAGAGTGACATCTAGACCAGTAAGGGAACGTTGATTCATTCAAGTAGTTCTTTATATCCGAATCCAATCCGTATAGTTTTTCGTAGCAAATCTTGAACTCTCCTTCAGTATAAGCCAGCGCAGCATCCCTAAAAGGCCTTGAGATTTTCAATTTTGGATAACGAGTCCTCAAATTCTTTTGCATGTGATAGGTACAATACCCTTGATGCGCATTCACGTACACATTCTCAAATCCTGCTTTTATAGCATCACGGCGATCCAAAAGTATTGCTACATCATCGGTGTCACATGTAATCATTTTCAGCCTTTCGAAGAACCATTGCCACGATTCCATATCCTCAACATCAGCAACACCCCATGCTATTGGAAATAGATTTCTATTTCCATCTTGACACGTTGCCACAAGTAGAACACCTTTGTAACCCGTTTTCAAATGCGTCCCGTCCACAGAAACGACCTTACGCATCACATTAAACCCCTCAATGCTTGGACCGAGTGCCATAAAAAAATATAAGAACTCATCGTTTGGTTTAGTTTAGTTTTAATATCCGTCAAAGTACCCGGGTTTGCCAACTCCAACCGATGACAATACTTGGTAATTTTCCATAACTTTTTTTTGTTGTCCCCGGATGATTGCATCAGCATATGCCCTGGCATCGTGAGCCTTTGTCATAAGTTATCTCATACCCAAAGTTTTCAAAAAAGTATGCCCTTAAATCCCTCGGTGCATTGGTACGGTAGCCATCTTTAAACCTCGAACAGAAATATCTGCCAACTAGCTTGTATGAAGCATGCCTGTGCTCTTTCCTACCAATAATAGGTTGGCAAGTATGCTTAAATTTATACTGTGTAACTTTAAACCGTCTACTATTAGGAGGTTTGGTTGCTCGCAACCGCCATTTGCATCCCTCCGCTTCACACGACACTACATAAAGGCTTTTGTTGGACTTTACCAGTTTAAAATAAAAATGATGCTTCACAGCCAACCACTCAACCTTATACACCAAAAACTTTTTCGCTTTGAACAATTCATTGACTTGTATGTCTACCTCTTCTGGAATGCTCACAATATCTAAACCTTCCATGATGAAACCAATGCCTTCTAAACCTCTTTCGGGTTCCGGTGCATTCAAGACACCACCATTCAACGAATCCACATTCTGGGGGCCACCATTCAACGAATCCACATTCTGGAGGCCACCATTCAATGATTCCTCATTGAGGGCATCGTTCGAGGGGTCTTGAGGTACTAAAATTGCATCCGCACCCAAGGACAATAGGAAACTATCTTCACAGTGATGAATAGGAACAGTTTCTCTACTCTCAAAATATTCATTGATCCCGATTCCATCAAATCTCTCATTTACCGCATCATTTACACCAACATCCGTTTGAACACTTGTTTCTTGGGTTCCAAAATCAGGTTCCTCCATTTGAACACTTGTTTCTCCCTCAAATTGTGTTCCGTTTTCCTTTGCTTTCAAACTTACCAGTATCACATCTTTCTTTGGATCACAACCACTTAAGAATGATGCCACAACCTTATCACAATCAATTACCATTGCTGAAGCTTTACTAATAGGAGCCATGACTTTCATTTCAAAATCATTCAACCCTGTATCAATTTTCAAATCTACTTTCACCATCACATACAATTCGTTATATGGAACTGTTATTTTCAAGCTTACAAGCTTGGTCACTTGTTCCTTTTCATCTCCTACATACTTCCAAACCCAATCACCAACGACATTCTTCTCAAACTCAACAGGATAACTGTAACATCCCGACTTTTTAGAAAAGGGCAAAAGAGTCTTTTAACTAAAATTCAGATTTTTCGTTTTATTTAATTAAATGGTTTAAAGTATGTATATTTATATATATATTCGAAATCTATATATTTAAAAGGATATATTGGGATTAATTGGTAATTAGGAGAATTTTGAGGACTTAAATGGTAATAACTCCTTGGGGAGTTATTTTCTACAATTAAAACTCCCACTTAATTGAGGGAGTTATCAGAATTAGTTTTGTTGAAAAGAACGTGCAAACATTTTTCTGCAAATTAAGAAAAGAGAAAAGAAAACAAATGGATACTTTTGGGCATATCTCCGCGACCGTTAATCCGTTTTGAAATCCGAAAGTACCGCTGGAATCGTGAGAAGACGAGGATCGTTTTGATACCAGAATTTGGGTCTGATTCTCAGGTATGTTGAAGTCGAATTTCTGGTGTGAATTCATGAAAAGGATCATGAATTCATGTTCTAGGGTTTTGTTTCGTAGTTCTTTGTTTAGAAGCTTTGATCATCAATTAATTCATGTTAATTGTGATCTTTTAGATCTTGTTTGAGGCCTGTTTAAGTGCTGCAGAGATTGGTTTGGTTTGTGGCTTCAATCAAGTAAGAGGCTCTTCATAATGTTTAATTAAAGTTTTATGGTGTTAAGGTTGTGTTTTGGGTATGATTTGTGTTTAGAAATCATGCTAGTTGTTGTTGTTGTAATACAAAGTGTTATAGCATGTTTAAGACATGTTTTGATGCTATTTGGATGTATATTTGATGTTTAAACTTGGTTGGGTTTGAGTAGAAATCGATAGAGTGCAGAAAACTGTGTTTTATGCAGTTTTGCCCAGTTTTGGCGCCCACCAAAGATTTTGGCGCGCCCCAAACCTGAACCAGAGAGTTCAGTGACTTTCTGGAATATTTTTGGCGCGCCCCAAAGGCTTTGGCGCCCCCCAAACCTGAATAGAGAGTTTAGAAGAGTCTCTGATGCATTTTTGGCGCACGCTAAAGGTGTTGGCGCCCTCCAACACTGTTTAAATGTTATTTTGATTGTTTTAAGCTATGAGATGAGTTCTAAATGTTATATCTTGATTTAATAACAATAAATGAACATGAACAAGCCTGGATTAAGCTTCTGATGCGTTTAGTTCCGGCACCGAATGTACTCTTCAAGGGAGTTGAAGTTCGGGACCGTCGGAAGGGTATGAATGGCTTGTGCTTTGCGGAATTAGTATTCCTCAATGTCTGTGTATGTGCTAGGGATTGTCCTTGTCTAGGGTCTAAGTAAGAGAGTAGTATTTGTGAGGGAGCTTACTTGAAAATATTTAGGTGGCTAGTTAACAATTAATAACAAACATACTTGTGTAGTAAAAAGACTAAACATCGTAACACTCTTGGTAAGGCACCTAGCTATATCGCGATGTGTGGGCGGTCGATAAAGTGAATAACTCTGCGGCTTATAAATGGCTAAATGGCGGGGGGACTTCGCGAACGTGTGCACCATCGGGCTTTCCCGTGGCTATCGGTGTGATCCATCGATAGGTTGCAAACGATACCTCACGGTGGGTAGCACCATGCGTTGTGCCCTGAGTGCCGATGTGACAAAGATAAGTTATGTTAGAAATGTTTAGTCACGACATGTTGATGGACATGGAGTGAACCCTAGATCGAGTCGGTCTCATAAAGATAACATAATAATAATTAATGAACCTTTCGTCGTAAGTCTTGATTATACATTAGCTTTCTTCCTCTTGCTAAGTACTTTGTACTTACCTCAATTGCATATGTTGTTTTGGTGTGCTTTTGGGGTGAGAAGACGAATAGGTTAGCCTTTAGATCGTTGAAGAGTTCAATGACGATTCAGTGACATTGACGCCATGATGACGTTTTATTCTTACTTTCTATTATAGGTTGTACTAGATTCTGTACCTTTTGTTTTAAAGAACTCGTTGTACCTTCTTCTTCGAAAGAATCTTTGTAAGACAAGTGTTGTATCTTTCTTTTGTAGCATCGTACGTTGTAAGCTTTATCTCGTTATTGTAAGGTTTTCCTTTCTACCCATAGTCGGTTTGTATTCTATTCTAGTAGCATTTATGGTTCTACCCGAGCCTTTTGGGCTTTCGTTGCTTTAATTATGATACGACGACGACGTAGAGGTGGCGTATAATTTTGGATTTATTTAATGTTATACGCGCCGAACGTTCTCTTCCGGATAAGGGCTCGGTATCCGGGAGCGGGGGTTACAGGTTGGTATCAAGAGAAAGTGTTCCTTTCTTTTCTAGGTTTCCATCTCTCCATTCCTTAAGACAAGACTTCTTTACACCACTTAGTAACCATTACGACTTCCTTGATCTTTCGTAATGGTAGGAACCCGTAGAAGTTTCTTCACTAACCTAAGTTCTGTTCTCAAGATACGGTATCTTGGATCTTTTAGAACCTTTCTGATCTCTCTTGCTCTTGGTGGTAATTTTCGTAAAGCTAATAACCCTTATACCGTGGTTAGTTTTCACTAGAGCCTATTGAAGAGTCTTCTTAGGCGAAGGTTAGGTTGAGTTCTAAGCTCACATCTTTTATGTGATGCCCTCAAGTTTGTTCCTTCTCGGATCCTTAATAGAATCCCTATCTTCTTTCGACCTTTCAGACTTTTCTCTCTTTGCTCTTTTCTTTGAGGATTTAAAGTTTCCTAATTGCGACATTCTGATTTAATCATTTCTCCTATTTTTATAAATTGGTGTTATGCAAAACGAGTAAACGATTTTATTCATGTTTCTATAAGTCTTGTAATACCCTTTCTGGTGTTCCAAAAATTCTGTAAATTTTCAGTCACTTAGAAAATTGCCTTTTCTACAATTTCTCTTTTGGCATCAACTTAGTTTTCAGTACGGATTGTTCATAAATTGCTTAATAAGGAGGAGTACTCTGTTCAGAAAATTCTGCAGCGGTACTCTTACTTATGAATCTGTTTTGAATGAGCTAAACCCCTTAAAATGACTTGAATTTTTGATATGTTGTAGATAACTCTCTACCCTGAAAATTTTGTTTTGGAGTCAAGTGCCAATTCTTTCTGGTTTGAGTACAATCTGCAAAACAATGCAGATTATAAATTTCTGAAATTTTTGACAGCTTGCAGCAGTCGATGAAAAATAATTATTTTAACCAACTTATACTTTTCCAAGAATTCTGAATTTTGAGTAGCATATGTAAAACCTGCATACCTACAACTTTTATTTTTACATCATGTTCAAAATCAGTTTGGTTTGTCCTGTGCAAGTCAACCATTACATGGTTGATTTATGCATATATACTTTTAAAACCATTTAAGTACTTGTTCATGAAAGGCTAGACAACATTCTTTCACCTTGGAAGTTTAGGTGTGGGGTTATAGGTGTTGGGAAGGCTTTGAAGCATAAGACTTTTAACTTAGTGGTTATCCGTAATAAGAAGTTTAGTAGGTAGATATTAAGTGTTGTAGATTTAATACCCTTGTGTGACAAGAAAAAATTACATGGTGACTTTCCAATCCCACGTTTTCTTTGATGAAGTGCTCTTTTATAATTATTTGGTTTCCTACATGGATACCCCGATTTCAAATGTTTTCCCATTTATACTATTTGCAATCCATGTTCTAGCTAATTCATCCATGTGAATGGTTTTTTGAAACTCGGTAACGGTTCTCTCATTGCAATGTTTTGCTTTCCAAATGTATACATACTTTGATGTGTCTTATTTTTATTTTTATGAAGACGTTTTATCATGTCAAATATTTGATTTAAGGAAACAAGTTTCTTATCCTTCGAACTTTTGAACTAGCAACTGCATACCCTCCCAATGCATCATGTTTGGCCAATTCGGGACAATACACTTTTGCATCCTAGCGTTTACTTCAATGCATCCCCTACAAGGTGTTTTAGTGCACATAACTTTTGTTGAAAGACTCAACTCTTTTGTTAGGATTTTATACCATTTTGATAACCGGTCGAAAGATCAAACCTTCTCAAAACACCCATTTTAATTACATATCATTTTGTTTTCCGGTAAGAATATGTGAACAACTATTTCTTGCCAAAGTGTCATTTAATAGTCCGGACATTTTTTTCAAGATACATATATATACATATGTTCAAAAGTCCCGTCATTAATTACTTTCAAAGTACTGCTTTATTTTTACTTCCTTGCGAAATTTTTGAATAAACGAGTAGTCGAACCTCTTTTACGTCTCATGCATGTATTTTAAAGTTATGTTTTGATAAAGAATTTTAGCCTGCAACTTACCTTGTTAAGAGTATTCCTTGACAAATTTTTACTACAAGTGTTAAGTTGTTTTGTCTTATTTTAAACCTTCCCCCTTCAAATTTGAAGAAATGACTTTATGTTCTTTTTTTTTTTTAAATAAAGGGTTATCCTCATTCCTTTGAACATTTGCACCCTTGATGCAAACCTTTTAACAATTTCACAATAGCCCTTCTTGTGTTAGTCTTTGAACGACACGAAAACATGCATCATTTGGAACTCTTGTGTCTTCTTTACACAGTCGTCACTTATGATTTTTTTTTTCACGAAGCACTTTTTCAATTTACCTTTATCATTGAACCTTTGGAGAAGATGTTCCCCACTTTAAAAAAAAATTAACTGCAACGGTTGTTGAAAGAAATAGAAAATGCATTCTCTGAGTTCATTTACTTTCTTTTCCACGTTATCATTCATGACCTCTTTGCAACATTTCTCCAATTTACTTGGATTTTCATCATGAAAACTTTCGAGAGAATATTACTCGTCTTCAAATTTTTATTATATATATATGTACATATTTGAATAAGATTTGAAATTTCTTCTACTTCGGACCTTTCATTTGAACTCTTTAATAGCGAAGTAAGAAAATTTATTCGTTTGTATTCAATCATACCAATTACTTCAAGGGAAAGGAAAGTGTTTTCATTATGGATTATATAGGATGATCTTTTGGTTGCAACAAATGTCCCAGCCAGGGAACTTTTGTTTTATCGATTTTATCACAAGTGGCCTCATCTTGGTAAATTTTATATGTCATCCATTTTGTGTTATCCAAACAAATGTTGAACCAAGTTCAAACCATCTTTCATTTTGTGTTACATGTCTCAAATTTCCCATTTGTTATCTCCTTTAGTAGTTTCAGTTTTCAAAAGACTTTTATAACCATTCTTACCTTTCTTCTGGAATCAAGGTGAGAATAAGTTTAAAACTTTGTTTCTTGTGTATGCTGTGCTTAAAAATGAAATCTTTTACAACTCCAGTCTTCTGTTGGACTATAAAATCATGGTTGCTGATAAACTCACTGTCAAAAGTTGTTTTCTTGTCTATAGGAAAGCCTTATAAGTTTGGTAGAAGATGTTTATATGGTTTCCTTTTTGAAGACTAGTAAAGATTGAAGTATGTCTATGGTTTGGGTGTGCTATAGATGGTTTAGTGATGAATTGATAACAAGACGGAGTTGAAGTTCCTTAAGTTAATAGCTAGTTTCTTGAAGGTAAGGCGGATGTATAGGTCAAAGCAACCTCGTATAAGTATGGAAACAAGTTGTAAGGGTGACAAAGTGGACGAAAAACCTAGAAGAATACTACTTGTTAATTAGTGGATTGACTTATGACTTTTGGGACAAAGTGTTATAGGAGGAGTTTAAGGAGTTAGGTTACTAGAGTTGAGTATAAAATAGCTAAAAGGTGTGAATAAGCTAGAGTAGTGCTGGGGTCTGAAGTACAAGATTAGTTGCGTTGGACGTACTGAAGTCTTGACGATGAAATTACTAAGGTTCAAATCAGTTGGAGATAACGTTTTGTTTGTTTTTGAAAGTGAACTAGAAGGTAGGCAAGCTGGTATCTAAGATGAGAGTGGTGTTGGTTCTGGCAAGTTTCGAGGACGAAACTTCTTTAAGGGGGGAAGAATGTAACATCCCGACTTTTTAGAAAAGGGCAAAAGAGTCTTTTAACTAAAATTCAGATTTTTCGTTTTATTTAATTAAATGGTTTAAAGTATGTATATTTATATATATATTCAAATCTATATATTTAAAAGGATATATTGGGATTAATTGGTAATTAGGAGAATTTTGAGGACTTAAATGGTAATAACTCCTTGGGAGTTATTTTCATAAATTAAAACTCCCACTTAATTGAGGGAGTTATCGAATTAGTTTTGTTGAAAAGAACGTGCAAACATTTTTCTCGCAAATTAAGAAAAGAGAAAAGAAAACAAATGGATACTTTTGGGCATATCTCCGCGACCGTTAATCCGCTTTGAAATCCGGAAGTACCGCTGGAATCGTGAGAAGACGAGGATCGTTTTGATACCAGAATTTGGGTCTGATTCTCAGGTATGTTGAAGTCGAATTTCTGGTGTGAATTCATGAAAAGGATCATGAATTCATGTTCTAGGGTTTTGTTTCAGTAGTTCTTTGTTTAGAAGCTTTGATCATCAATTAATTCATGTTAATTGTGATCTTTTAGATCTTGTTTGAGGCCTGTTTAAGTGCTGCAGAGAGATTGGTTTGGTTTGTGGCTTCAATCAAGTAAGAGGCTCTTCATAATGTTTAATTAAAGTTTTATGGTGTTAAGGTTGTGTTTTGGGTATGATTTGTGTTTAGAAATCATGCTAGTTGTTGTTGTTGTAATACAAAGTGTTATAGCATGTTTAAGACATGTTTTGATGCTATTTGGATGTATATTTGATGTTTAAACTTGGTTGGGTTTGAGTAGAAATCGATAGAGTGCTGAAACTGTTTTATGCGATTTTATGTGATTTTAGCGCCACCAAAGATTTTGGCGCCCCAAACCTGAACCAGAGAGTTCATGACTTTTCTGGAATATTTTTGGCGCGCCCCAAGGCTTTGGCGCCCCAAACCTGAATAGAGAGTTTAGAAGAGTCTCTCGATGCATTTTTAAGACTAAAGGTGTTGGCGCCCTCAACACTTTGTTTAAATGTTATTTTGATTGTTTTAAGCTATGAGATGAGTTCTAAATGTTATATCTTGATTTAATAACAATAAATGAACATGAACAAGCCTGGATTAAGCTTCGATGCGTTTAGTTCCGGCACCGAATGTACTCTTCAAGGAGTTGAAGTTCGGGACCGTCGGAAGGGTATGAATGGCTTGTGCTTTGCGGAATTAGTATTCCTCAATGTCTGTGTATGTGCTAGGGATTGTCCTTGTCTAGGGTCTAAGTAAGAGAGTAGTATTTGTGAGGAGCTTACTTGAAAATATTTAGGTGGCTAGTTAACAATTAATAACAAACATACTTGTGTAGTAAAAGACTAAACATCGTAACACTCTTGGTAAGGCACCTAGCTATATCGCGATGTGTGGGCGGTCGATAAAGTGAATAACTCTCTGTTGGCTTATAAATGGCTAAATGGCGGGGGACTTCGCGAACGTGTGCACCATCGGGCTTTCCCCGTGGCTATCGGTGTGATCCACTGGATAGGTTGCAAACGATACCTCATGGTGGGTAGCACCATGCGTTGTGCCTTGAGTGCCGATGTGACAAAGATAAGTTATGTTAGAAATGTTTAGTCACGACATGTTGATGGACATGGAGTGAACCCTAGATCGAGTCGGTCTCATAAAGATAACATAATAATAATTAATGAACCTTTCGTCGTAAGTCTTGATTATACATTAGCTTCTTCCTCTTGCTAAGTACTTTGTACTTACCTCAATTGCATATGTTGTTTTGGTGTGCTTTTGGGGTGAGAAGACGAATAGGTTAGCCTTTAGATCGTTGAAGAGTTCAATGACGATTCAGTGACATTGACGCCATGATGACGTTTTATTCTTACTTTCTATTATAGGTTGTACTAGATTTTGTACCTTTTGTTTTAAAGAACCTGTTGTACCTTCTTCTGAAAGAATCTTTGTAAGACAAGTGTTGTATCTTTCTTTTGTAGCATCGTACGTTGTAAGCTTTATCTCGTTATTGTAAGGTTTTCCTTTCTACCCATAGTCGGTTTGTATTCTATTCTAGTAGCATTTATGGTTCTACCCGAGCCTTTTGGGCTTTCGTTGCTTTAATTATGATACGACGACGTAGAGGCTGGCGTATAATTTTGGATTTATTTAATGTTATACGCGCCGAACGTTCTCTTCCGGATAAGGGCTCGGTATCCGGGAGCGGGGCGTTACAATAACATACAAATATCGAAACTTTGCGTATCCTAACCATGACGAATCAAAAAATGTCCTGCAAAAATCCATTCAATACAATCATTACGGGCAAAAACAAACAACAGATGGCTAACAACTTCAAACTTGTTTTTGTATAAACCAACAACAGGGTGTAAGAATAGCGAGGGGGACTCGGTGTGGTTGAAGAACAAACAATATGGGAAACAACAAATGTCTAACAAAGTTAGTCAAAGTAGGAAGTTTGTACAAGCCAACATCCTAATTTTAGCTTCTCAATTACTTTCAATGCATCTTCTTCCCCACTTCATTACATACAATACTAACATCTACTTCAATAATCCTAAAAAAACTAATAAAAAGAAGACATACCCGTGACGGATTTTGGAGGGATTCTGGATTCGTTCACCTCTTCAACCGATACACGAACTCAGCTTCAACTTCAGCTTCTTATCCAATCGACAATGGAGCTTCAACTTCAGCTTCTTATACACGAACTCATCTTCAACTTCAGCTCTAATCCAATCACGATGGAGGCTGTGAAAATGGGAGGTTCTAACGATAATAATGGAGGAGCGTGGGCGCCAATTGAGTCATTAAAAATGGGGAAATGGGGGAAATACGGGTCGGGTTTGAGAGGGAGGTAAATTGGGGGCGATTTGGGCGGGAAAATTGAAAGATTAGGTTGGGGGTGGCCGGCGGTAGGATTCAGTAGAGGGTAAGAAGTCACCAAGCGGTAGCATTTTAAATTAGTGCTGTAAGGGTAAATTGGGTATTCAATGACCTTATGGTAATATAGGTCATTTTTGCCAAACCTTTGGGACAACAAGTTATCCCAACCATAAACTTTGTCAAGCGTCCCTCTTTTGCCATCCCCCTTTTTTGAATGCTTTCACTATGATTGTTAAGGAAACGAAGAAATTCACTAGGGAATTGAAGGGTAATTTTAGGAACTTAAATAATTTTTGTCCTTTTTAAAGATGATTTTTTTATAGTGTTTTTTGTGTCTAATTAAGTCTTAAATGTGGTCCTTATAAACAAATAACCAATTGTATTATTCCAATGCGATAAAAATAGAAAACCATGGAATGAAAAAGTATTAACCCATTTTTCGCTTTAAAAAAAAACGTCTTTCTTCATTCTTCTGGCGACCTAGCCGCCGTCTACTGCGCTACCTCTTGGAGAAATACCACTCTTGCTCAATTTCTTGAGGTAATCTCGAATGTATTGTCGAAAATTTCTCTTCTTTTGCCTCTCATCCATCTTCTTGCTTGCTTTCTTTTCTTGTTCGTTTTTTCATATCTACTTCTCCCATGTTCAATGGTCCGTGAGTGACATATAATGGGGTTTCAACTATATTCTAGACAATAGATTGACAAATTGACATAGTTTGCTTGTAATGGTAGTAATTGGCGTGGTGGAGCGGGAATTTAAAAGCTAGAAAAGCCCTTTTTTTTGCAGGAACTAAGGAGGGGGACTCAGCATTAATAATAATATGTTTTAAGGTAGGAACATATTACTACAAGTGCTAGTGATTACTTGTGATCAGCAGGTGGATTATTGTTGTTGACCCCAAAAGTGTTCTTGAGTACATTAGCAGTCCCTTCTACAACATTTGTACCTAAAGCAGCTCCTTTTGTAATGTTAATTGCACATTGTGTTGCTCCTTTTCCTATGTCTGCTGCTCCTTGTGCCATTTTCTTCACTTGTGCCCCTGTATCATGAAGGAAGTTGGGGTACTGGTTTTGATTTTATACATATGGGTAACCAGTGAAAGTACTATACATATGGGTTGTAAATAAGCAGCTACCATCATATCAATGAGCTAAAGTTTAACCTTTGTGCATTGTCTCTGTCTGTTGTACAGACGTCCTTTTTTTGTTGATTTCATTTGTTTCTTTTATGATATAATAAAGGGGTATTAGATGCTGGGGTTAACTAATTCATAGACGTATGCATTGTTCATTATGCTGCCTGCATTTTCACACATAAGTTGATTTTGCACCAAGTGCACATAATGTTTATTTGTTGGCATCTCAATTCTGCACAGCTTGGTTGCTATTGCTCATACCTGTTTTCTTTACCACCTTTACATTGGTGTTTCTTGTGATGTTGTATCTTAGGTTCTAGAAGGTGCCTACTGCCTACCCTTACTTACTTTCAGTATTCTCATTCAGTGGTGTTAGCTTGTGTTTATAAACAACCACTTAATCTTCATGTATGATTACAAATTTTCCTGCTCAATGTGCTCATGCACGCTTTAATGCTGAAATGGAACTTCGAGCTGTGTAAGTTTTAAGAGAAGTTAAAAAAAATAGTTTAATCCAAATTTTATTCTGTTTCTATAGTGTGGAGATGGAAGAGTCTGCAACTGAAGATATGTCTAGCCAAATTGGTCTTAAAGAGTCTAGCCAGTCGGGCCGTGGAAAGAACAAGAAACATTGGACCGCTGAAGAAGACAAAGCACTGGTCGAGTATTTGTTGGAACTTGTTGATTCTGGCACCCACATGGGTGATAATAGTTTTAAGCCTGGGTATTTGACCATATTAGAAGAAAAGATGATTTCGATGGGGCGTACCGCAATCAAGGGAACCCCTCACATAGCATCATGCCTGAAGGTACTAAAGCAAGATTATGGAATGTATACTAAGATGCTAACATCAGACGGCTTATCGGGCTTTGGATATAATTCTCATACATGATGTATTGAAGCACATTCTTCAGTCTAGGATAGCGTATTACAGGTAACATCACGTAAGTAATTGTTTATATGTAGAAGTGATTACATGTTCTTACAATCGGTTTTATCGAGCTCTGTTGTCCTCCGTGACATATGTGCTATGAATCACTTTTATGTGCCTTTGTCTGAACTTGAAGATGAGATGTTATGAAGTCACTTTTATGACATCTTGTTTCACCTATGTTTTTCTTCTATTCTTTTTCTTTCTTTTGAGCCTTTATTTCTTTCCTTTTCTGTGATGTTGAGCATATTTTCTGCTTGTCTGTGATGGCGCTTAAAATATTCTATCCTACGGCATCAACATTATGTCCATTATAAGCTAAAAGTAGTTGTTTCGACCTATAAATATGAACCAGTTGAGTTGAATATCATATGTAGGGTTTGTGAGTCGAGTAATCTGCACTTAACGTTTATTTTCCCTATTTCGATATTATTTCGTGCATTATTTGATTATTTTCAGGATACAAAATATTGGGCTGAGCATTATGGGCGAATCTGTAGTGGACTGAACGAAATGATTTTGCTTAGGGTATTCCAGAACCTTCCAAGCTAAGTCGGCAGAGAGAAAAAGACAAAAATACCCCCGGTAAATTGGGAGTTGCCGCCAACTTACCGAGGGTCCAGAATCTTCTGAAACGCGAAGGGTAGATCTAGGTGTTTCTAAGTCGGTTTATGTAACTATAAATAAGAGGCTTCGCCTCTGAATTCAATGTAACAATATAGTACACAATTTCCAAGACAAAATTATGCAATAAAAGTTCTTTGTTCTGTATTTTATGAGTTCTGGTCGGAGAGACGACGGAGTCACAGCCTAGGAAGAGATCCGAGGGAGATCTACACTTGTCTTCGAGGTTATGATTTTCTGTCTTTCTAAGATATAGATCTGTTATTGTTCTATTCGACTAGTATGTTCTAATTGTTTATTTAGTTTAATTATGTAGTAGTTAGTTTACTTTACCTCATGTATGTATAAATCTAATTCGTTGGTGAAGAAATCATGAAATAGTGGTTGCGTTCTTCAGATCTGTGACGGCCTATATCGCTAGATCTGAATACCTAGGAAATTACTAGTTCATGATAATCGGTGCCAGTTACATTGATCGAAAGATTTAATTTACATGTTAGTAGCCTGATCAACTATTTGCATGACATCGTAAATTAACATGAAGTACTGATAGTGAAGTGTTAGTTTGGACATTGTCTTGATGGACCCTAGAAACGTGCTAGTTAGTGTCAATAGCAGCCTAGGCGGGTTAGCATTATGGGTTAATGCTCAATACCGGCAACTCTAGAATTTATTGCGTATGGGCTATTACGGACCAATTAAGGAGGGTAGCTTGCATATAGATTGTCTACTACCATGGTCGGAGTAGATAGGGTTAGGAGTTGTACCCGTAGCTGATAACGAATTAAAATTCACCAATAGGGAGGACTATTGCATGTGTGGGGGGATAACTAATCACTCATAATTAGACTAATACTTTAGAAACTCTTGTTTGCTCCGTGTGAACTTGCATAATCTTGCTAGTTTATTGTTACCAATTTTACTACTGTCTAGATTATAGTCGGTCGTAGACCTTATTTGTGACAAGCTCAATCTCGAGAGTTTGCGTTCTTACGAGTCTCTATGGGATCGACCTTGACTCGTCAGTACTCTAATACGATAGACCTAGTCCTATTGCTAGTAAGTGCTTTGCACGCGATCAAGATTTTCTGGCGCCGCTGTCGAGGACTCATGTCGAGAATACTTTTTCTTTGAGATTGAGTGTCTGTATATATATTCGAGTCTATTTAATTGAGTCTATTTATACTAGAGTCGTACAGAGTCAGTTCTGTTTAAATCTGGAAGAAATTTGCATCCGGTTTATCGGGGGTTACCCGCGGTAAATCGGGGGTCCTAGATTTGGTAGAATCGGTCCCGTCGATTCGATGTCGAGTCGCCAGCTAGAGTCTCAGATTTTAGAGTCCGCCAGCGTGTGTAATAATTTCTTTGAGGCAAGTCACTAAATTTTTGTTTTCTTTTTGTGTCTTGCAGTACGCTACACGAAGTTCAGCAGCCAAACTTGAGAGATTCATACCTGAGTTCAAAAAGTTTGCTAGACAAAAGAGAAATGTGCCTCGAGAGAATACTGTTAGGCTGGCGGACGATGTGAGTTCACACGATGGAGATCATAGCGAGAAGGAGGAGTAAATTCCACCTTTGGAGGATACAGATAACACCATGGCAGAGAATGTACAAAACGGAAGAGTCAATGGAGAAGGAGTTGTGGTACAAGGAGATAGAACTCTACAGAGTTATGCAATGCCGATGATTGAGCAGTTTGTGCCAACAATTGTTCAGCCAGAGAATGCGGCTGAGGTCTTTCACCCAAAGCCAAACATCATACAAATGGGTGACTAATTACACTACCTCCATGGAGTACCGAACGAAGATCCTAGTGTACACGTCACTAACTTCTTGGAGATAGTCAGCACAGTCAAACCAGCAGGAGTGCCTGAAGATAACATTAAGTTGAAGTTGTTTCCATTCACTCTGAAAGACAAAGCGAAGATATGGTTATTGTCTCTAGCACCAGGATCGATCCAAACTTGGACCGACCTACTGCAGAAGTTTATGAACAACCTGGGAAGTTACTACAGATGAGACAAGACATTATGAATTTCAAGCAGAAACCCACTGAAACTTTCGAAGAAGCTTGGGAAATATTTAAGGAAGCACATAGGAGATGCCCTCGCCATGATATCACTCTGCTCGTATGAATGCATAGTTTCTATAACGGATTACGGCCGATTGAACAAATGAGAGTTGATGCATCGAGCAACGGATGTTTTGCGTTGTTATCACATGAAGAAGCTGAGGAAAAGTTGGAGCAAATAGCACTTACAAGCCAATGGGCAACGTATCAAACTGAGACTACAAAGGTAGCTGAAGGCGTATTTGGAGAAGATACATCTCAGATGATCTTATATCAGCTAATGGCGATGAACGATGCTACGATTCCCGATAAACCGAATCAGAACGTTGCCCGGATCGGATTAAAGGTTCTCAATGCCGAGCTAAGAAAACTGGGGTTAGATAGTCCAATCTACACTCCGGGTCTGAACACCACAACATAGGCTCGACTACGCTGATAAAGTTCGGGGAAAGGGTTGAATATCTACAACGAAGAGATCATTCACTCGCAAGCGTCTAAGCTAAAAGCTTATATATAAGTTTTTCACTCAAAATATGTCTCTTTTTATTGAAAAGAAAAGGCCTTATATAGGATACAAACTTGGAGGAAAAACTCCTCATTTTCGATGTGGGAAAAATTACCATACTTAAGAAAAATAAAGATAGTATCTTCCTTCAGCACCCTGCTGTTTCGGTCCATATCCGGAGCTTCAGTTGTCCAATAAATACTAGCCATATATGGATTTTATAGTTCTCAAATAGATCTACAAATTTCATCAAGGACATAAATTCATCTGGATAAGTTATAATTGTGAAAATAGCTCAAAACCGTAGGCGATCTTCAATTTCCGCAATTCTTTAGGTCAGCTTTGCATAAATAGTACATCGAATAGGCTTCACTTGATTCGTTAGGCTGTCCAACGCCTTCATGCATTTGCAACACGAGGTTGAGCATTCCATCTCTTACTTTTTCCTTTGCAAACGTGTCAAAGGCCCATCTCGTATCACTAATGGATCAAAGACTTGAATGGGTGTTAGTGGATCAGGAATGTGGTCATGAATCACATCATTCCTCTCTCGTTGGGAAGGATCTGTCCTCAGATCATAGGGGTTGTCAAAATGCGACAAATCAGCCACATTGATGGACGTGGATACACCCCATTCAGGCAGAATATCAATCTTGTATGCATTGTTGTTAATGCACTCCAATACTTGAAATGATCCATCACCACACGGATGTAGCTTTGTCTTGTGTTGTTTGGGAAATCTGTCTTTGCGAAAATGCAGTCAAACCCAATCACCAGGTTCGAAAATGACTTCCTTATGCCCTTTGTTTGCTTGCTTCATGTAGCGTTCAGTTGCCTTCTCGACATTCTTTCGAGCAGTTCTGTGTAGTTCACGCACCAATATTGCCTTTTGCTAACCGTCCAAGCTAGTTTGGCTACCTGCAGGAAATGGTGCCAAAGTAAAAGGTGTCTCAGGATTGAATCCATAAACTACTTCAAATGGAGTAAATCGAGTGGCAGAATGTTTACAACGATTGTAGGCAAATTCAATATACAACAAACAATTTTCCCAGTTCCTTGAGTTCTTTTGGACCACACAACGCAATAACTGACCCAAAATTCGATTAACAACCTCAGTTGGACCATCAGTCTGGGGATGGTAAGCAGTAGAGTATAACAAAGATGTCCCCAAACGTGACCACACTCGCCAAAAATGACTTACGAATTTAACGTCACGATCACTGACAATAGCACGAGGCACACCATGTAAACGCACAATTTTTTTGAAAACAGATCAGCAATATGTTAGGCATCATTCGTTTTATTACATGCAATAAAGTGTGCCATTTTCGAGAAACGATCAACCACCACAAAGACGGAATCCTTACCAGATGGAGACCATGGTAAGCCTAACACAAAATCCATAGACAAATCGGTCCAAGGGGATGTAGGAATAGGTAGTGGGGCATATAAACCATGAGGTGATGATTTGGACTTAGCATGCTTACAAGTAATGCTGGAATCACAAATTTGGGCGACATCAATTTTCATTTTAGGCCAATGAAAACGCGACTGCAACATTTCTGATGTCTTAGCAATGCCAAAATGACCCATTAAACCCCCACTATGGGCTTCGTGCACCAATAATTCAAGCAAAAGAACAACGAGGGACACATAGTAAATGATCACGGTAAAGAAATCCATCACGTCGAAAGTAACGACCATCAATGGAATTAGCAGTGGCGGCAAATTGTGTGTGAAAGTCAGGGTCTAATGCATACAAACCTTTTAGCAACTCAAAGCCAAGGAATCGAGTATGCATAGTAGTAAGTAAAGTGTGCCGACGAGACAGCGCATCAATTACTACATTATCTTGCCCTTTTTGGATGGTATAAGGAAAAGATTCAATAAATTCTATCCAATGAACATGGCGTGGAATCAATTTCCCTTGACTTTTTAAGTACTCAATTGACTCGTGATCGGTGTGAATAATAAATTCTCTAGGTCGCAAGTAATGTTGCCAAGTTTGCAAAACACGAACCAACACATATAACTCTTTATCATAGGTAGCGTAGTTTAGTTGGGCACCTTTAAGCTTTTCACTAAAATAAGATATAGGCCGACCCTCTTGTGTTAAAACACCCCCAATACCCGCACCCGACGCATCACATTCAATTTCAAAAGGCTTATTAAAATCGGGTAAAGCAAGAATCGGTGCGGAAATTAAACGCGATTTAAGGGTTTCAAAAGACTCCCTTTGCTTTGGCCCCCAATGAAAAGGCACATTCTTCTTGACCAACTCCTAATAATGACAAAGAATCAAGAGAAATATTGATTTTTCATAGGAAACTTGAGTCATTGAAGCTAACGCCGTTGTTCGTTCGGAGTGAAAAGACAACACTTGATTCACTTCCTCCAACTCTCAAGAAACTAACTTTAGAGGGTTTGAGCTATTAAGGACGGATATATCATCAATTGCGGAACTGCATTGTCTTCAGGTTTTGAAGCTACGATAGGTTTCCATCCAGGAGACAAGATTGGAGATGGAAGAATTGGCATTCCACAACCTGAAATTCTTTGGATTGGGTGATTTCAATTTGGTGGAATGGAAAGCCTCCACTGAATCCTTCCCTTGCCTGGAGCAACTTGTTTAACATTGATGATGTTGAATATGAAAGGTTCAATTGAGATGATTGTTGTATTATATTATGATTTGTATAGGCTGTTTCATTTCAAATGAAAATGACACGGCCTTATCCTTTCATATTCAACATCATCAATGTTAAACATTTTGACACAAGGACCAAAAGTCCTGAATCTCAACACATAAAACCGTCAATCTCACTCGTAAAGTTATGAACCCACAGGCTAAGTCACCAAACAACCAATAACTCTAATACTTTCTATAAAGATCCATGAAGTTAAGTCCACTACAGATTTAAATAAAAAGCTTAGTTATTTACTCAAACAAAAGCATACTTACCAAGATTTCATGGGCATCAACAGTAAGAAAACTGTAGATTTGGGATAGGTTTGTCAAAACATCCGCATACTCTGTTGATGTATGTCAACCTGATGATGCATTTTACTAAGTTTTAATCTCATTTCTTGAGCTTTTAGTGATGTTTTTGTATCAATTTCAGTAAATATTGTGATGATATGGATTACCTTTTGTATATAGTAGATATTAGAAAAACTCAGTGTTTTGGCAAATTTTGAGGCTTATCAGCCTTATTTTGTTATCAGATTTACCCATGGTATCTTTTTGTGTTTGTTCTGCTACATATACCATGTTTTGGAACCTTAGGGTCGTGATGAAGAGAGAGTGATCAGAGACAAAATGCAATATCCAGGATAGTTCTTAAAACCCTGTTCTGTCCGGCTTAGACCGGAGGATACACGGTGCACGCCGGATGCTGAAGAAGATTTCATTACATTTGGCATTTATTATACAAGACAGATCCAACTACCCACCGTGACCCGGCACACGCCGGAAGAGGCCCGGCGTAGACCGGAACAAGATGAATTCAGCATCATATTAACATAATACATTCATTCTGCGGAGAATTATGAGAGAATAGAGCCGAGTTCATCTTCTTCCCCCTTGAAGGCACCATTATCCCTAAGGCTCTTATAGCCAAAAATCACCCCATCTTAGCATTTTCATCACAAGTGTAATTCCTAGAATGCTTAGTTTAGCCTTTTGAATAGTTAATTGGAGCAAGGTGAACACTTTTGGGTGCAAGCTCCATTGAAGCTTTTGGAAGGATGAATGAGGGTCTCCTTTTGCAAATTCATCACTTGTAATTGGTAACAATCTAGTTTTATCATGTTTTGCTTGTTCTTATTGCTATGAAGACTAATCTTAATATGTTAGTACTTGTAGTATGAGTAGCTAAATTTGTAACTAGCCAAGACATTGTAGTTGAGCTAATTTAATCTCTTTTGGTTGATTGGAGAATGATTGTGTATGTTTCTAGCTTCCTTTGTGTTGAAACTTTTCCTACTTGTATTGTTTGGCTTGTTAGCATTGGAGTAATTGACCAATACTTGCATACACACACTTAATGGATACCGAATGGAGATATTAGGTGTGAGAAAGAGGTAGGAAAACCGGAAGGTAAAGTTGACCTTTGTTGGAGTTCAATTTCTTATCCGGGGATTCGACTAGCATTGTGCTCACGTTCCTTATCATGTCGAATCATTAAGTTTAGGGCTCTTAAACCAAGGAGGAGACATAGTGCAACTTTGTACACTTGTATGAGGGAGAGTTGTTATCTTAATAGTACACCGTTACACACACTTGGACACCCTTCTATCGGTCGACAAAATCATTCCGTGAAACTAGAAAGATTGTTGCTCAATGAAGTTGCCTTGGTTAGTCTCTTTTATAATTGAAAGTTAATTTTATAAATAGCTTAGAACCATTACATTCACGTTAAATTGCGACTCGGATCAAGATAATCAGAGCTAATTGGTGTTTAACCTCACATCCCTGTGGAGACGACTTTGATCACTAGACTATACTACAATTGATCCGGTACACTGTCGGTTAGATTGGACATTAAGAAAAGTGCTTTCATATGTAGATATAGGTTTCTCCGGCAGCGAATACTCCACAACTACCAAAGCTTGACCTCTGAAAACATCATAGTATTATTCCGCAGTTTTGGGCACCTTAATCGCCATGGCAAGAAATATGGTGAGAAATTGATGACGGTTGCTTCTAGCTCATATACTTGGCAGTTTTTTTTTAATATAGATCAATGGTTAACTTTTTCACATTTTTATAACATTACAATTTTACCCCTGATATTTCCTATCCAAAGAATATGCATCTGAAGAGGAAACTCATTACCTAATACAATGGTTTACCTGAAAATGGAGCATTCGAGGAATTCAAAGATAATCTTGAAGCAAGGAACGAAGGAAGACAAATTTCAAGCCTTGTGACTACCAGAAAATGAAGCTGGCTATAACAAGTATGAGGCTGCAATGTTATATTGTCAAACTCAACCTTCAATGTTGATGATCTCAATGAAGACCAGTGTTCCAAAAAAAGACGCTAGGCGAAAGCGGGGTGCCTAGTGCCTAGGCGACTCCTAGGCGATTTTTTTTTTATTTTTAATTTTTTAAATAATACAATGCTTATCCAACATAAATCCTTACATCATAAAGACATAAAAATCAAGTAAATGTGTCAAAAGACTAATTAAAGTACAAAAGCACACGAGATTATTTCAAAACTCAAATCTCAGGTAGAAAGAAGGGGCGCTGTGTTTTGTTTTTTTAATAGGGGTGAAACGATTTTTATATTTATATATATATATATATATAATAGAACCCAAATCACCTAGAGTCGCCTAGGAACTTTTCGCCTAGATGTGATCGCCTAGGGTATAATCGAATCGCCCGGGGGTCGTCTAGAGCGATTTTTAGAACACTGAATTGAAGACAAAAAGACAGCTTTAAAGTATAACAATAAAAACATTTCACATTTCCTCTTACAACACCAAAGATGTAACGCTAATGCACATTACATCTACATACTTCCTCCCATTCTATGGAGGAGCTGCTGCAATATCTTTCAGTCCATGCCGGTTATCTTACCAATGTTCATTCCAAACATCTGTAACACAGTTGCACAGTAGACTATGACATCATTAGAGGCTAGCATTACAAACATATGACTCATTAGTCATTAGGCCAAACCAAACTTTCAACATACATAAAAGCTTCAGAATATGAATTGCAACCACCCACCTCAATATTCCTACATTCTTTGCGCTTAGGATGGTATACAAGCAAACATGATCCGTTTGCCAAAACAATTTCACCGTTTCTTAAAATGCAAAGAACCTGTTGCGGCTTTGGTGCATGGACATCAACATAAGAAATGGAAACCACTTTAGACCAAGATTCTTCAACTCCATACTTATCCATCACCCACAAATCTGTTTTCTTTATTAGGTTATAATCACAGAGTACAAAAAGCCGTCCACCTAACACTCCGAATACCCAATCATACAAACCGTCTTCATAACCTGGTCGTTGCAATTCCCCATACGTCTCGCTCACCATATCCAGGGTAACAATTTTCCAGCTCTGACTCGAAGCACTAGATTCAATGGCAGTCCAATGGATCTTGCCGTTGACATACTTTCCAGTATCATCCAAAGGAATCCCGCCTTTAAAATCCTCAATTCTCCTCCAAGAATCCGCCATGAGACTATAAACCTTAACCTCAGTCTCATATGCACCTCCGCTACGATATACACATTGCACACTAACAACCTTATAATCATCATTTGATTCATCATACCCAAAGCCGTAGATAACATAGCTACCATCTTTCGGACTGATATTCAAACTAGGCAAATGCTTAGATTTTCTCAAAACTGATTTCCACAGAAAAAAATCCTTTTCCTCAATACCTAAACAAACCAATCCATTAACTATACCAACAATCCAAAGAGAATCATCGGGCTTCTGAGAAGGATATTCAACATCAAAGACATGGTTAGAGGGCTCATGCAATGTAGAATTAAGAAAACAGCCCTTTATGCCAGAATTAGGAGCCAGGGTAGTGAATAAGAGCTGATGATTCGAATACTGACCTTCCCTAGAAGAAGATGTGGAGAAATGGGACTTGATAAATTCTGGGCTTGAGATCAAAGACAGCCATGATTTTGAGACGCACTTGGATTTCAAGATAGATTTCACTGGGAGACGTACAAGGATTTCCGTAATCAATTCAAGAGGGAGTCGAATACCACTTAACGATTCTGAATCGGAAGAGGAAGGATTTTCGATTCGGAAGGTGGATCTGGATCTCTTGACCTGCAGATGGTGTGAATCTATCGGAGTTCTCCCCATTTTCCTCTTCTTCTTCTCTTTTTCCTTAGAAGTAGACGCGATTTGATAATGATAAGGGATAATGAGGGAAAGAAGCCACTGGTCGGTCGGTGTTTCTCGTCGGAGCAGGCTAGTACATCACGACGTGAGTTGTAAAATTTGTTGTTGTCAAATTTGTGATACATACAAATTCAAAAAATTAAAAATTAAAAATTGTGATACATATATATAAAAAAAAAAAAAAAAAAAACAACCTTACCGACACAACTACAACCTCCGTCCCATATTATAAAGTCATGTCGGTATTTTTCATTCGTCTCATAATATAAGTCATTGTCACATTCTGATACTTTAATTAGTATCATTTTTTTTGTTTACCCTCATTCCGTATTCCAAAGTTTTGCATTATTCTAATCAGTGTAAGGGCATTTTAGTCAAAAACTTCTAAAGTTGAATCATTTATTGAGTTTCTTAATCCCTGTGCATAAAGCTATGATGACTTATAATATGAGACTCGTACAAAATGACATGTATTATGTGAAAGAGATTATAAAAAATATATATATATATATACAAGTGACATGTGAAAGAAGATTAAAAATGAGGAAAAAAAAAAACTGGGTATATTACTTGGTTTGCCCCTTTAATTTTTTTCCCTGCAAACGAAATTGCCTTATTAGCGTGAAAAAAAAAACCTCACAAAACCTCAAATTTCTGATACCTCCGTTTAAACATTTGAGTTAAACCTCATTGGCTGGTTTGCCCCTCGTTGGAACGAAGGAGGGCAGAAAGGAGAAGATTTGGTTTGGGAGCCTTTGCACCATGGTTTCTATTTTTATTTTTTTAGGCACCACAACTCCGTAAAAAAATCACATATGAAACTGTTAGGAAGCATATTTTCACATCATACATATTCTGACCTAACATGAGTTATGTGTTTGACTGCTCTAATTTAATTTGAGTTAGATGTTTAGTATTTTTTAGACCCAATATTGGTTAGAAAGCATATTTCATATATTCTGATCTAAATTTGAGCATAAAAATTCAACATTCTATTTAAATTTGGTAAACGCGAAAAAGTGTAAAATTGAAGAAAATAAAATATGAGCTACTCCCCCATTTCAAAAATAACTGAGATAATTGTCAAAAAGATTTGTTTCAAAATAACTGAGGCAGTCGTATTTATTATGTTTTTTTACATATATCATTATTTATTAAGGAGTGAGAGAATAAATACAACTTCGCATTAATTATAGACTAGGTTTTTTTTAGTCATTTTGACATTCAAATTAAAACATTAACTCACTTTTTTTTTTGAGCAAACTCATATCCTGAATATACGTGTTTTTGACAACCGCATCAGTTATTTTGAAACGGATGGAGTAATACATTTGATGTGTAAAAACACTTTCACGTATTTTAAATGAACTCCCAATTAGACAATACCTAGTAAAAACAATTCAAGTTTACCGTCAATTGGTTTGACTAGTAACTTCATTCGGCACTGAGTTAGTCGAACACCAACGATTCTATAGCAGCAAAACTAGGTTGTAGTCAAATGTTTCTATTTTTCAAATGATGTTTTATTCGACATTGAGCTGTAGAATATTATTGTTCGATTTTATGGTAGTCGACTGTGCTTATTCGAATGTGCATTGATTATACGTAAAAATTAATGTAATGACTTCCGCAAAACAACCCGAAAGTGAGGACAAGTATTTTTTTGTGGTGTGTGCTTAGTATCAAATATCTTTTCACTCAATTTTTTTTTTCCAAATTTATTCTTCAATTTTCGCACATATTTATTCTGACCCACATTTACGCAAAATATTAAGGTTTTTATGCCCCAAGTTGGGTCAAAATGTGTAAAATAAGTTTTCTGAACGGTATTGGGTGTAGAAAACACTTAAATTCTGACTGAAATTAAGTCAGAATAATCAAACATATTTTGACTTATGTTGAGTCAAAATAGTGCTTATTGCATGAATTCACGCTCCCATAATAATTCAGGCCCACTTTTTTTATGGTCGAAAACCGAATATTTTATTTGATAAAAACTGTACATAATATACACCCTAGCTCCTGAAAAATTACAACTCACAAAGTGAAAAATTACATCCAAATTTACTACAAGTTACTCTGTTTCACGGATTGCATGAGGAACATTTATTCTGGCCCATTTACTTATCTACCCAACTACAATGGTCCTTCCATGTATACGACGAAAACCTATCATATAAACTGCACTCATTCTGTCGAGAAATTGAAGTTGCACCATCGCCGCTGCCTACGGTGTACTCAGGCTAGTAGTTTCACCATTTTTCTCCCTACCTTGTTAATGCGCAACAATTCCGGAAGGATTCTATTCATAAGCCAAGCTCTTCAGTGACTACTCATGTAATACCCTACTCTCGACCCCTAGGTCCACTGAGGTCATTCTAGGAGGGGTTGCGAAGCTCTCGCCGCGACTTCAATTACAAAACTAAAATCCCAAAGTAATTTACTAAATTCACAAATGATTTGACAACACTTCAAAAACGAACTTCATTAAAAGATTACAACACAATCGAATTACAATAGCTCTTAAAATAAATCGGGGTACTATCCAAAATATTAATTTCCTTTATCTTCGAAACTCGATCAAACATTGCCTACAATTTCTCCTTTTTTCCTTGATAAAAAAACCTGTACAAATATTTGTAAAAGAAAAACAAAACAAAGAAAAACGAGGCGTCATCAAAGGGTTTGTATGAACCACGTGTGCAAGTGTTATACTATATATATATATATATATATATATATATATAAAACTTCTTTTATAAAATAAAAAGGCAGCGGAAGTCCTTTGTAATTCTACAAACAGTTAGTAACAATTTTTGAAATAATAATTGAGAAAGAATAATAAAAACAAATTTATAAGGTATATAGTGCATGAGTTTAAGGAAAACGTGTACATTCATTTAATAGCACCAAATTTTGGTCGCCGATGAGTCAAATCTGATCATTCAAACACCATATTTACCATATGGATTTCAACCGCACTCCACGAGAACTAGCCATGCTCGACGACTCCGGCCGATCGCCAGAGAAAAAGAATCAACCTTCACCGTGCAAACCTCCTACACGGTTCCAGCTAACCCTGTCCATGCCCTAGGACCCACGCACCAACCGTCACCCTTGCTTTCCGGTTGTAGCATGAATCTTCGGGAAAATGTACCGCCTCCACTCTTACGAGCGAGCACTCTAGCAATCTCACATCGGAAAGACTTGAGTCAAGAGGCCCCGAGACCGGTGACCACCGCTCTCTGAGAGCGAAGAACTCTAATCCCCTAGCCACTGAGCTTTGACACTTTCGTGCCACGAGCGAGCGAGCGAGCAAGTATTATCCGTCAATTCCAAGCACCTGTTTTATTTATTTATAAAAATGTGCACTAGCTCAAATCAAGTCGTTTAATTTTAAAGAAATCACTTGAAAATGACTTCCGAGTTTAAAAGTTTAATTGATATACACAAAATATTTGAAAATAACATAAAACACAATTTTGGCTTTATATCAAAATATAAAAGACTCACGTGTTGTCCGTGAAATTTCACAGTCCAGTAGTAAACTTTAACTCTTCATATACGTTCCTCCAATATACGATTTTGAGGAAGTTTGGACTTGCTCATGTATTTTGACGATGCTGGATTTTGTCATGTATAATTTTGGGTCAATTTAATCTAGGGATGATTGAATCAAGGATGATTTTGGGGGTGATTTTAGACTGAGCCTGAGAGTCTCTCTCAGGTTGCCTACGCATCCTGTAATTGTCCAGGAATCAAGTCACACGTAGTTCCTGGAAGTGTATATTTATAGGGAGTTCACTACCCTAACCCTAAACCATGTCGGTTTGGGTAAAATACAGTATTAGCCCTTTGGGCTTTTACTACTTTATATGGGCTTTGCCCATCGCCCAAGTTATCCTGTGGATAATGGGCCTCTTCAAATGTGCAGCACTCATCCTCGAGGCCGACTTAATCGACTTGCGTTAGTTGAGCTCGGGACCCTTATCCTACACTGCTTAGAGTCGATCGTCGTATTCCCGAGTCGGGGAACCAACCTGCATGCCTTAACGCTTGTTCGTATTGCGGGGACCAACTGTGAGGCCCATCGTCTCGGTTCTCTGATCATGTCGGTTGTCGATGTCTCAACTCGTGACTCGACCCTTGGGCTATCACTTATTCTCGTTTCAGGAGGACTATCTCGTGACGCCACGTGAAGGTGCGATATTCAGTATCGTCATATTTGATTCAGAATTCGAATTGCATGAATACGATACGGAAGAGCTTAGTTCTCTGGTTCATTTGAGATATATAAATGTTTGGTTAAGCTTCAAAATCTATCCCATCATCGATATCGAATCAGAATATAGGATCTTTTATTTTGACTTCAAGAAATGCTATTAAATTGCCGAAACATTTTGGAGAATGAAAAGTCTTAGGCATGTAAAAGTCAATAATGCATCCTTCAATTTTCTCGATGGCTACGAGCATGAGGCATATCCTATATTGGATAAGGTGGTAAGCTTTTCAAAGCCGCTTTATCTATCAAAAAAGATGTACAATCGCTTCTTCAAAGATTGCCGGTCATTAAGAAACTGAGCGCTTTTTGTAAAATTCTTTTGATAATGATGAAGAATTAATAGAAACATTGGACATTCAAAGGAATCTTGATTCATCGAACTGCTCCACAATGGGTAAGAGGAGCCCATGCTCGATAAACTTTCCTTCAACTCTCAAGAAACTAACTTTAGTAGGGTTCGAGCTACCCCGGACGGCTATATCGGCAATTGCGGAACTAGAATGTCTTCATGTTTTGAAGCTACGATATTGTTACTTCCCGGAGCCACGAATGGAGATGGAAGATGTGGTATTCCAAAACCTCAAATTCTTTGAATTGTATGATCAAGAATTGGTGGAATGGAATGCCTCACCGAATCCTTGCCTTGTCCTGGAGCAACTTGTGATCGAATGTCCGGTACTAGAAGAGTCACCTCCGCGTTTTGGTGAGATTTCAACCTTAAAGAGGATTGTGGTTAGATACTCCCGAGGAAGTTGAGAGTTCACTCTCTAGATTCGTGAAGAACAGATCGAACTGGTAACGGTTGATGTTTCGATCTACAATAGCTATGAGATATACAATAGGTGAAACATTTTACTCATACAAAAATTTCATATCTTTGTTAAAAAGGAAAATCATAAATAACAATGATCACGAATACCTGAAACTGTCATTTAATTTTTTCTTCTTCTTCTTCTTCTTCTTCTTTGTGCATGACTTCCAGTGACTCACAGTTGTGAAGCTGTTCTGAGGCTACCAAGATTTATCAACATGGCTCCTGTAGCCCCACAAGGTCCGAGGCCAATGACCTCAGATCTGTGAAGATGTGCATCATATTGATAGGTTAGTTTCGGATTCTTGACTTAAATTCCAATGCCCCGCCTATATGGTATATATGCATTGCACCAGTCAGTTATTCTAAAGACAGAAAAATGAATTTATATTGTTGATGATATTGATGCATTACGTAGCAGTTAGGCTTACTTGAGAATGTAACGATAACGACTATTCTATACATAGTTACAGTTTTTTTGTATCACTAGACAAATGAGTTGGTCAGGATCCTTGCCTAGTGGTGACCTTTGCTAAGATTTGTGTGGCTAAGCTTTCAACCCTCTGAATCATGTTTACATTATATTGTTACATCTTTTTAACTTTCTCTGTAACCCTAGTTGGCATTTGTACTATGAGGTGATTTGCATGCTTTTGGGCAGCATTTATTCTGTCTAGTGTTGCTCTTATCGACGTTCAAATCTAGTGCTACATGTAAACACATTTATATCCTTCTGATTTATTGTGACATTTGTAAATGGCATAGTTTCATGCCTCCTGGACGGAAATCCTGCCTCCGCCACTGCCCAAGTGTTTTAAAAATTTGCTTAAGCTGTTTATCTACTAAAAACAGAGAAGTAAAACATGCAATAACAAATAACGAAAGCAGGACACCGGGTCTCCTAGAAAACCAGCTTCGAGTTATACTACCACCGGATACAACTACTTCCTCTTTAGCCTTTTTCTTTTCTTTTCTTTCAGCTGTAGAAAATTTGATGGCATCTCATAGAGTAATGGAGCCATGAGAAATTTGTAATGATTTTTGTTGTAATTACAAAAGTGTCTTAACAATTTCAAATTGAATAATGAAAGTATTATCTTTGTTGAAATAATTGAGGTTAAGTTTCCACAGTCAAAGTTAACACAACTTTTAGCTCACACCATCGTTCCCCAAAAACTACTATATAGTACTACTACATTATTGAGAAGGAAAAATAAAATAAAATTAAAAAGTCTTCTTTCAAGACATTGAGATCCATCTATTTGCTTAACATTGTTAATTGGTTTACTTTGCATCAGTACATAATCAATATCTTAGCAGCAATATTGTTGAAGGTGTGAAAAGAGAGTTTCAAAGTAGATGAACATTCAAATCCAGTATGAAGGCCATCAGTTTATCTCTTTCTTGTATATCTTTATCTGCTGTTTTGTTCCCTTCATTTATAATCTGCAAATTCAAACAGCATAGTATTCTTTCGGGACATTGGAGTATTCTTTTGGTACTACATCCATCCCAAAATGTAAGTCATTTTAGTTTTTTTTTTTTTTTTTTTTTTTTTTTTCATAATGTAACGTAAGTCATTTAGATAAACTAAATGAAGATTTATCACATTTTTCTCCTTTTTACCCCCCATTTATTATTTATCCACCCACTTTTCACTACTTTACATTAATAACAGTCAAAGGGCATTTTAGACTTTTTCATCAAAATTAATGACACATAACCAATTTAACCAACTTTATTAATCTGTATGAAAAACCTCAAATAAGCTTACTTTTACTTTTTGGGACGGAGATAGTACATTAGAATCCACCCTGGTTATTTTAGTGATGTTGAATTCCAACTGTTTAGTGTTGTACACACATGTGCTGGTTGAAATAATTGACTTTTTTATATTCACATTTGGGTCCTTATTATTTTTTTCATATTTTCAAATTTACCCTGTACCCGTATCTTATTTTAAAAAACCCCGCGTATCCATACGCGTATCTGTACATGTGTTGATTTTCAGCTTAGAAAAGAATCTTCTATCTCTATCACAATATGGCAATATCTACTAAGTAGGGTATATATGCATTGAATACTTGTCTTGAAAACATAAACTAAATTATCCCATAGTGTCATTTACTTCCTACTTCTCAATACATTGTTGTTTGTTGAAATTATTGAGCTAAATTCGACAGTCAAACGTAACACATGCAGATGTGGACAATTGTTTAATACAAATATCTTATTTGTTGATTTGCAGCTGACAACTTCCCCCAACATTTTTTAGAAGAGAGTAGTCAACTTGGATTTACTATCTAATAATTGCTGTGATTGTTAAGTTAAATTCACTTGAATCAGAATGGAGGAAGAGAAAGGGACTTGTGCATACTTTGTATCGATTTATAGGAAGCTTTCAACAATTCAGCACATAGCCCCGTGGGCTGATCAAGTTCTTGGCCAATTCCAGATGCTGAAAATGGACGTCAGATTCCTGGAAGCGTTCTTCTTGTGCCTTGAATCATGGGATTATTCTACTGATGAAGAAAGAATGGAAACATTGAAATCTATGATCAATCCTCTTACAGTAATATGGCCGAACGAACACAAAGGATTATCTCTTATCAAACGACTGCGTGAAACATGGGCAGATGACATCCAAGATTTCTGATGATACAGGGATTCGCTCTTCCACGTGGAATTATTCCATTTAGGCCCAAATTTTCAAGTGTGGAAAAGTCAAAGTATATTATCCGCCGAGTCGAAGAAGAGACATACCTCGAGACCGTGGCCTGGGGAGATTCCACAAGTACTTGGACTCGAACACTCGCCTCGGACCACCTCGAGTCGATATCGTGATCCTTGGCCGAGACCCCGGCCCATATCCACAGTTTTTCTTGGACAAGGAGGCAAGGTCCATTTAAGGGTATTTATGTCAATAGCGTGTGCCGCTTTTAATTTTAGGCGGCGTAAGAAGGACATGTGCCTATAAATACATAGCTCCGGAACTACGTAAGGCTTGATTCCCGACTTTGACACAGATATCGTAGGCAATCCAAGATACATTCTTGGACTCAGCCATAATACACCAAAAACACCATCTTTTATCCATATTTAGCCATCTCGATCTCTTCACAACTTCATCCTTAGATTACACGTGGCCTCGGTTTACGGTGGTGCGATATTTAGCATCGTTATTTGGCGCTAGAAGAGGCCTTCTACCGGTGAGTTGGTAAAGAGATTGCAATGGTGCCGCCAGCAAGGAAGAAACCGACGAACAGTAAAAACTCCTGCAGATCGAAGAGCACACGGATATAGATCCAGCGGGGGTTCCCTCACAGATTCAAGAAGTCCCCACTGGATCTAGACCCGCAGTTGCAGATCCTCCCAGCCTCAGCTTCCCCCACACCTGCAAGACATGGCAGACCACTTGGCATCTTTGGATGAGGACGCCAAGAGGTGGTGGTAGCCTCGGCATTTATAGGTAAAGGAATCTGCAATCCCGATGAACACCGCCAGACTTCCAAGGTCGTAAGGAGATTGATAATGCTAAGGAAAGAGGCTGCTGGGGTTCAAGAGGAGTGTGAGGAAGGCGCGATTGAAATCGGCGTGACTAACGCCCGCAAACGCCCCGAGCAAGAAAAGCTTCAAAGGCCGCGTCGAGGATAGCATCCGAAACGAGTTCAACCGCATTGTGGGAAAGATCAACCCACCGAATGGCTTGAGTCGCCATTTAGTCCGAGATCGAAATATATCGATGCCCGAATCCTTTAAGCCGCCAAAGATGGAGCCCTATGACGGTACTACGGACCCAGAGGACCACCTATATCGATACATATCTTTGATGAGGTTGAGAAACGCCAATGACGCCATGAAGTGTCGAGCCTTCGATACGTTGCTCACAGGTCGAGCTCGGGAGTGGTTTCACAAGCTACGTCCCGGTCGATCTCTAGCTTTCTCAGATTGGGACAAAAATTCGAGACGCTTTCATTGGGAACAAGAAGTTCCATCTTAGTGCTACCCACCTTATGAACATCAAGCAGAAAAAAGGAATCTACTATCGACTTCACGAGACGTTTCAACCTTGAAGCCATGAAAGTGCATAATGCCAGTGATGCGCTGCAAGTTAATGCCTTTGTGGGAGGTCTGCGGAATATGAAGCTGTATGATAAACTATCCAAGAAAATGCCAAATGATATGGATGAATGTGTGAACATAGTCCATAGATTCTGCCAAGGTGAGGAGGCAGTGCGTCTGCACACCATTTCACTTGGCCTCAACTCGAGGAACGACTCCCGAAGCCAGACCAAGGGTCAACCTAGGGGCCGGAACGAAGAAAGCAAGTCCAACGTCTTTGATCGACTGACAGCTCCGATATCAGATCGTTTGGGAAAAAAAGGAAATTTAAAAGACCGAGACTTTATCCCCAACCGATCTCGGGGAGGTATTGGCAATCATGATCAAGAAGAACATCGCTAGGACACCTAAGCCGATGTCTAAAGATCCGGAGAAAAGGAAAAATACTCACAAGTATTGTGACTATCATAGAGATGTGGGGCACGACACGGAGGAATGCTTTGATTTGAAGAGGATATCGGCGCTTTGATCCAAGAGGGTCGATTGGATGAAGTCGTTGACAGGTCAGAAAAAGACGAGCCGAAGGGCCGTCGGGAGTACAAGAGAAAGAGCTACAACGGAAAGAAAGATCGGTCTCCACGTCGAGATAATAGGAATCGGCGGGAAAGGTCATCTGACCCAACACACAAAGACAACCGCCGAGATGACCGTCAAGAAATTCAGAACCGAGATCCTCATCGAGATAATCGTGCCGGATATGACGTTAACACAATCGTGGCAGAGCATGAGTCGGATCGACCTCGATCAAGTCGGCACTCGTTTGACAGGACGAGAGAGTCAAAAAAGATCAGGTTGACAACGGAAGTAGGTTACGGACCCAAGGACGATGTTCCGAGTTCCCACAGTCATAGCGAGGGATTGGTGATCGAGGCAGTAATAAGCAAAGGTCGAGTAAAAAGAGTTTGTGTCGACAGTGGAAGCGCCGTTAATATCCTTTATTATTCAGCGTTTAGAGCCATGAGGTTGAAAGATGAAGATATCATTCCGTTATCTACCCCTCTTTTTGGATTCACAGGGCAGGCCATCCACCCTGTCGGGTCGATCAATTTGTTAACGATACCGGAGACGGAGAAAAGGGGCGGACGATGGAAATGACCTATGTCGTAGTTAAGGCCCCTTCAGTGGTACAACGCGATATTAGGTCGACCGGCTTTGTATGATCTCGTGAGCTATTATCTCGACTTTCCACAACAAAGATGAAGTTTCCCACCTGCACGGTACCCATGAAGTCAAGGGAGACGCGTTGAGGTAGCCCGCAATTGTAGCTTGGTTACGATCAAAGGAAAAGGAGTTGGGCAAGTGCTAGTTGAGAGTTGATACCGAGGAAGAGGAAGATCGGTCGGTTTCGCCGACCCGACCGAGGAAGTTCGAGTTTGGAAGGAGGAAGGAGGTCAAGGGGTCCAGATCGGGAAGTGGTCGCCACACCCGGACATGAGAGCCTTGGTCGACCCTCCTGGTTGAGTTTCGAGACGTTTTGCGTGGAAAGCGGATGACATGCCTGCCTATCGGGCGGATATAGCTATGCACCAACTTAACGTCGATTCCAAAAAAGCCAATACGGCAAAAGAAGAGAAATCTTGCACCTGATAGAAAAGAGGCGGTGAAGAAGGAAGTCGACAAGTTGCTCGCTGCGGGGATCGTGAAAGAGGTATTTTATCCGGATTGGTTGGCCAATCCCGTGTTAGTTAAGAAGCCAGATCAGAGCTGGCGAATGTGTGTCGACTTTACAGACCTTAACAAGGCATGTCCCAAGGATTCTTACCCGCTGCCAAAGATCGACCAGTTAGTCGACTCGACACTGGGCTTCGAGGTATTCGGGTTCCTCGATGCATACAGGGGTTATTATCAGATCTTTATGGACCCACAGGACTCAGAAAAAACCGCTTTTATCACAGAATTTGGCACATTTTGCTTTGTTACGATGCCGTTTGGGCTTAAGAATGCAGGGGCTACTTATCAACGGGCCGTCAACAAAATTTTCAAGAGGCAGATAGGTCGGAATATGGAGGTTTATGTGGATGATTTATTGATCAAGAGCAAGTCCTTGGGACAGTTTCTTGTCGATGTGAGAGAAGTTTTCGAAGTATTGCGAGCAGTAAAAATGAAGCTCAACCCAAAGAAATGCACATTCGGAGTTCGATCAGGGAAATTTCTAGGATACATGATATCGAGAGATGGGATCAGAGCTAACCCAGATAAAATCGAGGCCCTCAAAAGCATGCCCACACCTCGGAATGTCAAAGAGGTGCAGAGGTTGACAGGTCGGATGGCGGCTCTCAACCGTTTTCTGTCGATATCGGCGCAGAGAGCTCTACCTTTCTTCAAGATTCTGAAAAAAGCTAGTCCGTTCCAGTGGGACGGGGAGTGTCAGAAGGCGTTTGACGATTTGAAAAAATATTTATCTGATTTGCCAACGCTGTCCTCACCTCGAGATGGAGAAAAGCTCCTAGTTTATCTAGCAGTCTGCGAGGAAGCGGTAAGCACTGTCTTAGTTCGAGAAGGAGACCAGGGACAAATCCCAGTCTATTTTGTCAGCAAAGCCTTACAGGGTGCAGAGATCAGATATACCCCTGCGGAGAAGTTAGCGCTGAGTTTAGTTCATGCGTCGAGGAAGTTGAAGCCATACTTCCAAGCACATCCTATTGCTTGTTATTCTTGACCAACCGTTAAAACAAATTTTGGCAAAGCCCGAGACATCGGGTCGATTAACCAAGTGGGTTGTCGAGCTAGCGGAATACGACATAGAATTTCTACCTCGAATGACCATCAAGGGTCAAGCTCTGGCTGACTTCTTAGCAGAAGGGTTGTCGATTCAGTTAGAGCAAGGAAAACAGTCATCAGAGGAGCAGTGGACACTTCACGTCGATGGTGCCTCGAGTAAAGAGGGGGCTGGAGCTGGTTTCTCGCTAGTTAGTCCGAAAGGAGAAGAGTTTCGTATGCACTCGATTCGAGTTCAAAGCTACGAACAACGGCCGAGTATGAGGCCTTAATCACGGGTTTAAAGCTAGCATCGGTTGGGAGTCGAGAATCTTCCGGTATCAATGACTCACTTCGTGGTAAATCACGTGACGGGAGAGTATGAAGCTAAAGAAGAATCAATGAAAAGCTATCTAAGGGTTGTTCAGGGGGTTAATGTCGAAATTCAAGATGATCCTAGTCGAACAGTACCTCGGAGTGAGAACAAGCGAGCCGATCGTTGTCTAAGCTCGCGTCGAATTTCAAATCAAAGAGGAAAGTTACGGTTGAGATGCTAGCGAACGGAGCTATAACGAGGTCGACGTGCAGCCCGTGGTTCGAGGATCGACCTGGATGGACCCAATAGCACTATTCTTGAAAGATGGAGTGCTCCCACCGATAAATCTCAGGCGGGAAAATCCGACTTCAAGCCTCCAGTGCGCTCTTTTCGATTATGTGCTTTATCGAAAATCATTTGTAACTCCTTGGATGCGATGTGCATCGGAAGAAGAGGGCTTATCTCGCTTGAAGAGATACACCGAGGATCTGTGGGTAATCATTCGCGGAGCTCGAATGTTGGCAAGAAAATGCAACCGGCGTGATATTTCGGCCGTCAATGCAAAAAGATCGAGTCGATTGGTAATGAGTTGCGAGCTTGCCAGTACACGATGTGGTAACTCATCGCCAAGCACGAGAGATGAATGCTATCGAAGTCAGATGGCCATTCGATGAATGGGGAGTCGATATAGTCGGACCTCTACCTCGAGCTCGGGAATTTCAAATACGCGTCGTTGCGGTTGATTATTTTACTAAATGGGTCGAGGCTAAAGCTCTTCATCGACATCGTGGCTCAAACCATCAAAAATTTCTATGGGAGAATATTTTGTGCGTGTTCGAATTCAAGTATCCGATCTCGGACAACGGGACTCAATTTCTTGATGATAGGGTGCAGAATTGGTTGAAAGAATTCAGGATCGAGCACAGAACGACGTCAGTGGCCCGACCTCAGTCCAATGGACAGGTCGAGCAGACAAACAGGCAGATCAAGTTTGGGTTGAAAAAGCGATTGGAAGATGAAGGCCGAGATTGGGCAGCTCAGTTGCCCAGTATATTGTGGTCATATCGCACAGCACCCAACTCAGCAACCCAAGAAACTCCTTTTGCCATGGCCTATGGATGTGAAGCCGTGATACCTGCAGAGATCGGACTAGCATCGCCTCGGGTTTTAGCTTATAATGTCGAAACTAATGCTGCCGGTCTAAGAGAAGAAAAAGACAATGTTGAAGAGAAGAGGGAAATGGCGGCGTATCGGATGGCCAGTTATAAAAGAAGGATTTCTCAGTATTACAACGCGAGGGTGAAGTACAAATACTTCCAAGTAGGAGACCTCGTATTGAGAAAAAATGAAGCCAACAAGCAGGACCCAATAGGCAAGCTCGAGCCGAATTGGGAAGGTCCGTATAAAATCTTGAAAGTGCATCCTAAGGGGTCGTATCAGTTGGGCAGGTCGGATGGAAGCACAGTACCTCGAACTTGGCATGCCACCAACCTCAGAAAGTATTATGTTTAAACTATTTATCATTCTCATGACTTTTGTAGTTCTACTTTCATCAGTTGTAATAGGTCGATATGACATTGTGTTGCGATTCCTTTTATAAAGCATGCTTTCTTTTCCTTTTTAATTACGCTACATATACAAGACTGTATGAAAAAGCAAAAGGGGGGCAGATGAAAAAGCGCAATAATCGACCGAGACATCAATTCTCCGACCCGAACAACTCGACACTGTATGGTGAATAAAGCCAAGTCACTGACAATGCTTATATCACTCCCGACATGCCAGTAAGCCACGATGCTAAGCAGTCGGCGGATTTAGAGCAAAATAGTGAATAAAGCCAAGTCACTGACAGTGCTTATATCACTCCCGACATGCCAATAAGCCACGATGCTAAGCAGTCGGCGGATTTAAAACAAAATAGTGAATAAAGCCAAGTCACTGACAGTGCTTATATCACTCCCGACATGCCAGTAAGCCACGATGCTAAGCAGTCGGCGGATTTAGAGCAAAATAGTGGATAAAGCCAAGTCACTGACAGTGCTTATATCACTCCCGACATGCCAGTAAGCCACGATGCTAAGCAGTCGGCGGATTTAAAACAAAATAGTGAATAAAGCCAAGTCACCGACGATGCTTATATCACTCCCGACATGCCGATAAGCCACGATGCTAAGCGATGGGCGATTTAGAAAGCAAAATAGTGAATAAAGCCAAGTCACTGACAGTGCTTGTATCACTCCCGACATGCCAGTAAGCCACGATGCTAAGCACCACGATGGGTCCTTAACTCGGCTCGATCGTAAGCACCACGATGTGCTCGATCAAAAGCAGGATAGCCGAATCGAGCTCCGACCAAAAAGCCAAGTCAAGCCAACAAGACAACACAATGCTAGGTCGACTCACACTCAAGTGTACTACGAGTCATGAACTCCCACTACACTTCGAGGGGCCAACAGGGGAATTAAGTCCGAAGGACTACACCCCATAAGTCAACATTTTAAAGGGAATTAAATTCAAAAGGACTACACCCCGAACAAACGATCAATAAGAAACGAAAGACATTCAGTGAAAAGCATAAATTCAGATTCAATGGTCAAAATGCAAATCGAAATGTCAAATCGAAATGTCAAGCCTGCGAGATCGAGTTTACCAAATGCAAGTTCAGACAAGTAAAAACATAAAGGTTATTACAACCAGATCGAATAGGAAAAGTTTGATAAAAAGCAAAAAAAAAATTAGCATTAAGCGGGGGGTCGGTCTGAGGTCGACACATTGGGGTCGGTTTGATCCTCCGACTCGACATCTCCTGCCTCACCGCCCTCCAAGGTAGAAGTCACATACTTTTCGTACAGAGAGACGCCGGCCTGAAGTTCACTGATGTATCGTCCATAACGAGGAACGGCCTCGGGATCATATAAGTAGGGCTTCGCCACAGCAGATATGTCAAAATTCGGGTCGATCTCTTTCACTTGGTCAAGAGCCATGGTGAACCCCCCCTTCATACCTTGGGTCATCAGCAGTGTCAGGTCATTCTCTAGTTCTTTTGAAGACAGGAATTCCAGCTTAGCTGTTTCCATTCGACTCGTCAGACCTTCGAGGAGAGATTGGAGTTCGATACGATCCTTGAGGGCCTTGTCCAGATCCGACTTCACCTTGGCTAGCTCCGATTTCATCTCGGCCTGCTCGGAGTCTCTAACAGCTGCGTCTTGGCATGCTTTTAACAGCTCATCTCGAGACGTAGCCAACTCGGACTCGAGCTTAACACGCCGATCGTCAAGCTTGTCAATTTTAACTTTCTGCTTTTCAATATCGGCGGTGAGCTTGGCAATAGTCTCTTTCTGCTCCTCCACAACAGCCGATGGAGTCTCAATCCTGCTAATTGCCACCTTAGTTGTTAACCGAGCCTATCAAAACAATTCGAGATTAGTTCGAGACCCGAAATTAGCAGTAATAATAATGGTAAAGTCGCAGTGCAAGAATGAAAAATGTGAAGACTTACAGCTCGGATGATTTTGAGATCGTAGTCACTCAACTCCTCAGGAGTCATGGCCTCCATTTCGGCCAGACTCATGGCAGGAAGGGCCTCGACCCCCCCTGAGCCCTGAGGAGGGAGATGGCGGGGCTCCTTTCCGACTCCGTGCTTCAGAGCTGTTGTTTTCTGCCGTTTCCTTGGGACGAGATCCGCCTCAGATTGCCTCGCCGCCAGAGCTTCATCAGGCTGGCCTCTCAAAATGTTGGACGTCGACGCAGGTGTGGGGGCTCGAGCCGGAGTCCTCTGCCCTTCAGAGACCACATTCCCAGATCCCGAAGCAGGAGCCGGATTCTTCGACTTGATCCCAACCAGCTCTTGGATCTTCTTGGGATCGGTTTTCTTTGGGTCGGGCATCTTGCCCAGGGCATCCATCTTCGAGAAATGTTCCACTGTCAAAAGAGAAAATCGACGCGTCGGATGCAACCAATATGAAAAATCCTCTTCTGATTCGGCAGGATGAATAAAAACCCTACATAAAAGGTGGACATCCTCATCAAGTTCGAGGTAGGCGCCTGGACCGGCCGTCTCGATATCGGCATAGGGATATAAGGAATGCAAGTTTCGGGTAGCGACGTCGGGGTGAACGGTCTCGATAATCCCGCACCCGGAGGAACGTCATGACGAGTCGATCGTGCCATTTATGCGGCCTCTGAAACCAGGTGTGGATATCAATATCCACCAACCCATGTCGGATGAAAAAGAAATTGGGTTTCCAGTCGCCATGAGACGAGATCACTTTCCTCACGAACTCAGATGCCAGAGGACGCTTCTGAAATGTATACCACCCTGCGTCCTGCAAGCTCGACAAGCCGTAGTACTGACGGAACAGTCGAACCGAGAACTCGACCTTGGCGATTCGACACGCCAGCACGAAACCCATTATACTTCGGACCCCATTGGGAGCAAGCTGGGTAACGCAGATCTTGTAGTATTGAAGGACAGCGATTAGGCATGGGTCGAAAGGAAACCGAAGTCCTTCTCTTAGTTGTGCTTCGTAAATGGCGCAGAACAAAGGAGGAGGATCACAGGCGAATTGATACTGCCCGTAGGATACTCGGATATGATCAGAAGAATAGGGAATGCCGTATCGGAGGCAGATGGCTTTGGCCATTTCTGGAGTGAGATTGGACATGCAACCATAAGGCCCTTGGCCCTTCATCCTTGTTTGACGCTTGGCTACGGGTCGAGAAGACGACTCCTCTTCTCCTTCCCCCTCTGTATCTTCTTCACCGGCAGCTTTCTCACCGGAGTTAGCAGGGCGTTCAGAGATGGTCTCCTCCGTAGATTCTTCTTCTACCACGACAATTTCTTCCCTGTTTTGTGAGTCACACTCGCTACTAGACATGGACTCAGTGAAGGATACGAGAAATAAAAGACAGAAAAGAGTTGAAGAAATTAGAGCTTACTTGCAGTTTTCTGGTAGAACAAAAGCAAATAATAGCGACGGAGAAGCTTCTGTGGTTTTGGACTCCTTATATGCGAGTAAATCTTGCAAGTGATTTGAAAGGGTGGGATTTTGGGCAGTTATAAAAGCGTATGCGCGAGAATCAAGGGCTAAATCTCCACGTGGCCCAATAAGGGACGCTTCGTTTTCTACACCAATTAATGCTGGCAGTGTGACGTCATCCTATAACCGGTTGTATCAATTGAGGGTGACAGCTGTCTTTCCCGCCCAGAAGAGACCGCGTGTCAAAAGAGTAATTCAAATTTTCAGACCCGACATCAGAAATCGAGACGATCTGATCTCCGATCTGGGGGGCTTATGATGATACAGGGATTCGCTCTTCCACGTGGAATTATTCCATTGGTCCAGCTGGCATGTGGAAAAGTCCAAGTATATTATCCGCCTCGAGTCGAAGAAGAGACATACCTCGAGACCGTGGCCTAGGGGAGATTCCACAAGTACTTGGACTCGAACACTCGCCTCGGACCACCTCGAGTCGATATCGTGATCCTTGGCCCGAGACCCCGGGCCCATATCCACAGGTTTCTTGGACAAGGAGGCAAGGCCCATTTAAGGGTATTTATGTCAATAGGCCCAGCCGCCCTTAATTTTAGGGCAGAAGAAGGACATGTGCCTATAAATACATAGCTCCAGGAACTACGTAAGGCTTGATTCCTGGACTTTGACACAGGATACGTAGGCAATCCAAGATACATTCTTGGACTCAGCCATAATACACCAAAAACACCATCTTTTATCCATATTTAGCCATCTCGATCTCTTACAGCTCATCCTTAGATTACACGTGGCCTCGCCATTACGGTGGTGCGATATTTAGCATCGTCAATTTCCATTCAGTAATCATTGAATTGGACCCGAAAATTCAACAGAGCAAACAACAAATTGAACGTTGGTGTGAAAATCTGTTGCAATCGATCCCAGATGCAATGCAAGTCTTCAACATTTGCTCAGATCCGGTATCTTCTGCAACAACTTTGTAGGAATCTGGATGATGATTTTTCTAGCTGCAGAGCTGACAATATATATTGTTCCATTGAAGATGCAAATTAATCTCTTGAAAGCCAAGATTGTATTTCTGGATGAATCATTGAAGAACGTTGAACGTTGTCCATATACGAAGGAAATCCATCAATTTCTGAACTTCACTTGTCGTTTTGCCAACAAAGCGATTGTGTGCTTAGCATGTTTGTCTTTGGGCAAAAGAAGCCAATGAAGAAATCACAACTGGAATGGACATTGTCCTTTTCGATATGTTGCGTGAGTTCATCCTTTCGCGTGATATTACACCCATATGCGTTGGCATCCTAAAGTCCGGTGATTTGCAACTTCCTCGATTCTTTTCTTCTTGGAGAAGCTATTGAAAGCTTTGTCGACTTTTTCCTTTCAAAGATCTGGATATTACTTTGAAACATGATTTTCTCATTCTCCGAGACCGCTAATATTTCTTTTAATTTCTCATTGATCCTCCATGTGAGGATGCGAAGTGGAAGACTTGATCCATTAACGAAATCAATGCTCTTTTGTGTGAGAAGAATGCGTATCTTTGATGAGCTAAAATTTACCCACTAAAAATACAATTTATAAAGACTCGCAATCAGGGTAAACTAACTCTCTAACCGGCAGAGTACCGGTGTCGATTGCTAGGATAGCTACAGAGTACGAGGTCGTCCCAAGAGAAATGTGGTTGTGAGTACCAAAGCGAACGTGGTTCTTAGTCTAGGCGATCAAAGTTTTAAGTGGAGTGTTTATACTAATGCGAAAAAGTAAAGATTATTCTAACGAGTTTAACTAGGTGATTAAAAAGCATAGCCGAGCCATGATCCAACAGTTATCTCCCCACAGAAAAACTTGATAAGGAGTGTGTTTTATCTCGATTCGATTCATATGATATTCACGAGAGTCAACTCTTTATTCTTGCGTTAAGATCTCAACGACTCTCACTTAACCCCCCACACTAGGTTTATTAACCCTCCTTTTTAGAGAGCTAACTCGCCTAACATGGTTGACCGGAATAAAAGCCGTTGAAAAACCTCACAAAAACATAATTTTAACGTATCACTTAGGTTGCCAATCTAACGATTAAGACTATGGTTTAGTGATTTTAAAACATGTTTCGCACATCTCGTAAAAATAAGAATTTCACTTAGGCATAGTCCAGATCTGTCACTTAGATTGTCAATCTAACAATCAGGACTATGATTAGTGATATCCATATCTCACATCTCACCGCAAAATACATTTATAAGCTCGATGTAACCGTGAACAAAGTTGTCAATTTTATTCAAAGTTATTAAAATGATCAAAACAAGTTTAAAACATGATTTTATCATAAAAACGTTAAATTAAGCACAACACAACTCCATCTCGTCTCCCAAGGGTTAATTTCACCCGTTTTCACATAATTCGGCTATGTTGAGTTTAACTACTCATATTAACGAAAATAACAACGAAAATAACAAACGAAAGAAAACAAAACGAAAAAGATAACTACAGCTATATAGATATACGTATAGATAAATATATAGATATATATATAGATATAGATATATATATAATATACGTATATATATATATTTATACTAATTGCATAAAATAAAAGAAAGCAATAAAAAGCGGAAACGAAATTATATTAAAACTATAACTAGTCGGGTTATTACACCGACATTATAACGATATATATATTACATATAGGCCTATAACATAAATAAAAGAAAGAAGAAGGAGAAGAAGAAAATGGGAGAAGAGAGGCAAAGTTTACTCTGCATCTGCTCTCATATATATAGGCAATTTCAAGGAGCCGGACCAGTCCTGAAAGGGAGCCGGATCGGTCCTGAATCATCATTTGCAATGATTACTTCTAACTGAATGCATGTGCAGGCGGTTATGTGTATATATATAATTATATAATTATATATTAAACTTCTAAAATCTATATCTTGAGTTGTAGACCTCCAAAAATCATGATTTAAACGTCATTAGAAATCTCTCGGAAAACTCTACAACTTTCATGAAGGACTCTTCTTCAGAAAATGTCGTTTTGATGAGCCATTCGTATGTCGTGTCGTTTTCGGGATTTCCACTAATACGAATTGATTAGCCACTTGACCACCATTTGAGTTGTAGAAGTCTGATTGACGTGATTCAAAATGCGTTGGAAAGATTACTTGAAGATCTACGACTTTCATGAAGAAGTCATCCCCTGAAAATGCCTCTAAGCTGGGTCAAATCTCCGTCGAAAATATGTAACGATTAAGTACTTAGGAAAATTTGCTCCGTTGAACTCGTAAACTTGTGGCACCTTCTTATAACCCTCTTAACACCTCTTTTAGGGCTCAAAACATGTCGTTACGTAGGATTTTGGTCTACTTATAATCCTGCAATAAACCACCAAAATACCAAACGTAAATCCGACACGACACTCCGGTTACTAAACCGGTACAAAAACTAATAAAAACTTATAAAAACATGATATTTTATAAAATAGTCACGACTTATATATTTTTATGAAACTTAGGAATTAATGACTCAAATTGATATAAAAGTGCTCAAAATGATATTAAAAACGGGGTGAAAAGTTATAAAAATAACAGTGAATTTTTCCGTCATCACAACCCCCCACTTAGCTTTTGGTCGTCCTCGAACAAAATAAGCGATAAAATAAAATGAATGAGGAAAAATTCATGAAGATATAAGATATAAAGGACAATCAGATGATGCAACCAATCGAATCATAACTACACGTTAACCGCAATATAAATGTATAACAGAGTGAGTGTGTGACAAGCCTTTTCAATTTCCACTATCCTCTCTTGAATAATTCAAGCAAGCGAACAAATATCCATTCGAGATAAATCCTAATGACTTTCCTAGGCATAAGCGATAATGATTCCACACAAAGTCCTCCCGTGTACTTATTAGGATAATCCCTAATGCATATCATTTAGTTTATACTTGAGGATAGTCGAGAAGTTAACTAGGTTGTTATTATTATTATTATTATTATTATTATTATTATTATTATTATATATATATATATATATATATATATATATATATATTTTTTTATTGCTTATGCCCTCATTCCCAAAGAATAGGATGTTTCGTGATAACACCCTAGCCGGACTAATATCATCAGAGCGAATGAGCTTTTAAGCCTCATAGTGGTATAGGGCGTTTATTGATAACATACTACCGCACTCAAATCATTGGTAGCTACAACCGACATATATATATAGTTTATCTTATTTTGACATTCTTTCTATCACATTCAAACCTTGGATATTCACGATACATGTTCGAAGTTAGGTACTAAGTTCTTTGCTATTTCTAGGATAAATCACTAGAATCTTTGAATGGGTACAGATTTAAAATTTTTCTTCAATATCAAAGGCTTACGTGAAGGAATTTATGTTACACAAATAAATTTGGGGTTAAAATGCACTTACGGTTCAAATTAGTTATACATATCCAAATTGATCATTACATCTTTAAATCCATGGAATATATACCTTATACAGATTATTTTAATCAACTAAATAATGCTCGAAAAAGAATCAAAAACTAAGGGTTTAAACACTTACTGCCATTTCTAAACCAACCAGACTCTACCCCACTTACGATTTTGCATTATTCTCAGAGTGTAAATGAGATAGAGAGGAAGACTTAGCTTATAAACCAGGCAGAAAGGTGCTATTGAATCCCGTAACAGCCATGAGAAAGCACGATCCGAATCCCTATACCAAAACTTAAAACAAAGAAAACACGGGACATGGTCCTCGTGCCAAGACATCGAATAGGGATATGGGAATAATAAGATAATGGCCTGTTACGTCGAGAAAAATTCGATAGGCAATATATATATAGCTTTAGATGGAAAAATAACCCACACGGGTAAAGCACAACATCTAAGCATATACGTATCACATGAGCATATATCATAGTCAAGTCACTATTCCTAAATTCATTTTTATTACACACGCTTTTATTAAGGTGAGAATACTCACCCACTATACTACAACTACTAGAAATTTGAAACAGACTAGATCATAAAATGAAATGTAGTGAGTCTTTTATACCCAGATCCTCGAGGGTTCTACAACCTAAGTCCAAGAAATGATGTATTTGAATGTTTTCTTTAAATTCCCTCGGGATTTTCGGATAACCACCTAATCATTCCCTCTTAATGACATTCAAACATTCATCCCGAGACTTGGTTGTGCTTTGTGTTCATCTTTCATACAAATTCTACATTTCATTCAGACTAGTCTTATCCAAATTATTATTATTTGGCTGCCTCCCGGTAGCGCTTTTGTTAACGTCGTTTGCTCGACAGGGTGACTCTATCTGAGACTCGATCAACCAAAATCAAACTCAAGAAGATCAATAGCTTAAGAAAAATTAACAATGCGAGAACCATTGAAATTAAATTGTCTAGAAACGTTACCTCGTTTGGCCCTCGATGCTATCTCCTCCCACTAGAGAATCTTCTCGTTATCAACTTTGTCGAACCATCTTCTTTTGAAAATTACCATAAAGCTCATCCATCGGGAGTACACAAAGCGGACCATGAAAATTCATCCTCACAGAGTGGACGAATGTAGTAATCCGGGACCGATATATCGGCTATTACCAACTCTCCCAAAGGGGCTTTACTAAAGATGGCCAATCAATCTCTCGCTCTCTCTAACTCTGTCATCTCCAAATCTTGCACTTTTTCTTCGCGAATCGAATTATCAACCTCATTCTCATCTGAACTTTTTCGGTGATAACATTTTCATCCCTAACCACCTCTATTGCACTTGTCTCGCCTCTTTCACATACCTCACTAATTCAATCAATTGCCCCACCTTGTCTTGAAGATTTCTTATAAGCGGAGTCGAGTGCCTTACCTTGAACTCCTGCATGTCCAACGATCGCTCTTCCAAGATCTGGTTCAATCGTTCTAGTTGCTCTGTTTGACTGCCGGTGAATTCTTCTTGTGGCATGGGGCGCATCGATCATATTGACTTTGATTCATCGGAGGTGAGTAGTAGTCCTCTTGCCATTCCGGACATAATCGATCGGATGGCTGAATATGGTTAAAGCTATCAACGTCTTTGAGTATGAACACTTTGTAATCTGATAAGCATTAGGGTTCGGGTAACCTCGTAATGTTGTGGCTCATAACTCGAATAACCATAATTACGGTCCTGGTATGCACTAGAGCAATCGATAATTCCATGAACCTTGGTTATTCGATGTTGATATTGAGGTGAGACACGAATCTGTTGTTGATAAGATTGTTCCGGTGCCTGAGGTTGGTAGGAGTATTGTTGTTCGTGTGAGTAGTATTGATTGAAAAATCCATCCATTTAAACTCAATGCAAGATCTCGTAAAACAACAGAAAACAAAAAAGCGCGTTTTTTTTTTTTTTTTTTTTTAAAACCTAGGCCCAAGCCTTCGGTTCACTTACAAGATATCACAACAATATCACACATTTCCCGGCAACGGCGCCAATTTTTGATGAGCTAAAATTTACCCACTAAAAATACAATTTATAAAGACTCATGGCGTGGGTAAACTAACTCTCTAACTGGCAGAGTACCAGGTCGATTGCTAGGATAGCTACAGGAGTACGAGGTCGTCCCAAGAGAAATGTGGTTGTGAGTACCAAAGCGAACGTGGTTCTTAGTCTAGGCGATCAAAGTTTTAAGTGGAGTGTTTATACTAATGCGAAAAGTAAAGATTATTCTAACGAGTTTAACTAGGTGATTAAAAAGCATAGCCGAGCCATGATCCAACAGGTTATCTCCCCACAGGAAAAACTTGATAAGGAGTGTGTTTTATCTGATTCATTTCATATGATATTCACGAGTCAACTCTTTATTCTTGCGTTAAGATCTGAATGTAGCTCTCACTTAACCCCACACTAGGTTTATTAACCCTCCTTTAGAGAGCTAACTCGCCTAACATGGTTGACCGGAATAAAAGCCGTTGAAAAACCTCACAAAAACATAATTTTAACGTATCACTTAGGTTGCCAATCTAACGATTAAGACTATGGTTTAGTGATTTTAAAACATGTTTCGCACATCTCGTAAAAAAGAAAATTTCACTTAGGCATAGTCCAGATCTGTCACTTAGATTGTCAATCTAACAATCGGGACTATGATTAGTGATATCCATATCTCACATCTCACCGCAAAAATACATTTATAAGCTCGATGTAACCGTGAACAAAGTTGTCAATTTTATTCAAAGTTATTAAAATGATCAAAACAAGTTTAAAACATGATTTTATCATAAAAGCGTTAAATTAAGCACAACACAACTCCATCTCGTCTCCCAAGGGTTAATTTCACCCGTTTCACATAATTCGGCTATGTTGAGTTTAACTACTCATATTAACGAAAAATAACAACGAAAATAACAAACGAAAAGAAAACAAAACGAAAAAGATAACTACAGCTATATAGATATACGTATAGATAAATATATAGATATATATATAGATATAGATATATATATAATATACGTATATATATATATATATATTTATACTAATTGCATAAAATAAAAGAAAGCAATAAAAGCGAAACGAAATTATATTAAAACTATAACTAGTCGGGTTATTACACCGACATTATAACGACATATATATTACATATAGGCCCCTCCATAACATAAATAAAAGAAAGAAGAAGGAGAAGAAGAGAAATGGGAGAAGAGAGGGGCAAAGTTTACTCTGCATCTGCTCTCATATATATAGGCAATTTCAAGGAGCCGGACCGGTCCTGAAAGGGAGCCGGATCGGTCTGAATCATCATTTGCAATGATTACTTCTAATCTGAATGCATGTGCAGGCGGTTATGTGTATATATATAATTATATAATTATATATTAAACTTCTAAAATCTATATCTTGAGTTGTAGACCTCCAAAAATCATGATTTAAACGTCATTAGAAATCTCTCGGAAAACTCTACAACTTTCATGAAGGACTCTTCTTCAGAAAATGTCGTTTTGATGAGCCATTCGTATGTCGTGTCGTTTTCGGGATTTCCACTAATACGAATTGATTAGCCACTTGACCACCATTTGAGTTGTAGAAGTCCGATTGACGTGATTCAAAATGCGTTGGAAAGATTACTTGAAGATCTACGACTTTCATGAAGAAGTCATCCCCTGAAAATGCCTCTAAGCTGGGTCAAATCTCCGTCGAAAATATGTAACGATTAAGTACTTAGGAAAATTTGCTCCGTTGAACTCGTAAACTTGTGGCACCTTCTTATAACCCTCTTAACACCTCTTTTAGGGCTCAAAACATGTCGTTACGTAGGATTTTGGTCTACTTATAATCCCGCAATAAACCACCAAAATACCAAACGTAAATCCGACCACGACACTCCGTTTACTAAACCGGTACAAAAACTAATAAAAACTTATAAAAACATGATATTTTATAAAATAGTCACGACTTATATATTTTTATGAAACTTAGGAATTAATGACTCAAATTGATATAAAAGTGCTCAAAATGATATTAAAAACGGGGTGAAAAGTTATAAAATAACGTGATGAATTTTTCCGTCATCACAACCCCACTTAGCTTTTGGTCGTCCTCTAACAAAATAAGCGATAAAATAAAATGAATGAGGAAAAATTCATGAAGATATAAGATATAAAGGACAATCGGATGATGCAACCAATCGAATCATAACTACACGTTAACCGCAATATAAATGTATAACAGAGTGAGTGTGTGACAAGCCTTTTTTCAATTTCCACTATCCTCTCTTGAATAATTCAAGCAAACGAACAAATATCCATTCAGAGGCAGTCCTAATGACTTTCCTAGGCATAGCGATGCCTCCACACAAAGTCCTCCCGTGTACTTATTAGGATAATCCCTAATGCATATCATTTAGTTTATACTTGAGGATAGTCGTGAAGTTAACTAGGTTATTATTATTATTATTATTATTATTATTATTATTATTATTATTATATATATATATATATATATATATATATATATATATATTTTTTTTTATTGCTTATGCCTCATTCCAAAGAATAGGATGTTTCGTGATAACACCCTAGTTTGGACTAATATCATCAGCAATGGGAGCTTTTAAGCCTCATAGTGGTATAGACGTTTAAGTGATAACGCCTACTACCGCACTCAAATCATTGGTAGCTACAACCGACATATATATAGTTTATCTTATTTTGACATTCTTTCTATCACATTCAAACCTTCAGATATTCACAGTACATGTTCAGAAGTTAGGTACTAAGTTACTGCTATTTCTAGGATAAATCACTAGAATACTGAATGGGTACAGTTTAAAATTTTTCGCTTCAATATCAAAGGCTTACGTGAAGGAATTTATGTTACACAAATAAATTTGGGGTTAAAATGCACTTACGGTTCAAATTAGTTATACATATCCAAATTGATCATTACATCTTTAAATCCATGGAATATATACCTTATACAGATTATTTTAATCAACTAAATAATGCTCGAAAAAGAATCAAAAACTAAGGGTTTAAACACTTACCGCCATTTCTAAACCAACCGCATTTCTACCCTCCACTTACGATTTTGCATTATTCTCGTAGTGTAAATGAGATAGAGAGGAAGACTTAGCTTATAAACCAGGCGAGAAAGGTGCTATTGAATCCATGTAATGACCATGAGAAAGCACGATCCGAATCCCTATACCAAAACTTAAAACAAAGAAAACACGGGACATGGTCCTCGTGCAAGACATCGAATAGGGATATGGGAATAATAAGATAATGGCCTCATTACGTCGAGAAAAAATTCGATAGGCAATATATATATAGCTTTAGATGGAAAAATAACCCACACGGGTAAAGCACGTAACATCTAAGCATATACGTATCACATGAGCATATATCATAGTCAAGTCAGCTATTCCTGAATTCATTTTTATTACACACAGTTTTATTAAGGTGAGAATACTCACCACTATACTACAACTACTAGAAATTTGAAACAGACTAGATCATAAAATGAAATGTAGTGAGTCTTTTATACCCAGATCCTCAAGGGTTCTACAACCTAAGTCCAAGAAATGATGTATTTGAATGTTTTCTTTAAATTCCCTCGGGATTTTCGGATAACCACCTAATCATTCCCTCTTAATGACATTCAAACATTCATCCTGAGACTTGGTTGTGCTTTGTGTTCATCTTTCATACAAATTCTACATTTCATTCAGACTAGTCTTATCCAAATTATTATTATTTGGCTGCCTCCCGGTAGCGCTTTTGTTTAACGTCGTTTGCTCGACAGGGTGACTCTATACAGACTCGATCAACCAAAATCTGAACTCAAGAAGATCAATAGCTTAAGAAAAATTAACAATGCGAGAACCATTGAAATTAAATTGTCTAGAAACGTACCTCGTTTGGCCCTCGATGCTATCTCCTCCCAGCTAGAGAATCTTCTGTTATCAACCTGTCGAACCATCTTCTTTTGAAAATTACCATAAAGCTCATCCATCGGGGAGTACACAAACTGGACCGCAGAAAATTCATCCTCACAGAGTGGACGAATGTAGTAATCCGGGACCGATATATCAGCTATTACCAACTCTCCCAGTGGCTTTACTAAAGATGGCCAATCAATCTCTCGCTCCTCTAACTCTGTCATCTCCAAATCTTGCACTTTTTCTTCGCGAACTGAATTATCAACCTCATTCTCATCCTGAACTTTTTCAGTGATAACATTTTCATCCCTAACCACCTCTATTGCACTTGTCTCGCCTCTTTCACATACCTCACTAATTCAATCAATTGCCCCACCTTGTCTTGAAGATTTCTTATAAGCGGAGTCGGTATTTACCTTGAACTCCTGCATGTCCAACGATCGCTTCTTCCAAGATCTCGGTTCAATCGTTCTAGTTGCTCTATTTGACTATCGGTGAATTCTTCTTGTGGCATGGGGCGCATCGATCATATTGACTTTGATTCATCGGAGGTGAGTAGTAGTCCTCTTGCCATTCCGGACATAATCGATCGATGGTGAATATGGTTAAAGCTATCAACGTCTTTGAGTATGAACACCGTAATCCTGATAAGCATTAGGGTTCGGGTAACCCTCGTAATGTTGTGGCTCATAACTCGAATAACCATAATTCTGGTCTTGGTATGCACTAGGGCACTGATAATTCCATGAACCTTGGTTATTCTGATGTTGATATTGAGGTGAGAGACACGAACCGTTGTTGATAAGATTGTTCCGGTGCCTGAGGTTGGTAGGAGTATTGTTGTTCAGGTGAGTAGTATTGATTGAAAAATCCATCCATTTAAACTCAATCTGCAAGATCTCAGAAAACAACAGGAAAACAAAAAACGTTTTTTTTTTTTTTTTTTTTTTAAAACCTAGGCCCAAGCCTTCGGTTCACTTACAAGATATCACAACAATATCACACATTTCCCCGGCAACGGCGCCAATTTTTTGATGAGCTAAAATTTACCCACTAAAAAATACAATTTATAAAGACTCGCAACTGTGGGTAAACTAACTCTCTAACTGGCAGAGTACCAGGTCGATTGCTAGGATAGCTACAGGAGTACGAGGTCGTCCCAAGAGAAATGTGGTTGTGAGTACCAAAGCGAACGTGGTTCTTAGTCTAGGCGATCAAAGTTTTAAGTGGAGTGTTTATACTAATGCGAAAAAGTAAAGATTATTCTAACGAGTTTAACTAGGTGATTAAAAAGCATAGCCGAGCCATGATCCAACAGGTTATCTCCCCACAGGAAAAACTTGATAAGGAGTGTGTTTTATCTGATTCAGTTCATATGATATTCACGAGAGTCAACTCTTTATTCTTGCGTTAAGATCTCGAACGACTCTCACTTAACCCCACACTAGGTTTATTAACCTCCCTTTAGAGAGCTAACTCGCTTTAACATGGTTGACCGGAATAAAAAGCCGTTGAAAAACCTCACAAAAACATAATTTTAACGTATCACTTAGGTTGCCAATCTAACGATTAAGACTATGGTTTAGTGATTTTAAAACATGTTTCGCACATCTCGTAAAAATAAGAATTTCACTTAGGCATAGTCGGATCTGTCACTTAGATTGTCAATCTAACAATCGGGACTATGATTAGTGATATCCATATCTCACATCTCACCGCAAAATACATTTATAAGCTCGATGTAACCGTGAACAAAGTTGTCAATTTTATTCAAAGTTATTAAAATGATCAAAACAAGTTTAAAACATGATTTTATCATAAAAGCGTTAAATTAAGCACAACACAACTCCATCTCGCCTCCCAAGGGTTAATTTCACCCGTTTTCACATAATTCGGCTATGTTGAGTTTAACTACTCATATTAACGAAAAATAACAAACGAAAATAACAAACGAAAGAAAACAAAACGAAAAATAACTACAAATTTATATAGATATATTATAGATAAATATATAGATATATATATAGATATAGATATATATATAATATACGTATATATATATATTTATACTAATTGCATAAATAAAAGAAAGCAATAAAAAGCGGAAACGAAATTATATTAAAACTATAACTAGTCGGGTTATTACACCGACATTATAACGACATATATATTACATATAGGCCCCTCCATAACATAAATAAAAGAAAGAAGAAGGAGAAGAAGAGAAATGGGAGAAGAGAGGGGCAAAGTTTACTCTGCATCTGCTCTCATATATATAGGCAATTTCAAGGAGCCGGACCGGTCCTGAAAGGGAGCCGGATCGGTCCTGAATCATCATTTGCAATGATTACTTCTAACTGAATGCATGTGCAGGCGGTTATGTGTATATATATAATTATATAATTATATATTAAACTTCTAAAATCTATATCTTGAGTTGTAGACCTCCAAAAATCATGATTTAAACGTCATTAGAAATCTCTCGGAAAACTCTACAACTTTCATGAAGGACTCTTCTTCAGAAAATGTCGTTTTGATGAGCCATTCGTATGTCGTGTCGCTTTTAGGATTTCCACTAATACGAATTGATTAGCCACTTGACCACCATTTGAGTTGTAGAAGTCCGATTGACGTGATTCAAAATGCGTTGGAAAGATTACTTGAAGATCTACGACTTTCATGAAGAAGTCATCCCCTGAAAATGCCTCTAAGCTGGGTCAAATCTCCGTCGAAAATATGTAACGATTAAGTACTTAGGAAAATTTGCTCCGTTGAACTCGTAAACTTGTGGCACCTTCTTATAACCCTTTTAACACCTCTTTTAGGGCTCAAAACATGTCGTTATGTAGGATTTTGGTCTACTTATAATCCTGCAATAAACCACCAAAATACCAAACGTAAATCCGACACGACACTCCGGTTACTAAACCGGTACAAAAACTAATAAAAACTTATAAAAACATGATATTTTATAAAATAGTCACGACTTATATATTTTTATGAAACTTAGGAATTAATGACTCAAATTGATATAAAAGTGCTCAAAATGATATTAAAAACGGGGTGAAAAGTTATAAAAATAACAGTGAATTTTTCCGTCATCAATCTTCTTCTGCCTTTTGGTGCGATGAAAGATGATTTCTCCAACAAGATGAAGATACTTCTAAGTGATTGTATGATCAAGATAGATACAACAACTGCTAAGATCAGACAACTTTACTGCGGATTCTCTGACTCTTCGATCAAATTAGAAGTGGAGAAAATGGATTATAACTATTTTGTTTATGTTCATAGAGAGCTCTCTTCATCTTCAGTTTGATTAATATGAAATGTAAAGAACAGCCATTGAAGGCAAGAAAAGCAAGCTTGAAGAAGAAGATGATATATTCTCAATGTACCATATTTGCAGCATACATACTGATAATATAATCTAGTAGGTAGATTATGTTTACACACATCCCAATGACTAACAAACTAGTACACTTATAATAAAGAGACTAATCTACCCCTTATCCATTATTACTACTAATACCTTTAATATTTTCACCCCCTCTCAAACTAACATGTGGTTCAACTACATTTAGTTTGTCCCTGAATCTGCAGAAAGCTATAATAGGTAAGGGTTTAGTAAACACATCTGCAATCTGAGTTGTTGATGGTATATAACGAACTTTTAACTTCTTCTCAAGAACCAGATTCCTGATGTAGTGAACATCCACTTCAATTTGCTTAGTCCTAGCATGGTAAACTGGATTTTGAGCTAGGGTAGTTGCTCCAGTATTATCACACCACAATGTAGGAATAGCAGGTAATTCAAACTTGATCTCACCCCGCATTTGCAGAATCCACTGAATCTCTAAACCTAGGTTGGATAGAGCTCTATATTCTGACTCACAGCTTGATTCTGCCACCACTGACTGCTTTTTGGAGCTCCATGTAATAAAGGATTTGCCTAAATAGACACAGTACCCCCCTGTAGACTTCTTATCTGCAGGGCAAGCAACCCAGTTTGCATCAGTAAACCCCTGCAACTTCAGATTCTTGCTGGGCATGAAATGCAGGCCTTGCCTTAATGTGCCTTGCACAAGTCTGAGAAGCCTCTTTAATGCCTGCCAGTGTTCAGTGTAAGGTTCCTGCATGAACTGGCTCAATGTGTTAACAACATAAGCAATATCAGGTCTGGTCAGAATCAGGTATTGCAGTGCTCTTATAGCACTTCTGTATATTCCTGGATTAACCAAAGGCTGACCTTGTTTAGGAACAAGATGCTTCCCAGCAACCATAGGGGTAGGACAAGGTTTCAGATACTCCAAATTTAATCTTTTCAGCAACTGGGATGCATAGTAGGTTTGAGTTAAGTACAGACCTGTGTCATCTCTTGTGACTTGCATCCCCAAAAAATGTGAGACTTGTCCCAGGTCTTTAAGAGCAAACTTAGAATCCAGAAGTTTGATAAATTTCTGTATCAGGTTTGTGGAATTACCTGTAAGAAGGATATCATCTACATAAACAAGAACAAACAGGATTTTGCCATCAAGTCTGAACATAAACAAAGAAGTATCACAGACGGATTGTGTGAATCCCCAGCTCAGCAACTGAGTTCTTAGAGCATCAAACCAGGCCCTAGGGGCCTGTTTCAAACCATACAAAGCCTTATTGAGCTTGCACACCAAATGCGGTTTTCCAGCCTCTATAAATCCTTCAGGTTGTTCCATATACACAGGTTCATTCAGGGGTCCATTGAGGAAAGCATTGTTTATGTCAATCTGATTTATAGGCCAGTTCATGGACACTGCCAATGTCAACATGATTATGATGGTTGAGGATTTGGCAACAGGACTGAAAGTTTCATTATAATCTATCCCATAATTCTGACTATATCCCTTAGTCACCAGTCTTGCTTTATGTTTAAAGATGGTACCATCAGGTTTGAGTTTAAGTTTGAAGATCCATCTATTGCCAACCACACTTTGACCTGGTGGTAAGCAAACTAAGTCCCATGTCTTGTTATGTAACAAGGCCCTGTATTCTTGGAGCATAGCTTCTTTCCATTCTGAACTCTGCATAGCCTCATTCACACTAACTGGCTCAACAGGAAAGGAGTGAGCACTTGCAATAGCAGCAGAGTAGACTTTAGGTTTATAAATGCCACTCTTGGATCTAGTTTGCATAGGATGAGAAGTATGATGAACAACTGGTGGTGCAGTACTAAGTGGTGAAGGACTAGATGAGGCACTACTCAAGGTGTTTGATGAAGATGCACTTTCAGTATTTGGTGGAGATGCATTATCAGTGTTTTGTCTCAGTGATAAATTATGCACAGGACTATGAGTAGGTGTCTGTGGGGATGTGTACACTGAAGTATAATCAGTACCAATAGCAGGTGAGTATTGACAACTTGGACTTACCTGATCAGTGACAGGTGTAGCACCAACAATGTCTTCCTCAGGCAATCTGCTCAGGATGTCTGTAGATGAAGATGCACTTTCAGTATTTGGTGGAGATGCATTATCAGTGTTTTGTCTCAGTGATAAATTATGCACAGGACTATGAGTAGGTGTCTGTGGGGATGTGTACACTGAAGTATAATCTGTACCAATAGCAGGTGGGTATTGACAACTTGGACTTACGATCGATCAAGCGATGTGTAGCACCAACAATGTCTTCCTCGTGCAATCGCTCAGATGTCTCAGAGTACTTTGTCTTTGAGATATTGCCAAGGTAAAAGAGGAAGAAGGGAGAGAAGGATCAACTAGAACCTGTGTGGATGGACCCTGAGTAAAGCCATGCTCAAAGGGAAAAAGAGTTTCATTAAAACACAACATTGTTGGATATGTAAACCCTACCAGTATCATCCAGACATATACATCCTTTATGAGAAGGACTGAGACCAAGATTCACACATCTTTTAGTGTGAAATTGAAATTTATGGGACTGATATGGTCTAAGGTTGGGATAAACAGCACAACCAAACACTCTGAAGTTAGTATAAGTAGGTTTAACATGAAGAAGACATTCTACAGGAGATTTATGTTGTAGAACAGGTGTAGGAAGACTATTGATAAGTTGGACACTGGCCTGAAAACTGTACCACCAATACCTTAAGGGCATGCTTGCTTGAGCCAGGAGAGTCAATCATGTCTCAACAATATGTCTGTGTTCCTCTCTCGCCTACCATGTTGAGCATGATCACAAAGGGTGTCTAAAACTTATTCCTTCAGCATCAAGTTAGGTCTGAAGAATTCTATACTCACCTCCCCAGTCTGATTGTAGACACTTAATCTTAGTTGAAAACTGAGTTTCAACAAGAGCCCTAAATTTTTGAAAAGCATTAAAAGTATCAGACTTAGACTTTAATGGATAAATCCATGTAAACCTAGAATGATCATCTATAAAGCGCACATAATAGGAGTACCCTTCTACAGACTTAACAGGTGCAGGCCCCCATAAATCAGTGTGAACAAGATCAAATTTGGCTTTAGCATGAGAAGTAGACACATGATGGAACAAATTATGACTTTTCCCAAACTGACAGGATTCGCAGAAAGACAAATTACCAGAGGGTTTAACATTACAACCATTCAAAATAAAAGTCAGAATTTGACTGGAAGGATGGCCCAATCTCCTGTGCCAGGTATCAGGATTCACATCAAACTTATTACAACTCATAGGATTCTTAGAAGCATGAAAATAGACAACCAAAGATTTGGAGTGAAGGGAGTTCAGTTGGCAATCTTCAAGAGGCATTGCTATCTTGTACAGACCATCCTGCAACTGACCCCTGAGAAGCATTGTCCCTGTGGCTTTGTCCTTCACAACACAAGACAAGCCATCAAACTCAACAAAAATAGGATTATCTGAAATTAATTTAGAGATGCTCAAAAGATTTTTGGTAATTTGTGGTACATGAAGGATATTATTCAAATGCAAGTGTCTATGTGGAGTATGTAGCACAGTGTGACCAATGCTAGCTATTGCAAGACTTACACCATTTCCTACAACAAGAGCTTCTTTACCATTATATCTACTGTCAATACTCATATTACCTGCTTCTGAAGTTACATGGTTGGTAGCACCACTATCCATGTACCAAGAATGATCTGAGATGTTGTTAGGGTAGCAACAAAAGTCGATATCTGTTTGGGACTTCCAGTTTGAGCATTGTTGTTAGTAGGTCCCTGAAAATCATGCTCAAACCTGTGCCAGCAATCAACAACAGTATGCCTAGTTTTTCCACACAAATGACATGTAGGCCTGTTGCCACTAGCATTTCTACCACCAGACCTGCCTCCCCTGTTGCTTCTTCCACCTCTAGATCCCCCTCTACCTCTATAGTTATTCTGACCATTGTTGGAATTTGGCCTGTCATTATACCTGTTTCCTGAACCAACACCCTGTGAGTAAGAAGCCAGATTTGCTGTGGGATGTGTTTGATTGCCTATAGTAGTAACATAGGGATTGAATCTAGCTAAGAGTCTTTCATGTGTCAAAAGCTGAGATTGAACTTCAGGCCAAGTAAGGGATCCTACCCTAGAGGTGATGTTTACTATCACTGCCTCATAATCCTTGTCCAGACCTCCTAAAACAGCCAAAATTAATTCAGACTTAGACATGGGGTATCCAACAGCAGTTAGGCTGTCACTGTAAGACTTCATCTGAGCAAGATAATCAGTCATCGATTTTGAACCTTTTTCAGCTCTAGTTAAAGCACTTTTAAACTCAAGCATCCTAGCTTCCGATTGAGTATTGAACAAAACTTCCAAGGTAGACCAGATTTCATGAGAGGTAGAATATCCCATTACCTCAATCAGTGCTTCCTCTGTCATAGAACTGAGTAGCCATCCCATCAAAAGTTGATCAGCAGTGTTCCATTCTTCCAGAGCCGGATTTGGCAACGCACTGAACCTACCAAGATCTGGAGGTCTGGATCTGGTTCCAAGAAGGAGATCTTCCATCTTATGTCCTCTAACAATGGGTAAGATAGTGTATTTCCACAGCAGATAATTGTCTCTCTTCAGTTTCACAGTGCATGTCTGACTGAGATGACCTTGAAAGGGTGAGCTTGCCTGCATGTAAGACCTAGGAGATGGTGACCTGAACGGTGAAGACATCACTGGAAAAGACGGTGGAAGAACAGAACTGCTGATTTGAGTGAATGGCATCCCACCAGAAAACTCTGGTGGTGGATAGAGAAATCCAGGATAAGGCAGAGATCCAAAAAGAGCTTGATGTTGAACATTAGCAGCTGTTGATGCTATACCAACTCCAATGGATGCCGAAGAGCCGATTGTCTCTGAGATTGTAGCAATGCTGATGGTGACCGTGGAACAACAAATCCGGAACTTGCGAAGAATAAATGGTGACCGGTGGCCCAACGGTCCCAGAATTTGCAACACTCATGACGTCGGTCGAGAAGCTCTGGTACCAAGTTTGATTAATATGAAATGTAAAAAACAGCCATTGAAGGCAAGAAAAACAAGCTTGAAGAAGAAGATGATATATTCTCAATGTACCATATTCGCAGCATACATACTGATAATATAATCTAGTAGGCAGATTCTGTTTACACACATCCCAAGGACTAACAAACTAGTACACTTATAATAAAGAGACTAATCTACCCCTTATCCATTATTACTACTAATACCCTTAACATTTTCATCTTCGATTGAGAAGCATGCCCGATGGTCTAATTCAGTGCAGGGTGAACTGCATTTATACAAAATGGATCTTAGATTCCTAAGGGTGTTTTTGCTATGCTTTATGACATGGGATGACGATGATGATGAAGAAATCAAGGTAAGATTGAGCTCCATGATCACTTCTCTTCAAGGGATATGGGAAACAAATGGATAAAAGGAACTTTTTGCTCCTCACCTTCATGCAATACGTGCCGGAGATATCACTGATTGGCATCCATTAGCTTTAGAATTACAAGGAAAAATCCAGGTTTCGAAGCTAGAAATTGAAGAATGGTGGATAAACATGTTTCATTTGTCATTTCGATGCAAGTCTTCAACAACTTACAAGATCCTCAAGTTTTTGGATTCTATCCTCGAAATAATAAACGATCTCGTCTGCTACAAAACTGGTGAAATTGTTCTATTCAGGAAGCAAATTGAATCATTGGAAGAGAAGCTAGTATTTCTAAAGAATTTTTTGATGCTCACCATGAATTGCGTATATGGTAAGGAGTTGGAAGAATTTAAAATGTTTGTTCAAGTCTTTGCTAATGATGCAGCACGGCTAATATTTCTTTATTGGGCTGAAGACGCAAATGATAAAGTTCCATCTGAAACGAATACTTTGTTTTCTCATATGATGCAAAGGTCCAAACCTGCAACGCCTGATGTGGCCAGATTGTACTTTGAAACCCTTAAGGCTATATATGTGCAACGATCTGATTCTATTATGTTCAGACAAACTGCTTTGAGTTTTGTTGACCTTTTTTTGTTGAGGATCCGGTGCCTCCTTTGAAGGATGATTTTCAAATTCTTCAAGATGATATCCTATTTCTTCTGACATTTCTCATTGATCATTCTAATGAGATGTAGATGGATTAATTTGCAGCCACATTGATGTTCTTTTTTGGGAAGGTCTGTACAGACTTCTCCCTTTTGATGATATGGAAGATGATTTCTCCAAGAAAAAGGTGCCTCTAAGTGATTTTATGATGAAAATCGAAACCGTAAATGCTAATATTAGACAGATTTACTGTAGATTCCCATATTCATCTCTATACAATTTTCCAAAGGTTGTTTCTCCAGGATTTCTCGATTTCTAGTACAGAATCTTGAAATTTTGAAGGAAAGGATGATTATTGACCGGCAATATGTACCTTTTGCAAAATACAAGATCATGAAAATCGAGGAGGAATTGATTTCACTCGGTCCTTTTTTCAATCATATATTCGACTTGAAAAGTGAACTAAGCGAGACATGGTTAGAAGTTGTCAATTAGGTATATCTTACGGAACATGTTATCATGTCGTGCTTCGGTTCTAGGTTCGTCTTTGATAATCCAATTTGGCATCATATGGCTTATCTTTGTGATGTCTTTGACAAAATTAAGTTTGTTAAGACAAAATTTGAGAAGATCAACGAGATCACTATGTATAACGCAAGATGATCCACCAATTCGTCCGGTTTCATCAATACGCTCACGGAACAGGCTAAACCTTCAAAATCCATTGAAATAGTTGTGAGCTTCGAGGATGAGGAAGAAAAAAATAATTGGCATGCTTACGCAGGGAAGTATGTCACTTGACATTGTTTCAATTGTTGGCATGGGTGGATCGGAAAAGTCTACCTTAGCCAAAAAAGTTTATGGTTCCTCATTAGTGAAATGTAACTTTGACGTATTTGCCTTGTGTTCTGTTTCTCAAGATCATAATACTAGAAGGCTATTACTTGACATTTTAAGTGATATTATGGGGGATGATAAGAAAATCTCCAAGAGGAGTGATGATGACTTGGCTCACCAACTTTGGAAATGTTTGAGTCGTCAAAAGTATCTTATTGTACTGGATGATATTTGGAATGCAGATGCATGGAATAAAGTAAAAAGCTCATTCCTTAATGACACAAACGGAAGTAGGGTTATGTTCACGACCCGAACTGGTAAAGTTGCTAAAAAATGCAAAATACATTGTACCCCACACCAACTACGTTTTCTGTCTGAGGTTGAAAGTTGGGAGTTATTGCAAAAAAAGGTGTTTCGTGATGACATTTCCCCACCGTATCTCTATGAGTGTGGAAAGCTGATTGCCAAAAACTGCAAATGCCTCCCTCTAGCTATTGCTGTAATTGCAGTCTTCTTGCTAGAACAGAAAAACTCTGAGGTGGTGGAGCGAAGTTGCAGAAAAGGTAAAGTCTTATCTTTCTGATGAGGGGTGCATGAAAATCTTGGAACTTAGTTACAAGCATTTACTTGAGAATTTGAAACCTTGTCTTCTCTATCTTGGAGCATTTCCAGAGAATAGACTGATCAAGGTTAATCCGGTGATACTGCTTTGGATTGCTGAGGGATTCATACAAGAATCCAAGACAAAAAGTGTAGAAGATGTAGCAAAAGAGTACTTCCATGATCTGGTTGACAGAAGCCTTGTCATTGTTAGTGGGAGAAGTTTTGAAGGTGGAATAAAAATTTCATGATCTAATACTTGATTTATGTCAAACGAAATGCCGGGAGGGGAACTTTTTCCGGTTGAACCATGGAATCGCATCATCAAGTTCCTTAGACCCTTCAATAAATAACCATTATCGTGTTTCGATATAGAATGAAAGTGATGTTACTATTGCTGCTGGATCATCACTATCAAATGCATGCTCTCTATTCCTTTTTAGTGAAAAACATGATACCATAATCCCCGTCAACCAATATGGTCGTCTTAAATAAATTCAGAATATGTGCGGAAACATGCATTAGACATACAAACCAATAGTTTTATTGAACCAATCCAATTGTAGAATTACAACTGGCATTTACACTAAAAAGATTGAGAAATATTTGTGGCACAACAAAATATCAACAATTAATGCTACAACAAACTTTTAAATAATTGATTTTTTTGACGTCCATATGATTCAATAAGTCCCACAACATAATCACTGACCCCAAAATATGTTGTGTATAATGTTGTGGCATTATCACTACTAAAAAAAATCCGAAAGATAAGAGAATCGTTTGTATCAACATTGAGAACAATTGTATTTCATTGATTTAATGGTGTAGTGGTGATACAAATATATAGGCATGGATCAACTTGGCCAACAAGTCACACAATAAATAAATACACAAATAATATTATTTTACATAATTCCTAAATTATCCTCTACACGCCCCCTCAATCCTGTGGGAAGTGGCTGAGCACAGAGATTGGTCTTCAAGGTTGTAAAACGAGGTTGAGCCAAGGGTTTGGTGAGAAGGTCAGCTAACTGGTTGATGACGTAGATCAAGTGAAATTAAAATACTTGACATGACTAATAATTATTTATATAATTGACCGTTGGTTCCCCGGCAATGGCGCCAAAAACTTGATGACGTAGATCAAGTGAAATTAAAATACTTGACCACCAAAACCAATACTAGCAAGAGGACTAGGTCCATCGTAGTATAGCTATAGCGAATCAAGGTTGATCCCACAGGGAACCAAATTGTGGGTCATTCTATAAATAATTAATTAAGCATGACAAGCACATAAAAACGGTCTTTGACCAACAAAGAACAAGAAAAGATAAAATGACACGACTCGACACAACTCAAATAAATACAACATAATTAACCTCCCCAATTATCACATTATCGTTTGGATACAGAGATTATATATAGTTAAACTAGACTCACTAACTATTAATCCGATTCGTATCTCTTTTATATTGGCTACGGGAGTCATCCCCTAAACTAGATCTAGCTCCGGGTAGGCCATCCAGATCACTATGCTACATCACGTGACTTCGCTTTTTCGGCCTCCATCTCATATGACTCGCACGCTTACAAAACTAGGGATGCCGATATTAACCGTATTCCTCACCTAGGCAACATTCCTGTGATTAGACGTACTTCCTAAGCGATCGCATCAGTCTCCGTCCCATTAACACTAACTTTTTAGGTATCATGTTAATCTACGCTTTACGTATAATCAGGTGCGCGCAATTCCCTAATACAAAGACGTGAGATCTAGATCTCGCTGAAAGTCCCGAAAGATCAATTCATGAGCCGACCTAGAGCACTATATTGGTATTTCCTCACTACACGTTTTAATTAAAACAGACGAGCAACGTAGCCGTAGGCATACCTACTAAGACAAGAAATTCTAAATGGACAATCACACCATAAAGACGTGGCTAGATTGACTCGGCGAAAAACTAAATCTTAGCGTTTCTATATACTTATCGGATAAAATAGAAGCTCATAAAGTAACTATATATACCTACTAGAAACACGATTATTAATCGAAATAAAATCATACATAGATCACAAAACATAGACGTGGGCGTGTGGATCCTTATAAACGAGGAATCCTCACCGCCTCACGTCGTAATCCTAGATCTACATCATTTAACTAAGAAATAACAATCTCAAACGATAAATAATAATTGGGGGAATTAATTAAAAGAACTAAGAGAAAATAAATACAAGAACTTACATAATTGAAGAACTTGTAAAAAACTGCTCTAAGAAAAACTGATGATTTTATTATGAATTGTGTGTATTGTGGTGTGTGCATAATGGCGTGTGTATGTACAAATATATAGGGGAGAAATTTGCATATGATAAACCTAAACCAATCTGAAATAGTTTTCCTAAATCCAAAAGGAGTTTAAAAATACATTAGGATAATTCCCGTCCGATCTTTGGATAAGGGCAAGAAAAATGCGCCCCTTGCATGCGTCCCCCCTTAAAGTCGGCGCCAACTCCATTGGGTTGGCTTTCCGGCTTTTGTCTTGCCTTACTCCTCTTTTCCGTGCTTATCCGATCTTTATCTTCAATGCATCTGTATTCGCTTGGATTTATCTTGTAGTTTAATTCTTCCATTTATAATTATCCTCAAAAAATTATCTCAATCTACAAAATAAATAATTATTCCTAAATAAATCATATTTAAATAATAAAAAATGGATAAATACCAAATTATATTTTATAAATCACATAACATTAAATAATAAATATAACCACGTGATTTAATATAAAATATATATTATTAGGCCCGATTTAAGGATAATGTTGATGACTTTTACGGGTATATTTTGACCGTCATCACTGGTCCTTGGAAGTGATAAATGAGATGCCGAGTTTACGGGTAGTGACCAATTCACGAACATGGTGGAAGTCGATTTCAATGAACATTGTACGGGCATGAAAAACAGGATTGTGAGCAAGGTAGGTAGCGCCGATATTGTCACACCAGAGAGTAGGTGGGGAAGACAATGGAACTTGCATGTCATGAAGAAGACTACAAAGCCATTGAATTTCGGCAGCTACGAACATGGTGGAAGTCGATTTCAATGAACTTTGTACGGGTGTGAAAAACAGGATTGTGAGCAAGGTAGGTAGCGCCGATATTGTCACACCAGAGAGTAGGTGGGGAAGACAATGGAACTTGCATGTCATGAAGAAGACTACAAAGCCATTGAATTTCGGCAGCTGTATTAGAAAGTGTCTTGTACTCGGCCTCGGTACTGCTCTTGGAAACGGTCAAATGTTGCTTGGTATGCCAGCTAATTAAATTATCCTCAAGAAAGACACAATATGCCCTAACAGAGCGGCGGTTATCACTATCAGCAGAAAATCAGAGTCAGAGTAAGCTCGAATAGAAATAGACGACCGGCGAGAGAAAAGGAGACCGTCTGAGATAGTGTGCTTGAGGTAGAGAAGAATGCGTTTAACAGCAACCCAATGAGCCTCTGTGGGCGAATGCATATACTTACTAACTTTGTGAACCATGAAGGCGATGTCGGGCCGAGTGAAGCTCAGATATTGCAGACCACCAACTATCAAGCGATAAAGAGATGGGTCGGCACATGGAGGGCCATCATCAAGTGTGAGCCGAGTAGAGGTTGACATAGGAGGCTGCACGCTGAAGTAGCTGGAAAATATACTTCCGTTGGGTGAGAAATAATCCATTGGAGGTGGGAAGCACCTCAATACCAAGAAAATAAGATAGAGTACCAAGGTCCTTAACCGGAAAATGCTGACCAAGATAGGTAATAACCTGCTCAACAAGAGAGGATGAAGATCCATAAATAATAATGTCATCGACATAAATAAGAATAAAACACGAGCACCATCACGAGAGTAGACATTAAAGATGCATCGGCCTTAGAGCCAACAAAACCAAACCGCGAGAGGACATCAGTAAACAGAGAAAACCGTGCACGAGGGGCCTGACGGAGGCCGTAAAGACTGCGTCGGAGACGACAAACATAATCCGGAAAGTCAGGGTGCACAAAATCCTGAGGCTGCTACATGTAAACAGACTCAGATAAATGGCCATGGAGAAAATCATCTGAATATCCACCTGTCGAAGAGACCAACCATGTGAAACTGTGAGAGAAAGAAAAACACAAACAGTAACCGGTTTGACAACCGGACTAAAAGTGTCAGTGAAATCAATGCCTTCAGCCTGATGGAAAACCTTTGCCATAAGGTGAGCCTTGTGACGCTGAAAACGACCATCTGCATGATGTTTAGTGCTGTAGACCCATTTATTCCAACAATATTCATATGAGAAGTAACGGGGACTAGATCCCAGGTGTGATTGCGTAGTAACACATCATTTTCCTCTCTCATAGCATTACGCCAATAGGGATGTTTAGAGGCTTCAGAGTAAGAAGTGGGGTCCAGGGAATCGGCAGAGGCAACGAGAGCTTTAGGAAGCGGATAGCGGATAAAATCAGGTCTGGAGATGGGTTTGAGAGTATTGGTTTTAGTGCGGGTAACCATTGTGTGGGTAGGAGTAGGAGGTCTCGGAGTTGACTTAGGGGAGCTAGAGGCCGAAGACGAGGACGAAGCGGACTCAGAAGAAGGGGCCGCGGGACTGGCCGGAGGAGAGACATTAGGAAGAGATGGAGAGGAAGGTGGATTCATGGGGGTAGGTATGGGTAGGGAGACTGCAGGAAGAGGTACAATGATAGTCTCATGGGTGGGTTGAGAGGTAGCGGATTTGTAGGGGAAGACAAATTCGTCGAACACCACGTGGCGCGCAATGTAGATACATCCAGAGGCAAGGTTGAGGCATTTATAGCCATGGTGACTTGGATTGTACCCAAGAAAAATGTAGCTTTTGGAGCGGAAATCCTTTTTGTGAGAGTTATAGGAACGGAGGTAAGGCCAACACACACAACCAAAAACCCGAAGAAAATTATAATCAGGGAGCCGGTGGTGGACCATTTCAAAATGAGACTTGTCACGAAGGACACGGGTAGGAAGGCGGTTAATGATGTAAGTGGCAGTAGTCAAGGCATCTTCCCAATAGGGAAGAGGAAGGTTGGAATGGGCAAGAAGAGAGAGACCAACTTCGACAATTCGGCGGTGACGGCGTTCAATAGCACCAACTTGTTCGTGGGTGTGGGGACAAGAAAGGCGATGCCTAATACCGAGGAAAGTAATAAGGGTGGAAACGGGACGGTAATCACTACCCCAATCAGTTTGAATAGATTTCAATTTAGTATTAAACCGGATTGATTCAACATCGGATTTATTTTTCAAGGGGTAGAACCACAAATATTTAGTAAAATCATCCAGAAAGCTAAAATAATAATGTGAACCATAAATCGAGGGTTCAGAATAGGGACCCCAAACATCAGAGTAAATCAAGTCTCAAAAGGTGCAACAGAAGTAAATTCAGAAGTATATAAAGGAAAACGATGACTCTTAGCTAACTGACAGGGTGCACACACAACATGTGGTGCTTTATTGGAAAAAGAAATAGAATGACTTCCTAAGACATGACGAAACGCGGACCATGAGCAATGACCAAGACGTTGATGCCACGTGGTGGAGAAGGTGGGGGAGTTGGCTAGACTTTGAGCAGAGAGGCGGTGGAACGAAGTGGAGAAGTAGTAGAGTCCATCTTTGACATGTCCCCTAAGATGGACGCGGCCCGAATAATCCTTCACAAGAAAATATGAACCATGAAACTCAAAATAAACGGAGTTATCAGAGGCAAACTTGTGTACACATAGGAGATTTTTAGTAAGGGAGGGGGTAACGATTACATCAGACAAATAAAAGGACAGGGAGGGAGAATTTACAGATGAAGTGCCATAACGAGAGATAGTCCAACTTGTACCGTCGCCCACGTAAACCTTTTCAGAACCATCATAAGGGTCAGCAGATACGTTGAGATTGCAGAAATCATTGGTAAGATGATGTGTGACACTGGTATCGGGAATCCACTCAAAGCCCGGTTGAGTATACGGATAAGCAGCAAAGGCTTGCGGAGGACGTGGTGTAGGAGGACGAGGAGCCGGCGGATTAGAGTATTCATAACGGTAATAGCAAGCCTGGGCTGTCTGGCCAAATTTGGCACTGAACGGACATATCACCATTATAATTATTTTGATTAAAAAAAATTATGTTGACTATTTGGATATTGGGGTCGAGGTGGACCACGTCCCTTTCCTCACCCCCTTCCTCTATTGCTCTGTGAATTTCTGCCTCTGTTCGACTGAGTGGAATTGTGGGACTGTCCGGCCAGGTTAGCAGACGACGGCGTTGGTGGAGGGTTGCTGTTGGGGAGGACGATAGGCTTATGGCGGAGCAACCGGGATTCGGTGGTCAAGAGGAGAGCATAGACTTCATTAAGGGTGACGGAGCTTTTGGGCTGTAATCATGGTAAACATAGCATCGTAATCGGGGCCTAGTCCGGCGAGAAGGTAAGCAATATGGTCATCGGCGGTCAAGGGGTGGCCGGCCATGGCTAATTCGTCGGTCAAGTTCTTGATTTTGAAGTAGTAATCGGCTGCAGTCAATTTGCCCTTTCGAGTGGAGGCTAATTCGGTGAGCAATTGAACAAGCTTTGCCCGACTTTGAGATGCAAAGGATGCCTGCTTTCCAAATTCCAGTCGATGTGGATTCGGTGTACACCTGTGCTAATACGTCTTCAGACAAGGAAGAGGTTGTGGTGCTGAGGTCAAATTGTCAGTTTTCGTCCATGTCAGGTGACGATACCGAATATCGCACCTCCACGTGGCGTCACGAGATAGTCCTCCTGGACAAGAGTAAGTGATAGCCCGAGGGTCGAATTACGAGATGAGACATCGACAACCGACATGATCAGAGAACCAAGACGATGGGCCCATCTCGATACCGCAAGACGGAAAGCTCGGGATGCGGACAAAGTCCACTCTAAACACGCAGGCCTCACAGTTGGTCCCCGATAATCTGAATAAACGTCAAGGTATTCATGTCGATGCCCAGGCTCGAGGCTAAGGCCATCTAGTAGACTCCAGGCTACGGCGATCGACTATCGAGCAGTGTAGGATGATCAGTCCGCACCAGCTAGCAGTGTAGGACAATGGGTCCCGAGCTCGACTGACGCAAGTCGATTAAGTCGGCCTCGAGGACGAGTCCGCACTACCGAAGAGGCCCATTATCCATAGGATAACTAGGCGCCGGGCAAAGCCCATATAAGCTAGTAAAAGCCCAAAGGGCTAATACGGTATTTTACCCAAACCGACATGGTTTAGGGTTAGGGTAATGAACTCCCTATAAATATACACTTCCAGGAACTACGTGTGACTTGATTCCTGGAACATAACAGGATACGTAGGCAACCTGAGAGAGACTCTCGTGGCTCAGTCTAAAATCACCTCCAAAATCATCCTTGATTCAATCATCCCTATATTAAAACGGCCGGATTTATTCATAGACGAAATCCAGCATCGTCATTGGCGCTAGAAGGAGGGCCTTCTATCGGGGATGGATCAAGGAGTGATGGTGATCATGTTAATGACGAAATAAAGCCAAAAACGCAGCAAGATCGGCGGTTGATTGCCGGAAATTGAACCGTTGAAACGATAATTCCACCGGCCATAATCAAGGATTATCGAGGGCGAACAAGACCTAAAAGTTTCAGGCCGATCGAGTTCGCTTTAATGGCCCGATCATCGCCAAGAAGTTGCTCGCCATATAAAAACGCAGCAAAACCCTAATTGAGGCGCGCATGGTCGGCAGCCTTTTCCCTTGCCGATTTAACCGTTGGAAAATCAATCCCACCGGTCAGAATCAATGATTAGGAGTTTTGAACAATCCCTCCAAATTTCAGACCGATCGGAGCTTTTCCTGGTGCCCGATCGAGCCACGAAGTGGCTGCTGTATCAGAAACGCAGCAGAACCCTAATCAGCAGTTTCAGGTCGGCGGCCTGTTACCAGCAATTCAACCGTTGGAATGAAAATCAATCCGGTCATATTGAATGATACAGATAGAAGAAAAATATCTAAAAATTTCATGCCGATCGGAGCAGGTTTCAATGCCAGATCATCGCCTAAAAGTTGCAGTTGTGTAGGAAAAAGCAGAAAAACCCTAATCTGCAGGTTCCAAGTCGGCTGAATATTCCCGACAATTGAGCCGTTGGAAAAACAATCTCTCCGGTCAGATTCAATATTTATGAGGACCTAACGATCCCTCAAAATTTCAGACCGATCGGAGTTCGCTTATTTACCTGACAGTGACAAGAAAGTTGCTGCAGCCACCAAAAAGCAACAGAATTCTGGACAAGCACCGCGGATCGGTAGCTTATTCCCGGAGATTGAACCGTCGAAACGATAATTACACCGGTCAAATCGAAGAAAAGTGAGGGAAGAACGATCCTCCAAATTTCGCGCCGATCGGAGTCCGTTTCAGTCCGATTGCCACCGAAAAGCAATCGCTTGTGTAACCCGAGGAAGTGGCGAATTATCTACCGTATCTAGCTACCCATGATGTGAGTTCTCGAGCTCCAAGGATCGAGCCGAGCTCTTTAGCTCTCCAGTGTTCTTACAATAGTTATTTGAAATTCTTAAATATTTTGTAAGCCTTTATTATATATGCAATGATTTTTATTACAAATACATTGCGCCATAAAGACTCGAGATATCGAGCACCGCATCCGAGACATACGGACTCGTCTTGCCTAAATCCGAGCTCGACTCGGCATCATGCTAGAACTCACCCTACCGAAACGGGCGGGTAGAGTTATCTTATTTTGGAACTCACCCTACCGAAAGGCGGGTAGAGTTATCTTATTTTGGAACTCACCCTACCGAAACGACGGGTAGAGCTATCTTATTTTGGAACTCGCCTGCCGAAATGGCGGGTAGAGCTATCTTATTATGGAACTCTCCTAGCCGAGCATGGCGGGACGAGCATTCTTATTTTTGGAACTCTCTAGCCGTGTGCTCAAGGGACGAGCATTCTTATTTCGGGAACTCGACCTACGGAGGGTCGAGCTATCTTATTTTGGAACTCTCTAGCCGTGCATGGCGGGACGAGTATTCTTATTTTTGAACTCTCCTAGCCGTGCATGGCGGGACGAGCATTCTTGTTTCGGGAACTCGACCCACGGATGGTCGAGCTATCTTATTTTGGAACTCACCCTACCGAACCCGGGGTCGAGCTATATTATTTTGGAACTCACCTGCCCGAATCAAGCGGGTCGAGCTATCTTATTTTGGAACTCACCCACCGAATCAAGCGGGTCGAGCTATCTTATTTTGGAACTCACCCAAACGAACTGGGGGGTCAAGCTATCTTATTTTGGAACTCACCCTACCGAACTGGAGGGTCGAGCTATATTATTTTGGAACTCACCCTACCAAACCTGGTGGGTCGAGCTATATCATTTGGAACTCACCACTGCCGAACCCCGAGGGTCGAGCTATCTTATCTACGAATCCTCGACATGTTGAAGTCTGAATAAAATAGTGAATAAAGCCAACTCACCCTACCGAACTGGCGGGTCGAGCTATCTTATTTTGGAACTCACCCAAACGAACTGGGGGGTCAAGCTATCTTATTTTGGAACTCACCCTACCGAACTGGAGGGTCGAGCTATATTATTTTGGAACTCACCCTACCGAACTGGCGGGTCGAGCTATCTTATTTTGGAACTCACCCAAACGAACTGGGGGGTCAAGCTATCTTATTTTGGAACTCACCCTACCGAACTGGAGGGTCGAGCTATATTATTTTGGAACTCACCCTACCGAACTGGTGGGTCGAGCTATATCATTTTGGAACTCACCCTGCCGAACTGGAGGGTCGAGCTATCTTATCTACGAATCCTCGACATGTTGAAGTCTGAATAAAATAGTGAATAAAGCCAACTCACCCTACCGAACTGGCGGGTCGAGCTATCTTATTTTGGAACTCACCTAAACGAATCCTGGGGTCAAGCTATCTTATTTTGGAACTCACCCTACCGAACCTGAGAGGTCGAGCTATATTATTTTGGAACTCACCCTACCGAACCGTGGGTCGAGCTATATCATTTTTTGAACTCACCCTCGCCGAACCCGGAGGGGTCGAGCTATCTTATCTACGAATCCTCGACATGTTGAAGTCTCGAATAAAATAGTGAATAAAGCCAACTCACCCTACCGAACCAAGCGGTCGAGCTATCTTATTTTGGAACTCACCCAAACGAACTGGGGGGTCAAGCTATCTTATTTTGGAACTCACCCTACCGAACTGGAGGGTCGAGCTATATTATTTTGGAACTCACCCTACCGAACTGGCGGGTCGAGCTATCTTATTTTGGAACTCACCCAAACGAACTGGGGGGGTCAAGTATTTTGGAACTCACCCTACCGAACTGGAGGGTCGAGCTATATTATTTTGGAACTCACCCTACCGAACTGGTGGGTCGAGCTATATCATTTTGGAACTCACCCTGCCGAACCGGAGGGTCGAGCTATCTTATCTACGAATCCTCGACATGTTGAAGTCTCGAATAAAATAGTGAATAAAGCCAAGTCAATGATGCTGCTTATATCACTCCCAATCTGCCAATATGCCACGATGCGAGGCAGTTGGAGATCCCACGATGGATACCTTATTCGACCAGTTCATAAGCACCACGAAGTGCGACAGTCGAATAAGGAGTTATTTAATTCGACCAGTTCATAAGCCCGACGAGGCATGACAATCGAATCGAGCTCGACCAAATAGCCAAGTCAAGCCCACGACGCAAGACAAAGCTAGGTCGACTCATATTCAAGTGTACCATGAGTCATGCACTCATACTACACTTCGAGTGGCAGGGAATTAAGTCCAAAGGACTACACCTGGCAAATATTCAACAACGAGTAGAGAAATCCGCAAGTCGGACATCTCAGTACAGCCAAATGCAAAGTTAGCCTAATGGGCGACGAATGCAAAGGCATAGAGACGGTTCGCAGGGTCGGGCCAAAGGTCCAAGCTAAAAGCCGAACGAGCCCAAGAGGCGAACGAGGCTAAAGCAAAGGACGGTTCGCATGGTCGGGCCAAATGTCCCAGTCGAAAGCCGAATGAGCCTAAAAGGCGAAAAAGGTCTGGACAAAGGACGGTTCGCATAGTCGGGCCACCTGTCCCGATCGAAGTCGAATGAGCCCAAAGGGCGAAAAGGCTGGACAAAGGACGGTTCGCATAGTCGGACCACCGTCCCAACCGAGCCAAACGAGCCCAAAGGGCTAAAAAGGCCAAGTCGGAGACGATTCACAATCGAATTAAAACGCTCAGCCGAAAGTCGAATAAGTCTACGAGACAAAAAGGCTAAGGCAAGCGGGCCAATCACAAGTGCAATAAGAACCAGAGGTTCATAATACACTTGGGGGGCAACACGATATCGATAAAGCAAAAAGCGAACAGAGCCAAAGGCTCGACAAGCGAAGAGCTAAAAAACATCGACACGTGAAAGAAGAGGAAATATACTGCAAAAATTGAAGCAAAATAAAGCTCGGCATCGTATTTGGAGCTCACCGATGAGCGCATCATTAATAAGTCTGGGTTCGACTCGGCATCTCATCTTAATACTATCTTATTTTGTAACTCTCCTAGCCGAGCGTGGCGGGATGAGCCTCCTTATTTCGAACTCTCCCCACGCCGGGATCGACCTATCTTATCTTGGAACTCTCTGGCCGAGTATGGCGGGACGAGCATTCTTATTTCGGGAGCTATCCCCACGGTTATTGTGACTTTTGACTAGTATCTTACGTATCTCGAGAATCCACTCCCAAAGAATCTACTCAACGGTCTATGAGGACCCGTAAGTCGGACTCTACAAAGGTCGACATCCAACGTCTATAAGTCCTAATGGGACGAAAATGCAATGGCATCGAAGTCCGAGTCGACAAATGACGTAATCGACTCTAAAGGAGAGGATTTACCAGGGCATCGAGGTCGGGCAACATGATCATTTCAATCGATGACCACTAAAGCTAAAAGTTCCATGGAACCAAAAAGCTAAGGCATCGAGTTCGAGATCATGTCCAAATCTCTCGGCAATCATGTGTCATGAGTCATGAACGACAAAGAAACACCACGACGCCGAGATCCGGGCGGCGGCGATCCACGCATTACGATCTTTTTAGGCGAGAATTACTAGGACATCGTAGCCGTAAATATATATCGACAACCGAAAGGGCATCGATTTTGACAAACGAAAAGAGACAGCCAGGGGCATCTCCTCTACTACGCAACAACAAAGAAAAGTCCAAAAAATGCTAAGGCAAGGAAGACAATTGCGTGAATTCCGACTGGGAAGGCCCCTACCAGGCTCTTAAAGCCCTCCCATTGGGTTCTTCTCAGCTATGTCGAGCAGGCGACGGTCGGCGATTCCTCGCATGCCGACACTCTGAGGAAATACTATGCCTAAGTATAGGATAAGTTAAGCCCGCAAGTCGGACAATACTAAAATCGATACAGTCAAGGCTCATTTTCTAACAATGTCAAGGCCCTTTCAGTCCGACGGGACAAAAAGGTCAAGGCAAATAAGCTAAGTCCGCCAGTCGGATAATGCTCAACTATATAATAAAGTCAAGGCATTTCAACGTCCGACGGGATAGGAATGTTAAGGCTTAAATAGTAAGTCCGCAGGGCAGATTTAAATTCAGAGCATTGGATGACGGTGGCCGAGATACACCTTTGACAGATCAGACCTGACCTCAAGAGCTCAGATAGATCTGGGGGGCTTATGACGATACCGAATATCGCACCTCCACGTGGCGTCACGAGATAGTCCTCCCGGACAAGAGTAAGTGATAGCCCGAGGTCGAATTACGAGATGAGACATCGACAACCGACATGATCGAGAGAACCAAGGCGATGGGCCCATCTCGATACCGCAAGACGGAAAGCTCGGGATGCGGACAAAGTCCACTCTAAACACGCGAGCCTCACGCGCTTGTTCCCGATAATCGAATAAACGTCAAGGTATTCATGTCGATGCCAGGCTCGAGGCTAAGGCCATCTAGTAGACTCCAGTGCTACGGCGATCGACTATCGGCGATGTAGGACGATCATCCGCACCAACTAGCGATGTGTAGACAATGGGTCCCGAGCTCGACCGACGCAAGTCGATTAAGTCGGCCTCGAGGGCGAGTCCGCACCACCGAAGAGGCCCATTATCCATAGGATAACTAGGGCGATGGGCAAAGCCCCTATAAGCTAGTAAAAGCCAAAAGGGCTAATACGGTATTTTACCCAAACCGACATGGTTTAGGGTTAGGGTAATGAACTCCTATAAATATACACTTCCGGGAACTACGTGTGACTTGATTCCCGGAACATAACAGATACGTAGGCAACCTCCGAGAGAGACTCTCGTGCTCGAGTCTAAAATCACCCCAAAATCATCCTTGATTCAATCATCCCTAGATTAAAACGGCCCGGATTTATTCATAGACGAAATCCAGCATCGTCATCAGGTAAGCATGATTAGGTTTTGTTGTGCCGTTTTCGGTGATTGTAGCCGCCAGTTTAGGTATTTCGCCGTTGATGTATCCTTCTACGCCTTGACCACGTAGATAAGGGAGGAGCTGTGCCCTCCAGAGATGGTAGTTCGAGCGGTTGAGTTTAATTATGTGGATAGAGGATGAGGGGGTGAAGGAGGGCAGAGAGGAAGATCTAGACGATTCGCCGGTAATTGCTTCAGATTCCGACATTGTTTGAGGAAGAAGATTGTCGGCCTGGTTCTGTGTTTGTTTTGTTTTTTAGAAGAAATTAGGGTTTAGAAAGAGGGATTAGCATAATACGAGAGAGAAAATTGATATCTTGGTCTGATACCATATCAACGTTGAGAAACAATTGTATTTCATTGATTTAGTGGTGTAGTGGTGATACAAATATATAAGCCTGGATCAACTTGGCCAACAAGTCACACAATAAATAAATACACCAATAATATTATTTTAGATAATTCCTAAATTATCCTTGACAGTTTGTGACTTAGTGCCACATTAAAATATGCACAACAAATACTACAACAAACTTTTTAACTATTGATTTTTTTGGATTCATATGATTCCATATGTCTCACATCATAATCAATGGCCTTAAAGTGTGTTATGTACAATGTTGTAATCATTTTGTTGTAGCATTATCACTGCTCGAAAGATAAACCATATGTTTTTAGTGTCTTTGGGGTATATATGTAGAGTTTCCAATTATCCCATTGCTGCAGGTTCCAACTCCAGAAGCAATTCTCTTTTGAATTCCTGATATGGACGCGACATAGCGCATTCATCATCTCTTATTTTCCAGCTAAACCTTAGGATAAAATGGTGAAGAAAGAAAGCAGTGACAAGTTTAGTAAATTCAGCCCCGGGGCAATGTCTCAGGCCTCTGCCAAATGGCATCACATTTCTCTTTGTATCTTCGTCATTCCATCTCCAAGGATTAAATTCTGATGGATTTTCGTGGAGAGACGGATCCATATGTGTAGCGGTAAAGATCGGAAGAACCGGCCATCCCGAAGGAATGAGAAATCCCTTATATCTGACGTCCTTGATCGCTTTTCTAGGCACATACTTAGCCACATTCCCACATCTAAGACTTTCATTTATTACTTTCAAAGTGAAATCCATTTTCTTGTAGTCCTCTAAACTCAAGGGCTCTCCTTCGTTTTTACTTTTTTTCAAAGATTTGTGTTCTTCGTATAATTCTTGAAAAGCTGAAGGCGAACGGGCAAGAAAGTAGACTACTGCTGCCAATAGTTCTGATACTGATTCGTATCCTCCAAGCAAAAGCCTTACAACCATAGCTTTTTCTTCATCATTCAAATCATCTTTCATCAGTTTCTTATTTACAAAGTCTCTGTTTTCACCTTCACTGTAACCGGTGGGAGTGGTACTGCACTTCTTCTTTCTTTCAGTAATAATCCTTGTTAGAATCGAATGTAACCTCGTTGTTGCCTTGATAGCCTTGTCGTATGTGTTTCCCGGGATATATATTGGGAAAGTTCTGAACCCTTTCATGGCTGCAAATAATTCTTCTTGTATTTTTGCTCCATTTGCATCTCCACTGTTAATGTCTAATAATCTCTTTAAGATTAGATGAAATGTGAGTTGTTTGGCTTCTTTGGGGAAATGTATCTCTTTCTGTCCTTGTTCTTTCCATCTCTCCATCATTGTGATTACCGAATTCTCGGTGTAGGAAAGAAAATCCGGGCTTATCTTGAAGGTGTTGATGAAGCCGACTCCAACGCTTCGAAGCGTTTTGTGGAGTTGTCCAGACGCTGCAAGAATAGATTGTTCACCGAGGATTTTTCGAACGGTTTTTGGGAGATGATTAGAGAACAACTTCCCTTCATTCTGTAAAATGAAGGTATTCAACTCCGGGTCGCAAGATACTATGGTGGGAGCACCAAGTAGATGGGATCTGAACACTTTGCCATATCTGCAATGAATGATGCAAATCAAGAATGTGTCATTTATATAAACTTTGAGGCATTTTACAAAAATCAAGACTGTCATTTCAAATTTTGAATATATATATATATATATATATATATATATATATATATATATATATGGAAATTTAAGATATATACCTTCAAGCGAAAATATTTTTGTTTTTATAGAAAATTAGGGATAAGACAAAATCTAATATTTTTAAGAATATGACAAATTCACATATTTTTATAGGAAGAATATTAATCTGCATAATTTTTATAGCGAGAATGACAAACAAATGAATTCAAAATCAAATAATCTCCTCAAAATGAATCCCGAAATCAAATAATTTAATAAATGAATTTCGACGATGAATTCAGAAAATCAATGAATCTCGAAAATGAATTTTGAAAATTAGTGAATTTAGTGAATTTCTAAGAGATGAATTTAAATAAATGAATTTTAATACAAGTGAATTTAAACGAATGAATAAATAGTTTTTCTTTTTATCGCAAAAGTTTCAAAAAACTGTCCTTCTACTCAATTGATGAAATATTTCTGTCCTTCTCCCTAATTTCCCCTTGTTTTTATATCCCTATTTTTATTTCTTACAATCATACCTCAATTAAAATACCTATTAGGCCGGACTATTTTTTCAAAAGGTCGGGTTATTTTCTCAAATATCCGGTCTAATTTTTAGTGAGGACAGGCTATTTTTTCAAGAGGCCGTATTATTTTTAATATTTTTTTAATTGTTTATAATATTTTTAAATTTCCTATGTTTATTTCAAAATATCACAGTCAACGTCTTTTACAAATCTTACGACCATCATTTTCTTTTCTTCCTCCATACCGATCAAACCACCACCGGAAGCTACCTCCACCACCGGCGGTGGTTACCATGACGGAGAGAAAAAAATACTGAGTTTTCAATCCGTGCGATGATGATAATTGCGATTGGAATGAACTTGCGGTAAATCTGACTGTAAGACAGTGGTATTCATCGAATCAAATTCTACCAGATTGGCGAATCATAATTGTCGGTGGAGAAAGACTTTTAGTTACGAATTTTTCCTAAAGAAATGAGAAATCCAGAGGTTCATGACTTCGAATTCCTGATGGAAACGACGGATTCAATTATTCAAATGAAGAGAACAATCTTTATCCCTTTTTGCACCTTTTACCCGATGGGAATCTATTTGTATTCGCAAATAACCGGTCTATCTTGTTTGATTACGTGAATAACAAGATTGTAAAGAAGTTTCCTGTGATTCCTGGGGACAAACGATCATACCCAGCTACGGGGACTTCCGGACGTCGGTTTTGCTACCATTGCGGTTGAGGGGTGGGAGTATACTAACACAGTCGCCGGAGGTGGAGATGGAGGTGTTGATATGCGGTGGTGCAATTGGTGGAGCTTATCTTAAAGCGTTGGCTCAACTATACGTGGCTTCTTGTAAGACATGAATCGACTGATCTAAGTCTTGAAGCCTTTAGTCCACCGGAGTAAACAATTTACCGGAAAAATTAATATTAAAAATAGCTCGGCCTCTTGAAAAAATATCCCGGCCTCACTAAAATTTAGCCCGTCCTTTTGAACAAATAACCCGGCCTTTTGAAAAAATAACTCGGCCAACTGAGTATTTTGATGAGGTTATGATCGAAAGAATTAAAAATAGAGATATACAACAAAAACTATTTTTATCTAAAGGTGTATATTTTGAAATTCCGTCATATATATATATATATAATTACCTTGAACAACGTTCTTCAAGAAACTTGCCCAAAGAGTTGGAGTTGTGTGGTTGAAGAAAAGACAGAGTTTCCCCTAGCAAGGGCCATCCCATGCTTCCTGGAGGAACTTCTTGGGGTACTTTACCCCAAAATACATATTTCGAGCTAAATAATTTGAAGATTACTACTCCGATTAAGAAACCATATCCAAGAACTTCAAGCACGGGATAAACCATAGCAGCAACGAATCGTCGTATTTTTTCTTAGATCTTCTTGAAAAGCTTTGCAATGAACTTTGTGTGTTTGGTGCTGAAAATGGTTCACCGTGATCCAATTTTATAAATGGGAATTATTGTTTGCTGCTGTATACGGTTGTGCCAGATCACTATTCTGTTTAAATCATTCTTTCAACTTCATTTTTTAATTTATCTTCTTAATACTATATTATTATTTTTGTGGATTTGGGATGTGATCTTGACTTACTGTTTAATGCCAGCTTATAAGAGCAAGTGTAGTTGTGCTTGTATTTTGCCGATTTAATTCTGACTAAACTATTTGACGTGGCTGTAGGGTATTGGAAAAAATGGGAAAGAGACCACATGACATGAAATGTCGAAAATAGAGAAGATCCAAGACATCTCTCAATTTGAGTTATTAAAAAGGACAAAATGAAAAATAGATGAACTGAAATATCCATTTTTTTTTGTTGTTGTTGCTGTTTTTTTTTCCTCTAGAATTTGGCGGAACTGTGTAAACTTGGACTAACGTGCTGCCAATAAATGCGGTGCGTGGGAATCATGATTTGGATTTATTGCGGATTTTGAAAAAGAAGTATATCGGAAAATGAGAGATAAATATCTTTCACTAATTAAATCCACAATCTAAAATAGAAAGGAAAAAAAAGGGTAATAAGAAGTCCAAGCAGACAAGAGTCCTTCATGTCTTATTGTGACGATAAAAAAATATTGTATTGTTATTTAATGAGATATTGATTTTTTCATGTGAGGTCGTTACTTTTTGACGAATTGTTACTTTATGTGCAATAGTTACGTGATGTCGAGTTGTTGCTCTAATATGGTGTTACTTAATGTCGAATTATTACTTTAATGTGGGATCAAATTAAAAGAACTTTTGGTGTTATTGCGACCATAAAAAATGTAGTTGTAACGCCCACTCCCTGATCTGGCGCTTATCCTAGGAAGAAACGCGTCGACGCGCGTATAGCGTTAAATAAATCTAACATTATACGCAAGCCTCACGTCGTCGTATCAAATAAAAGTAAAACGGAAGCTAAAAAGACTGGGTAAAACATAAATCTACTTAAGAATAAAACTCAACATACTAAAGATAGAAATGTAACATCTATTACATCGGAAGAAACCGAACGAGAACCAAACAACGTCACGAAATCCTCTAAAGAAAGTATCAAGAAAAATTACAAGAAATTCCCCAAAGACAACAAGTCTAAAGTATAATAATAAAAACAGAAAATAAGTCTTCAACTCCCGGCGTCAAACGCGTCGCCATCAAAGCCCCTCATCAAGCTCATGATCAACCTGTTCATCTTCTCTCCCCAAACACATAGAAAAACAATGCATTTGAAGTAAGTGACAAAGTCTTAATAAGACGTAGGTAAATTACAAATTAACTAAGGTTCTTAAACAAGTTTTAAGTTAAATTATTATCCTTATGGGACCGACTCAATCTAGTGGTTCACTTACGTCCCATCAACACGTATGACTAATCGCTTTTAACTTAGCTTATCTTTGTTACATTCGCATTCAAGGGCACTACGCATGGTGCTACCCACCACGAGACATCTGGGTGCAACCTATTGGTGGATCACACCAATAGCCATGGGCTAGTCCCGATAGTATACGTGTTCGGTGAAGTCCCTCCGTACTTGGGGTCTTGTGAACCTACGGAGTTATTCAACTGTAGAGTCCCTCTACTCCTGGTGCCCTTGGGCCAGCAGAGTTATCCACTTGTGAAGTCCCTTTACTCCTAGTGCCCTCTAATGGCCAACAAAGTTATCCACAACGAGTACCCTTTACTCCTGGTGCCTCTAGAAAGGCCAGCAAGCTTACTCGTTTTATCCGAAAGCCTACACATTGCGATATAGACTTGTGCCTTACCAAGAATGACACGATGTTTAGTCTTTTAGCTATGCAAGTATGTAATTATTAATGGTTATTAACTAGCCACCTAAGTGTTTTCAAGTAAGCTCCCTCACAAACTCAACTCTCTTTCCTGACCTCTGAATACGGATAAAGCGCTCGACAATTACTGCATATTGATGAATTCTAGTTCATCAAAGCACAAGCCCTTTCATGCCTTTCCGACGGTCCCGAACTTCAACTCCCTTTAAGAGTACGTCCGGTGCCGGAACCAAACGCATCAGAAACTCAATCGAGGCTTGTTCATGTTTAATAAATCTTATTTAAAGTCATTAACAATACTACAATTCAAGCTAAACATCACAATTACATTAGCTATAAAATTCACTGTCTACTAAATCGTATATTCATATTTTCTATATATAAGAAAACGAGAAATAACATAACACATTAACACCAAACAACTATACATTATATATTTATTAAATAATTTCTTTTCTTTTTCTTATACTTCTGCTACTTTCTCTTCGCACATGAACGGGGACCTTTTGTTTCTTTTTTTTTTCTTTTGACTATTGCATACATTACCTACGGAGAAATTTATTACTATTATGATTATATTTTGCTGCAACTTCTTTTCATAATACAGTAAATTAAAGACGCCTGCCGGAGGTTTTCGTTCCATTACTGTCGGCAATACCTTAGAAGTAACAGTAATAATCAAAATAAAATATAATCAACATATATCAATCCAAATGAGAAACAAATAAAATAACACAAACAATAACACCATAAAATATGGTTGAACACCTATTATCCGTTTAAAACACCCCTTACAAAACAAATAAAAAACACGATCTAACCTCTCTAAACCATAATTAATTTGTAGGAAGAGCCTCTTACCTTTTAGCAAGCTATTCCAAACCAAGAAACTCAGAAAAACAGCAGCTAAAACGATCTCTTTTCTGCAACAAACCTATATGATCAATTCGAATTCGCATTAAAACCGATCACACGATTCCAAACAATAAACTACGGAAAGGTATGAGTTTTGATCCTCAAAATTCAACCAAGAACTCAGTTAGGTCGAATTACAAACCTTAACAAAACTCTGATCTTTGAGTGTTGAAACGACGCTCCTTTCACGACGATTCCAAAGCTTCTCGCGGATCCGAAAACGGTTGAAAACTCCGTGAGATATCGCAGAAACTCTTGTTGGCTCTTCTTTCGCTCTCAACCGCGTTTTTCTCAAGAACTAGGAGGAAAATTTCTGATTTAAAAGGTTGGGGAAACTAATGGGGTTTATCTTCCTTAAATAGGAAAATCCCAATAGTTAACATAATCGCTTATTTTCCTTAAATACCCTTTTTACTTAAAACCCGATTTAACTCCAAATTTATTTATATATATCGGCCATATATATATAAATACACTTAAAATACTTTAATCCGTAAATCATAATATTCCATTTTTCACAAAAAGACACGTCTGCCCTTTTTCAAAAAGTCGGGATATTACAGTAGTATTGTTATTTAATGTGTCATTGGTTCTCATGTGAGATTATTGCTTCGAGTGGAATTGTTACTTCAATTCATGTACGGATGTACAATAGTTACTTAATGTTGAATTGTTACTATAATAAGGTGTTATTACTTCGTGTGTGACCATTACCTTGCGTGCAATTGTTACTTAGTGCGTTATTGTTTCATAAAAAAATGAAGGTGTTCGTTCACCCTGGTTTTGGAATAATAATTGTTTTTAGTGTTATTGTGACCATAAATAAAAAGAATTATTGTTATTTAAAAAAAGGGTATTTTTGTTATAAAACTAAGAGAATAATAGGGGAAGAATAAGAAGAAATACAAAGTAGGAAGAAAAAGAAAATTGCTCGTGTCTTATTCCAATGTTATAAGGGGTATTTATAGTAGAGATTACAATTTGAACACAATAATATGAAATCTACGTAAATCAATCAGAATAATAGATAATCCATCAATTATATTATTTCATAACACTCCCCCTTGGATATCTATAATTCAACATACAACAGATATGATATGTCTCATTAAAACCGTACTACGAAAAAACCCAGTGGGAAAAAAAATCTTAGTTAAGGAAAAAGGGTACATATTTATCTATGTTGATTTACTCTCCTGAACCAAGAATCAATTAAGGTCTTTCAAACGTCGCATCTCAATACTCTTCACCAGTATTCGAATGTTGCAATCGGCAATGTCTTGGTAACTAAATCTGACAGGTTGTCGGTTGATCTTATCTGTTGCACATCAGTTTCCCTATTCTTTTGCAAGTCTATTATATGGCTGAATTAATTTTTTGACCCGAGTTGCATAACGTATATGTCATGTACTATTAACTTTATTAGAAAAACTCAGTGGGAGAACAACCTAGACAAGGAAAATAGTTCATGTCATATGCGTTTTTATGTGTTGCACTGACTGCCTCGTTAAAAACGTTTAACTAAGAAAAACTTGGTTAAAGGGAAAAATAGTATAGTCATTGATTTTAAGACCAAATCCACAAAGTATTTTTGTAGTCGTCGTTCCCCCTAACGACAATAGTAATTCAAATGTATGAATTCCAATATTATAAATACATTTATTCAAAACAAATGTAGGAAGAATCTTCCTGAACAAATCTGCTACATTGTCACTAGAGCGTACTTTTGTCTATCACTCTTTTCTAGAGTTCGTGTATATAATTAAATGTAGGGGCTGAAAATTGTCATGCCCACTACTAATTTGTACAACACATGCAACACAATCAGCACTATAATCATAAAACAATAGGGGTATAATACAATCGCAGTTTGTATGCATATATTTTTACTATCACGCATTGTAGTACTATAGATTCATGACATAAAGCATGAGTTACATGTATATTCCTTCATCAATAGGTATCTACTCAACTGGTCATATTGCTTTCGACATTAATGTTAACGACCTTTAAAACTTAACAAGATGCATGTTGCGATTATCATATTATTTCATTTATGAAATCCACCAAGAATTTTCATATCAATACTAATGTCCAACGACCCTTAAATATGCGGTCATGACATATGTAAACTCAAAGTTACTGCCAGATATATTAATTCGCGGAACATAAAATTCAAACTCAACCTCAATTGCTTATTTCATTTTTACTTAGTCTGATTGTTTCTGACACTCTGGTAATGATTTAGTTACTGGATCCAGATATAATAATAGCAATTAAAGAGGCAAATATGTCGTTGACGACTATTATATTTTATTATAAATTGTCCACATAAAATTCATTGCTAATTCGATATTAGCATAAACCAATTCCTTATCAATGTATGGATTGGTTGTTCTGCAACCCAATATTTAAACATTTGATGCACGTGCAGTTTTATTTTGGGGTTTCGTCTTCAAGACGAATCTCTTCTGTCTTAGAGAAATAATACTTTTGGTGCATTTATAAGTAGTCACTCACTTTATTCAATTAAGGCATCTGGCAAATTACTTGTCAAATACTACAAGTAAGATTATTTTCGCAGGTCAGTTAAACTAATTTATGGAAGATCATTTATGTTGTTAAAATTTCTTGGCAATCTTTTATTCTAACATGAGGTTTTCTTTATCTCCCCCTAATGCCGAGAATCGATCTTCATCAATCATGTTGCACCGAGCTATACCTTGATACTTTTTTATTCGTTTCAAGCGATTTACACATTTAAACCATAGTGATTTTATTAACTATCTCATTCTTTGAGATTTTTAAAAACAATATCTCTCCTACGCTTAATGCGTTTAATACATTATGTGATTTCAAATACTTCAAGAATCTTTCAAATAATCTTTCACATTATTTTAAGGGTTTTGATAAAACAACATAATGTAATGAACTTTTATGTTCATTTTCTTCCCCTCATGAGGCTGACCATGTTTATTGTGTCACACATATTAATATGCTATATACCTGTCCTTCCGGGACTTATATTACATGAACATTCATAATTGATAACACTTTTAGAGTCCTAAATTCATCTGGTAAATTGTGTCAACGCTATGTTGTATTATGTGATTCAATCACGACTATCCAGATATGAACATCATGTTCATTTGTATTATAATATTTGACATGAGATATAATTTATTACATTATTTTTCCTCCTGCTAAACTCGGAAAATACTTTTATCACAATCGATATCCAGAATATTTGCAATAACCTGTAACGAATTCTACAATTTAATATGAGATCCTCTTATGCGAGTATCAACAAACTTCTTTGATATTTTAATAACGGGGCAATTCAGATAATATCTTCTAGAGACTAATATCTTAACGGTCAATTACTTCATCTGTTATCTCATTATTGTATACCGGGTTGTACCAATGTTCTATAATCGCCAACCACTTTTGGTGGGGGTTTTTTCCATCATGATAAATTTCTCATAAACATACGGTACTACCCACATGAATTAATAGCTCTAGAATAATTTCATTTATACATGTTCACTTCATGGAACAGAATGATGCATCTTGTATGATATGAAACATATATCATTTTTCTAATGATGCATACATTGTCAGTCACATTCTCTTCTCGGAATGGAATTATCTCAACATTTCCAAACATATTTCTTATACACATTTTCATCGGAATATTGTATTTAATGCAAGTATTTTAGTCTCGATATAATATCCAATTTTACGGATATCATTAAAACTCAATAAAATTAATTTTAGATTAGGGAGAGCATAGTGCTTTATTTTGAACAATTTTATTCCAATGACTCTTTAAAAGCCTTATTAATATAGCACCTGCATCTATTGCATTTAATATTTTTTTCTCCCATATTTTAGAAATTCCTTTTATTATTCAGCATGATGTGCATTGTCGCACTGTTGATGAGACAAACATTGTCATCATCATTGATCAAATATCAAAATCTCTCATTTGGGAAGAAACAAAAATTATGATATTCTGAAAAATAAAAACTACAAAAGTACATAGGCATTCGTAATAAATATAAATGATGTCAATCAATCAATTTATAAATAAATTCACAACATATCTATTTGTACCATTTTAATCAATCAATTAGTTATTAAATTTGAATATTTGTATATGGTAAAACAACAATGAATAACTATACATTACCTCAATCCATAAATTTTCTATGCAAGTATCTTTCTTCATCAAAGAGAGATATCAATTATGACTACAAATTTTGTCATCAATCATGTAAAGTACAACTATGTAGATGATTTTATTTACCAAGATTATGACATGTATGGTGGTTATAACTCCCTCAACAAAAGGTTGAATGGTTGATTAATTAATTTAACAATCAAACAAATCTAATTGTATTTAATTAATAAATGATTGATCAAAAGATAATATACTTACTAAAAAAATGATTATATTAGCAAATCTACTGATAAGCAATCATGTTATCATTATCGCTAATATTGAGCAACAATATGATTACCTAAATTATATAATTGTTATACAAATTAAGCGTTATAATGGGAAATACTAAAATGAAAACAAAATTACAATAATTTTTTCACATGATGCAATATCAAATGACTATGGAATTTTTTTTCATTATTATAAAAATATTGTCCGTTTTAAAACTTGGCCAAGACAAGAACCCAATTTATTTACCACAAACGATGCTAAATTTTTGTTGCATCGTATAAAATGATCTTCTCAATATTACCATCAATTATGATGTGTGACTTGATCTTCTAAACATCATTTCATTTCTTATCATCATGATTGTATCAATCGTTTGAAATATTTTTATTAGGACTGTATCAATAATGTCATCCTCCACGACCATAACCAAATATTTATAAATTGAGTCATATTGTTCATAAAAATGAACTGTCATAATTTGGTCGAGACTCATTAGTCATATCAACGATGACTCATTATTTGTTTTTATAATTCTACATTCAGTGGATTATTATTTTTCGTTCGTGATACAAAATCATAATCAATTTCATATATATCCTGAATCACTTTAATTGATATTGCTGCTTCAGAAGAATACCGTAACGCCCCGCTCCTGGATACCGAGCCCTTATCCGAAAAAGAAACGTTCGGCACGTATAATACTAATAACTCCAATATTATACGTAAGTATCTACTAAGTCGTATCGGGTTTAGAAAGACGGAAGCTAAAAAGACTCGTCAAGACATCATAAATGCTACTAAGAGTAGAAACTCGACAAAACTAAAGATAGAAAGTTTAGCTTACAACAGCGAATTTCCCAAAATCTTACAAAAGTACGATGTCCAAAGAACAGATCCAACAAACTTATCTTACAAACTTGAAACAAAAGTACAACAGGTTCTTTAAAATACAAACGTAGCATAATCTAGAACATGACACGATAAAAGAAACTGTAACGTCAACTAAGCCTAGTCATCACACGTCATCCTCAATCTCTGCACTGAGCTCAAGACCAACATGTTTGTCTTCTCACCCCAAAAGAACACAAAACAAAACACATGCAATTGAGGTGAGTACGAAGTACTTAGCAAGAGGAAAAAGCTAAAGTATAATTAGAGTTTACAACGAAAGATTTAACGATTATGATTAAGTTATCTTTGTGAGACCGACTCAATATCTAAGGCTCACTTCATTCTCATCAACATGTTGTGACTAACTATTACTAGCTTATCTTATCTTTGTTACATCATCATTCAAGGTCACTACGCATGGTGCTGTCCACCACGAGACATCTAGTGAAACATATTGGTGGATCACACCAATAGCCATGGAAGTCTATTCTGGAAGACTTTGATAGTGTACACGTTCGGCGAAGTCCCTCCGCACCTAGAGTCTATTCTGGAAGACTTACGGAGTTATTCACTCTATCTGACCGCCCACACATCACGATATAGACTTGTGCCTTACCAAGAATGGGTTGATGTTTAATCTTTTAGCTACACAAGTACGTAAGTTATTATGTTGTTAACTAGCCACCTAGGTATATTCAACTAAGCTCCCTCACAACTCCTAATCTCTCACCTAGTCCATTAGACATGGACAAGTCCTAGCACATACACAAACATTGATGAACTCTAATTCATCAAAGCACGGGCCAATCATGCTCTTCCGACGGTCCCGAACTTCAATTTTTCTAGAAGTATCATTCGGTGACGGAACTAAACGTATCAGAAGCTTAATAATGGCTTGTTCATATACATTTAGTGTTATTAGATCAAGAAATAATGATTAAAATTGGACTCGGGGCTCAAAACACATCAATTCATGGAAACTGGGCCCAATGCGCACGCATTCAGCTCAATGCGCACGCATTGGGCATCTTGAACCATTCAGGATGGTTCTGCCTGGGCAATTCACACACATTGTCCTCTGATGCCCACGCACCAACACGCTGTATTGATTTTTCCACTTTCTGGTCCCGTAATGTGCACGCATTACCCCTAATGCGCACACATTCACCCTGACACAACCCTAAAACCTAATTTTCTGTACTCTATCGATTTCCAACCTTTTCCCAACATGTGCAACATCATTATACTAAGAAAAACCACAAAAAAATTGAGTTCTAAGCATACCATATCATATCAAATCATATCACCACAACAACGTAGAGACATGCTTTCTAACCACAAAACAATACGAAACTCTACCTAAACGTCATAAAACTATAATCATACTTTAAGAAGAGTCTCTTACTTGTTTAAAGCAAACTCCAAAGCAAAAACTACGAGAAAGACTGCAGCGACACTTCTCCAAAACCTTGTTGAAACTTGAAACGTTTTGTATTCACACAATCCATGTCCTTTCACGAATCCACTGCTCTACTTTGATCTAGAAACCGGTGAAAATCTTATGAGAAATTGTAAGAACTCTCCTTAGCCTTCTTCTCCAAAAGATATCGCAAAGTTCAAACTTTGAGGGGGATGAACTTCTGAAAACTCCCCTCCTATAATGGGAGATTTATTTTGTAGAAAATAACTCCCTAGAAGTTATTGCCATGAAAGTCCATCAAATCCCATTTAATAGCAATTACTCCCCTCGATTTCCTCCTTTAATATTAATTATTATAATTAATATTTTCTATTTTCAAGACTTTAATCCAAAATAATAAATATAATATTCCGAATTTTATAAATTGACACGTTTGCCCTTTCCTAAATTTCGGGATATTACACATATCATCATTGTAAAGTTATTTTATTATTTTCTCAATGGTGATCATGATATCTCATGATATATTCTGTAACGTGTTATATCTGTATATGATCACTAGTAGGGACATATCTTTTTCAATGGACTTCATGTCCTCAGTTCTTTCTTTAAATGACATGTCAACGTGAGTATTCAACATGTCTGACATTATTTGTGAATTTCATATTCACTTTCGTCAATTTATGACATGTCCAATTATGTGAATTTCATATTCACTTTTTCGAGCTTTATATTTTCATATGGACTTCTGATCCATTATATGCTCGTTTCAAACATTGATCATCTTCACGTGGTCATATATATATTTTTTCATAATACAAAACTCAGCCTTCAGGGCTCATATCAAATTGATTGACGTGACCTATCATTGTATTGATGCTGTCAAGATGCACAAAATCAATATTATATCATTATCATATATTATTGGTATTATAAATTTAACAAAAAGTATATATCATAACACAAAAATGAATAAATCTCACTAACACAGTTTCCTTTATCGTGATGATCGAAAATAGATCTGATTCCTTCAAACAGAAAAGTCAAAATAATTAATAAAATTCCAATTAAATAAAATTAATGACAACTTTATAAACATAAAATAAAAATATGTATTATGATTAAATAATATAAAAATTACTTCCCTTTTGCGAGATGTCTTCATTGAGAAAATAAGAATCGGTTTGATGAGACATCTCCATGAGTCATGTAATGGGTCCCCACGATCTTCTGTTCCTTTTGATGGTATTATTCAATGTTTAGAATTTTACCACGCCAAAACTCATTTTCTTTTGAATGGAAAAAAATTGATTGAAGCAAAACAAAGAAGTTGCAGAAATTGATTGAATCAATTGAGACTCGTGGTTAGAGACTTGTACTGATAATGTGTTATAAAACTAAGAGAATAATAGAGGAAGAACAAGAAGAAATACAAAGTAGGAAGAAAAAGAAAATTGCTTGTGTCTTATTCCATTGGTATAAGTGCGTATTTATCTTAGAGATTACAATGTGAACACAATAATATGAAATCTACGTAAATAAATCAGAATAATAGATAATTCATCAATGATAGTATTTCATAACAATTTTATCTTTTTTATTTTTGGTATAAAAGCATTAAATGCCAAATTTTGATGGATCATAACCGAATGTGCAGTAATATCAACGCATATCCAGACTTCATTTAAAAAAAATAAATAAATAAGGGTATTGTTGGAAGTCTATTAGATTTTTATCCTGATTAATCATCAGTTTCCTTGAATTCTGATTTATTAATAAACCTGTCGTTCTTGGAAAAATCTTGGAGAAAAATTATGGAAGAATATCATATATGTATTTATTTGATAAGATGTTACAGTGGTTGATTTAGTGAAAAAGAAGAAATTGTGTACTGTAGTATAGAAATTTCCCACTTGAAAAAAGAAAATAGAGGAAAGAGAATACAAAGTTGATCGACACACTCACCTGCACATTCTAACTTTGGCATCTGACATTGAGTGAGTCAACAAAAAGAACTGCTACAATGAAGCCATTATTTTGCTAAATGCTTACAAGAATGGAGTTTCCCTTTTTTCAGATAAAGACATAAAGTGCCTCCAAAATATGCTTATTACGGTTGCTCTAACTAAGGGTTTACTTTTTACAAACTTACGAACATACCATTTTACTTTTATTTCCATTATCCTTGTTGGGAAATGGCCCATCATATGGGTGCTAAGCTTTGAATCTGTATGCGGTTACATATGGTGTTTCTAGTCTGTTTTCTGTGAGGATGACATCTGGAAGGTAATTTAGGGAAAATACTCAATATTACATTATGACGGCTAGGGTCAGGCTCTCAAGATTATGTACACCATCAGTTATTGTTGTAAATTAATAGAGTAAATAAGAAAGGGAGGTTTATTTCATTCGATGATTAAAGTTCTAGCCTTATACATTATTTATATCGAGTTTTTGTAGATAAATGAAAAAGTCAGCAAACTAATTTAAAATAGGAAAAGGTTGTAAAGGACCATTTTACATCTTATTTATGTAAAAAGGACAACAAAAAAATGCAATGGTTGAGAAGGACAAAAAGTAATGTCAATCCAAAAATACCCTTTATAATTAGAACTAGTCTCATTCCTCCATTATGTGCATCATTCCTCCATTATCCTAAATCTAGAAACCCTAGCCTCCTTCATTCCAAATACAACAGCCATTCTGCGCCTCCTCCATTCCAAATATTAAATCTCTGTTATTCCAATCGTTTATTTTTATGGTTAATTGTTTGAAGTGCTAATGCATCTCTATCTCGATTTGATTGAAAATTGGCGATTCGTTTCATTCTCACTGCAGCATGGTGCAACGGAGAAAGAGAATCATAGAACCGAAAGGTTCTTCATCTTTAATCCGAAAGAAGACAACTTCGGTCAAATGAGATCTTTTATCGAGAAGAGATGTGCACCATAGATTTCTTTCATAGTTGTTTCGTGAGAGCGCGTAAAATAGATCCATTTGATTCCTTCAAAAGAAGATGAAGAAATATGGAAGAGGAAAGGAAATTTGCAGAGAGCTATGACAGCTTTTTGTAAGTGGGAGAGATAAGGACGGTTGAGGAGAGTGGGGTCTTTGTAGAGAATTTGCTGCTAATTATCCAAAAAATAATTTGAATTATATGAAGATGATATCTCCCAAACCGTGTTGATTTTTTTGCCGATTTTACTCTTTCTTTACCAAAATGATATCTCCCAAACTGTATGAACACACCCCTTTTTATCTGTTCGAATTTTTTGTTTTTTTGTCTTTTCAAGAAGATAAGTTAAAATGTTCTGGATCATCTTTGGTTGAATTGATGAACGTAAGAAGAATTCGCGATTTTCTCCCATTTTTTCACAAATGTGCACGATCTTAAGGTCCTCGAATCCCTATTGGGTTCCCTTTCCCAATTAGGGTTTAGATTGGTAACGCTTTGGCATTTTTCCAAGGGACATGTAGTAACGCTTCGGCATTTTTGTAATGTTACTACATTTTTGTAATGTTACTACTGCTTTGTATGAATATGCACGATCTTAAGGTACACAAAAATCCCCTATTAGGGTTCCTTTCCAAGTAGGGTATAGAAAGAGTAACGTTTTGGCATTTTTTCTATGAATGTGCACGATCTTAAGGTACACAAATCCCTATCGGGTTCCTTCCCAGGTAGGGTATAAAAGCAATGGAAACACCCTTAAACATAGTAACACATAATGTAGTAACTCGTAGTAACACCAACACGTAGTAACACCAAAGACGACTTTAATGTGAAAAAAAAATATCATTAAGGGTATTTTTACACATCTCTTTTTTTGTCCTTCTCAACCAAATATTATTTTTTTTGTCCTATTCTTCATTTAAGATGTAAAGTTGTCCTTTAGGACCACCACCCGAATTTAAAATACAAATAAAATACAAAAGCAGGTAGACAAAAGATAAATGCAACTTAAATGCAAAGTTTGACTTCGTAAATGCCTCTACTACGTCTCTTCTCTATCTTCTTCTTTATTCTCTTTTATTTCCAATTCTAATGTTTGATTTGAATTGGGTATTATTGGGCATTATCTTAACAGCGCCCCGCAAGCTGACAGGGAGGGCTCAAACCAGAAGCTTGTCTACAATGTAGCAGAATTTAGTCTTGGATAAACCTTTCGTGAAGACATCGTCAATTTGCTCATCGGACGAGATATGCTGGAGAAGAACATCTCTGTTAAACACCTTTTCAAGAATGAAGTGAAAATCGACCTCGATATGATTCGTTCTTGTGTGAAATACCGGATTAGAAGCTAGACCAATGGCCTCCAAATTATCACGATGAACGAGAGGGGGTGTGCCAAAGGAATTTGCAGGTATTTTAAGAGCATTTAAAGCTAGAAAAGTTTAGTGGTGACAAGAGCAAGAGCCCGGTATTCCGCTTCAGTGCTAGAACGGGCCACAATATATTGCTTTGTTGCCATCAACGAGATTAAGAAAGGACCTAAGAAAACAACAAAACCGGTGGTCAAGCGGCGCTCATCCGAGTTTCCAGCCCAATCGGAGTCACAAAATACCCGCAAGTAAATCGGCCCAGGGGAGAACGAAATTCCACTGTCAATGGTACCTGTGAGAAAACGAAGCACCCATTTTGTAGCTGACCAATGAACAAAGGTGGGAGCATGAAGATGTTGACAAAGCTGATTAACAGAAAAAGCGATATCCGGCCTGGTCATAGTAAAATATTGGAGGGTTTCGACAACTTGACGGTATTAAGTAATTTGATGGGGATAGAGAAGATCACCATCATAGTGAGACAAATGAACATTAGGAGAGCAGGGGGGGAGGGTCGGCTTAGCCCCTACCAATTTTCTTTTATCCAGCAAGTCAAGGATATACTTGGATTGATGAAGGTAAATTCCGGCGGAGGTGGTAGTGACCTGTATACCCAAGAAGAAAGATAAAAGACCAAGGTCCTTGAGCTTAAATTCCTTCAGCAAATAGGAGATTAAGTCTGTAATTAATGATGAATGAGTGCCCGTCACTAGAATGTCGTCGACATAAATGAGAACCATGAGCGGTATATTTTCCGATTTGAATGTAAACAGTGAAGTGTCAACATGGGAGGCCTAAAATCCCAAAAGCAATAAAGTATGAAAGAGCTTGAGAAACCAGGACCGAGGGGCCTGTTTAAGGCCGTATAACGACTTGTGAAGCTTGCGAACGTGATCAGGTTTGTCTGGATGAATAAAGCCTTCGGGTTGGTACATATACACTTCCTCGTCAATACTGCCATGAAGGAAAGCATTAGATACGTCAAGTTGTCGTATTTTCCAACCAAAATTAGCACCAAGTGCAAGCATGACTCGTATTGTGGCAGGCTTAATGACGGGACTGAAGGTTTCGTGAATATCGATCCCACTTTCCTGTTCGAACCCCTTAGCAACTAATCGAGCCTTGAACCGATCCACGGTGCTATTAGATGCTTGTTTGACTCGGTGCACTCACTTGTTAGAAATAATGTTATGATTAAGAGGTTTGGGTACTAATGTCTATGTGTCGTTGTGGAGGAGGGCATCGTATTCATCTTGCATAGCCTTACACCATTCGGGATAGGCAGGCTTGTCGAAATGTCTTAGGTTCAGTGAGGATCTGCACACCAGTGTATGCTGTAATTGGATACTTGGTGGAGTAGTGGGTGCGGTAATCGGGAAACGTAACCGGTTTGAGGCTTCATGTTATTGACCGAGTGATCATATGGTGGGGATTAGAAAGAGGCTGCATAGGGGGCGTGATGACCAAATTATATTAAAACAACTTTAACCGGCAGAGTACCGGGTCGATTGTACTACAAAGGCTAGGAAACTCATATCCCACGAAGAATCCGTCAAGTACCACAATCACACTCGTATTTAGTTTAGGTTCACAAATAGGGTGAAAGTGATAATTATAGATAAGCAAATAAAAATTATACTTTGAAATATATGATAAAAGGAATAGCTAAACTATGGTCAGGAACACTACTCTTAACACCTTTCTCGAATCACTAGGGATGAGCCTTAACCTACCAATCAACCATGGTTTATAATGAATGTGTTGTGGGTACAATCTCCTAAAATGGTCCCTAGGCGCTAATACCACAACCTACTTACCCTATATTAAGTTCAACAGTCCCCTCTATGGGATTTAATTAACCTAATATGGTGAAGAATTGTCAGACGCTTCGTATCTACCGAGTTCACGGCTTAACTAGAATAACCGTATCAAGGAACAGGCTGCGAACAACTCGACTAGTTCGTGCATGGCAATCCTAAAACTCTAAGTCGCACACTCACTCGCAAAATACATTTATTGAGCTCGTGTGTCTGAATCAAGTGATCAATTTAATTCAAACATTAGGTTCAAGTTTTAGAACACAAAACACCCAAAAGATTCGACTTTTTATCCCTACTCATCCCTAGATTATTGTTTAGGCATTAATTTCATAGTTCCATCGCATAATTTAGCCATCAGAAATTTAGCTACTCATAATCGAAATAAATAAACAAGCAATCAAGAAATAATTGGAAAAGGCATGATAAAAGGTAAAAATAAAGTTTACCAATAGTTTTGGAACAATCACCCAATCGGGTTGTCAGTCTATTTGGAAGCAATCGCAGGAAGAAGCTAATAATTGTATCAATTTGATACAAGAAATTTAACCTAAATCTATAGTTTTTGGGGAAGAAAATGTAACGCATCGTTCCCGGATACCGAGTCCTTATCCGGTAAAGAAATTTCGGCATGTATGATATTAAATAAATCAAATATTATACGTAAGATTCTACGTCGTCGACTCGAGTTAAGCAAAACGAAAGCTAAAAAGACTCGGGCAAAATCATAAATGCTACTAGAATAAATTACAAACCATACTAAAGGTAGAAAGTTATCTTAAAACAACGAAATTCCAAATCTTACAAAAGTACGATGTCTCAAGAAGTACAAACTTGTCTTACAAAAATCCCAAAATAAAATTACAACATTGTTTGAAATAGAGACACAACAAGGATAATAAAGAAATATGAATTCAACAAGCAAAGCATGGTATCATCAAATTGTAGGAAGTAGTGCCCGAAAGACAATTTATGTAATTGTTTTTATAATTAACAAATGACAGATTTATTCTCATCTTATTTTTTGTTTCGTGCTCATAAGTAATACACTACTGAAACCCCAAGTCGTATCATATATAGCCATATAACTTAGTGTGTGTGTCACACGCGAGAATTAAGTTTATGGTGATACACTTGAAATGTTAGTCCATGATGAACTTAATCAAAGTATTGAGTCTATTGATTAAACCACCATTAATGCACTCATAATACTTTAAGGTGTGACCGCCTTATCCGGACCGTCGATATTGGTTATCTAAGTGGGGCATTTATATATGATGTAGTCATATAGGACTGGACCGATTTAATCTGAATTTCACATATAATTCCGTGATTGAGAAATCTTATTAAATCACAAGATGATCATATACAGATTAACCTTAATCCTGAAGTGATTGCAGACTCTTGCTTGTTTCAAAATAGGGTCTGATGAGTTTGTTAAGAATTGCTAAGAGGCGCGGTCTGAATCACTTTTACGTTGGTACTATCGGGAATGAGTAGCTGGGAATATGTCTCACAGATACAGAATACATCCCTTCCTGCGGGAAATAGAATGACAACCCCTTATTTGTTAATCCTAGAAACTGATCGATCACGGGAGTTCATATTGGTTTATAACTAATTGATCACTAGTGGGTTAATGGTAAATAAGGATAAGATGCAATGAAGAATGTTTACGGAAACATTCCTGCTTTATTACGGATAGTCTATAGAGGATTAGTCTATATGTAATGATTATATCAATGGACACTTCTTGACTCGACACTTTGAGAATAAGTTATATGTATAGTCGATAGAGTTCAGTTTCGGATTTATGGTGGCGTAATTCCGGAATTAATAAGTTGAAAAGAAATGTTTTGTTCAATGAATACTTTATTCAATTTATTGTAGCTACTGGTTATAGGTCCATAGTCCCCGGGTTGGCTCCTAACATGCGAGTGAATTCTCATATTTTGGAACCTCGAGAATAAATTTAACAGTTAGTCTATTTAACGAATATGCGAAATATTATTTATTCGGTAAATAACATATAAACTAGAAAATACATTTTCTATTATTCCATGGCACATAAATGGTGCCACATCTGTAGAAAATTGGGAAAAAAATTCCTGAATTATATCACATGTGTAATTAATTAATTATTTATTAAATAATTATTGAATAAATAAGATTGATTTTATCATTTAATGAAGATTATCTCATTTATGGTGATTATCTCTTATTTATGGAAAATATATTTTTCTGTGGGAAAAAGATAATTGTCTTGTGCAAAGGGATAACTCTCATTTGCTCGGTTATTTTTCTATATAAAGAGAGTTCCTCCCAACACAATTCACCATGAAATATATGCGCCTCATTTAGAGAAAAAGGGAGAGAAGTCACTTTCTTGCCTTAGCCATCGAGAAGAAGAAAAACTGAGTTTTTCTTGGAGCATATTCGAGGAGGTTCGAATGCGGGATCGACGTCCACCTATCGTCGCTTGGAGATACAACTCGGAAATTCACGGCTTCTCTTCCGTTGGGTAAATCATCAACCTTCTTGTAGATTAGATTAATTAAATATGTGAATCATGTCGTGGTAAAATCATAAACGAATTTGATTCATTGCTTCCGCTGTGCATGATCGAGTGTCTTGATCGGTGCTGTGAATCAGATATGACGATCTGAAGAAAAGGGGAAAAAATTGCTCTGGTAATTGCGAGGACCCTACCCGCAATTGCGAGCACCGGGAATATTTCGGGATCCGGTTTTTCCTGCGTTTCTATCCTAATTCGAGTTTCTGTATGTCCAGCATGTGGTATTAGAACCAGGTTAAAGTGATTTTACGATGTTGATTGCATAATTGATTAATAGGAGTAGAATTGCATAATTTTTTTTTTATATATTCGTAATATATATGTGTTGTTGACGAGATGGATTGAGGTTGGTATTGTTTACCCGTTAGATCTGCTGTAAACCTATTTTTCCAGGGTATAGGAAATTATGTAAATTGTTGTAATTTTAATTTCCTAGAAAAATAGTTGTTGTCTTGGTTCTGGCTTGTCGCGGATTTTATTATAAATTACACAATCGAAGCTAATCTTATGAAGATAGTCGGTGGACTAGTGGTTTGTGGTTGAGGCAATATGGTAGTAGGTCGAGGGTTTAAATCTCTTTGAATTCGTTATTTTTCTTCTTCTTTTTGAAAATCTGGATAAAGTTTAAAGAAAAATTCGCAGCAAAAAGGTCTCGAACCCGTTACCTATGCAAGATGAAGGAAGGCACGTGGACCAATTAGGAGGCTCATGTCTCATGTAGCAAGAGATAATGAATAACAAAATGATGAGAACTAAGACCACTTACTACATAGGTGATTAAGTCATGGTCTTCCACAAGTTTGCGAACAGCCCGGAGTTGAGCTGCAAGTTGTTTGGCTTGATCCAGAAATGCTGTACTTTTCATTGAACCTTGGTTGAGCGTTTTCTGTAGTCCTTCTAAGTGATTGATTCGCGATCTCGACGGAGAAGCAAAATTTTGAGCAAGGGCATTCCAGGCCTGTTGGGCCGAGGTGAGGCCATACAAAGTTGGAGCTGTTTTTATGACAGTGTTGCAATGATCCATCCAAGGACCAACTGATCCTTTCGTTACCATAGTTGATATTCAGAATTCAGAGTTGTTGTGGCATTGCCTGCATTATCAAGGGTAAATGTAATTTAGATGGGAACGATTGAGAACCATCCATGAAGCCCATCAGATCATGGCTCTTAAGAACTGGAACCATTTATGACATCCACATTAAATAATTTGTTTCATCAGGTTTGGTGGTGATGATTTGATTTCAATTAGGAATTGCCAAAATAGTTGGAGATGATGAAGAACTGGGAGAAATCGAAGTGGTGATGGCGGAAGTGGTGGAAGACATTCTGTTACGTTTGCAGTAGAGAAGAGTTATTGTGCAATGGTTATTGGAGAGTTATACCAAGTGGATGGATGTGATACATCTCATCCCACCACTTGGCATAACCCTCCTAATGACTGATGCACCATAATTTTTCTCTCAAGCTCTGATACCATGTAAATTTAATAGAGTAAATAAGAAAGGGAGGTTTTTTTTTCATTCGATGATTAAAGTGTTAGCCCTATACATTGTTTATATAGAGTATTTGCAGAAAAATGATATGTTTGATCATTAATCCAACGTTGGGCTTATATGTGAAATAATTATTTATTATTGACTGTCGATAAAACTAGCCCGATGTAAAAGTGATCTAATTCGGTTTACGTTTACTGGGCTATTATGTATCATTAGGGTGTGGGTTTTTATGTGTAGAGACTAAAAGGTAATTTTTGTTTTATTGATGGGTAGAATCGGAAAAATATAATTAGATAAATGGGTCATGGTCCCTAGGTCACACACACTATTCTTTTCTCTTATGTCTCCCATCATCAGAAAGATTACAATGGGTGTAGATCTAGAAAACCGGATCCCACGGGAGACTTGCAGCACTATGGATTCAGGTACGTTTACGTTTTCATCTTTATTTTAAATTCTTGATATTTTATCATAAATGATCCTGGATTAAAGTGATTCGTCACATACGGATAAATCCAACATGATAAAGTCAGCAAACTAAAAAAGAAAAAAAAAAACAGGTAGACAAAAGATAAAATGATAAATGCAACTTAAATGCAAAGTTTGACTTCGTGAATGCCTCCGCTACGTCTCTTCTCTCTCTTTTTCTTTATCCTCTTATTCTACGGTTTGTTTGTTTGTTTGTTTTTTTTTTAAAATTTAATTTTTTTAATTTTTTATTCTACGGTTTGTTTTGATTCCGCATTATCTTAACAATTGCAACATATGTGTAACTTTTTTTCTTTCTTAAAGCCTCCGGTATCCGGAACGCACTTGTCCGACTAATTCAGAGTTTGCGTGTAGCTTTCTGTGCATAATAAAATCTCATCGTTTCCGTCTGTGGATTAATCGGCGCAATGTTGGATACCACGTTAAATGTGTAATTCAAGTTCCAATATTTCATGCAAACACTTGTGCAGATAAAGTTCACTTAACAACACAAGATATATGTGAGGCGCCATGTTGAAAGAACTCTTGGTCAAGCCTTATCCCTGAGTAAGAGTCAGACTCTGCAGGTACGATCCGGGCCAAACTCCGAATTAGTCGAACCAGTGGGTTTCAGATACCGGGGACTTTAAGCGGGGGAAAAAAAAACAACACAAGACATAATTCATATTCGATATTTTTTGAAGTACATACACACCTAATTCACCAAGAATTACGCAATACTGAATTCATATTTGATTTGATTTGTAGCACAATTACAAAATAAATAAGAATGAAGTCTGAATTGAACATTCGTTTTTTATTGATCGTTTCGAAATTCAATTCATTTCAACAATCAAATCACATTCAAAGATAACAACTTATTGACGGCACTTCCAATCTTGAAGAACAAGTCTCGGCTAAATAATTAGGGCTTTAGCATTATATTTATTTCCGGTTGTATCCCTAGTGTAGTGCCTATATAAACACATCATTGTATCATTGATTATTCATGGAATGAACAATATTTTACTCTAATATGGTAGCAGAGCCATTATACTTGTTTCTCATGAATTCCCTCCTCCCTTCTCCTATCCAACTCCTGTAGCCTCTCAAAAAAAAAAAAAAAACGCAAACAAACCCTAGCCCTACACCCTCCCTGTGTCTTCTTCTTCTTCCTGCGCAATTCCCTTCTAAACACCTCTGATAATTATGGCTGAAGCCACAGCCACATCTGAAATTACTTCCGCCGATGCCACAGTCACGGCACAATATCCCAGCTTCATCCCCTCCTCTAGCTTTCATCTCACGAAACTTACCCGCCAAAATTTTCCTCTTTGGCGTGCTCAAATTCAGCCCTACCTCCGCGGGCAAGGTGTTCTCGGTTACGTTGATGGATCGATCTCTCCTCCCTCAAAGACCATCACGACGGACGGCACAACCAAGGTGAATCCGGCTTATCTTCATTGGGTCAAGCAAGATAGCTTGATCCTTAGCACTATTACATCGTCCCTCTCAGATGATGTCCTTTCCCAGGTATATACGGCTGAGACGTCCGCAGAAATTTGGAAAGCTTTACACACATCCTTTGCTTCCCAATCCCGAGCCCAACTCGTTTATCTACAAACGAAGCTTGCCTCCACCAAGAAAGGCACAATGTCCACCACCGATTATTTTATGACAATAAAACGAATTACCGATGAACTCAACTTGGCCGGTCACCCCATGAATTCCGACGACATTATTGCATATGTACTTGCTGGTTTGGGATCAGATTATGAGTCTCTTGTTGCATTGCTGTCCACACAATCTAATATTACTCTTGATGAAATCTTCTCGCTATTACTGACTACTGAAGCAAGGATTCAGCACAATTCCCCGTCACATGTGTCTTCTCCGGTTCCTACTCCGGCCATGCACCCCTCCGCAAACTTTGCAGCTTCTTCCGGGTCTTCTTCTTCGAATTCCCAGGGCTACCCTAACCGCATTCGTGGACAACAACAATCTCATCGTGGTAATTCTTCCGGCTATAACTGAAATCGAGGCCGGGGGCGCGGACAGCAACAAGGTCGTGGACGTGGCCCTGCTCAAGGACGAGGGCAACCTAATTCAGGCCCCCCGGTTCAATGTCAGCTGTGTGATAGATGGGGGCACTCGGTTCATGACTGTTGGTATCGGTTCGATTCGACGTTTAACCCACCTCGGCCCAATCGTCCTCCTCAAGCCAATTTTGCTCAACACTCTCAACTCAATGAATGGGTCACAGACACCGGTGCAACACACCACACTACCAACAATCCCCGCAATTTAAACCTCTCAGCTGATTCTTATCACGGCCCGGAACAACTCTATATCGGTGACGGTGCAGGTTTGCCTATTACCCATTCATGGTTCTTCTCTTATATCCACCCGACTAAGTCTTTAATTCTTAATAATGTTATTGTTGCACCTTCCTTTATACTAATCTTTTATCTCATTGCACAACTTGCCAAAGACAATTCCGTTTATTTTGAGTTTCATCATAATTATTTCCTTGTGAAGGACTACTCGGGCCGCATCCACCATCGGGGCTTCCTTAAAGATGGCCTCTATCACTTTTCATCGTCCTTCAACCACTCTCCAACCCAAGCTCTTGTCACCCGTCGCTCCTCCGTCACTCAATGGCATCAACGTTTAGGGCATTGTTCGTTTCCTGCTTTCGTCAAATTTTGAATTCCAATAAAATCTCGGCACCAGCATCTGCCCCAACATCTGTTTGTGTCGCTTGTCAAATGGCTAAAAGCCATCGTCAGTCATTGCCTCTGTCGTCTTTTACTGCTTCTCGTCCTTTAGATTTGGTTTATTCTGATGTATGGGGCCCATGTGCCGAGGATTCTATTTATGACAATAAATACTATGTTAGTTTTCTTGATGATTACACTAAATTTTTGTGGCTTTATCCTTTACGTTTGAAATCTGATGTCGAATCGATTTTTACTCAATATAGTGCCTTGGTGGAACGTCAATTTACCACTAAAATCAAGTCTATTCAAACTGATTGGGGTGGGGAATATCGTCGGCTAAATACTTACTTCAAATCTATTGGCATTGATCATCGTTTATCTTGCACTCATACGTCCGAACAAAGTGGTGCCATTGAGCGACGTCACCGTCACATTGTCGAAACTGGCCTTGCTCTCCTCGCTCACTCCAATCTTCCTCTCCCCTATTGGGAGGATGCTTTTCTGACCGCCACCTACATCATTAATCGACTCCCCACTAAAGTCCTTGCCAACAAATCCCCCTTCGAAATGGTCTACCATCGTCCTCCTGACTACTCCTTCCTTCGGGTCTTTGGGTGCGCCTGTTGGCCCTATCTTCGACCTTACAATAATCATAAGACAGACTTTCGCTCTAAGACTTGCATCTTCCTAGGTTACAGCCCTAGTCATCATGGCTACAAGTGCCTTGACCTTGCTTCTGGTCGCGTTTATATCTCTCGCCATATGGTATTCGATGAAGCTTTCTTCCCTTACACCGCTTCCTCGACCACCTCCTCCTATACTCCTGAAACATGCATGCTTCCCTCGGCCATCACCTTGCCGCCCCCACTACCATCCACCCCACCGACCCACCCCCCATCCGAGTCGTCTCCTACTCCTTTGGCCACTGGTCATCCTCTGCGCTCTCCACCCGAACCCTCTCCTCTTTCCACGGACCTCTCTTCCGCCTCTTCCTCGGCTGACTCCCATCCTACTCCGCCTGCTCAACATCAAATGGTCACCCGCTCGAAAACCAATACTCTTAAGCCTAAACGTCTCGATCCTGACTTTGTTCGTTACCCACTTCCCAAAGCTCTCACTGTTACCACCGATCCTTCTGAACCTACCTCTGTCACTGAAGCCTTGAAACACCGAGAATTGAGGGATGCCATGAGAGATGAGTTTAATGCTTTGGTCCAAAATGATACTTGGGATCTTGTTCCGTATTCTCCGCACTATAATCTTCTCGGGAATAAATGGGTTTTTCGCATGAAGCGTCATGCTGATGGTCATATTGAGCGCTATAAGGCGCGTCTTGTAGCCAAGGGCTTCCATCAGGAAGCTGGTGTGGATTTCTCTGACACGTTTAGCCCCGTGGTTAAGCCGGTTACTATTCGTACTCTCTTATCACTTGCTGTCTCACATAATTGGTCTGTTCGACAGGTTGATATTCAGAACGCCTTCTTGCATGGGTTTCTAAATGAGGACGTCTACATGCAGCAGCCACAGAGTTTTCATCATCCTGACTATCCTGATCATGTCTGCAAACTTAAGCGCAGTCTTTATGGCCTTCGTCAGGCCCCTCGTGCTTGGTTTTCCCGCTTTATGGATGTTCTTCGCCAGTATGGGTTTCGACCTTCCAAGGCCGATACCTCCCTCTATATCTACCGTCATGGTTCACACTCTATTTTTGTATTGATTTATGTTGATGATATATTGCTTACAGGTACTTCTGCAGATCTTCTTCAGAGCATCATTGATCACTTATCTACCCACTTTCCGGTTAAGGACCTTGGGTCCCTTTCTTATTTTCTTGGGGTTGAGGCTATTCCCTCTGCTGATGGCCTTCTTCTCAGTCAGCGTAAATACATCCATACATTATTGCAGCGGGCTGGCATGGAAAATGCCAAGCCTTGTGTGACACCGATGGCTTCTTCCTTGCGTCTTAGTCGCTTTGACGGCCAACCATTTTCTGATGCTTCCCTTTATCGCAGCATTGTTGGCGGTCTTCAGTATCTTGGCTTTACTCGTCCAGACATTGCGTTCGCGGTTCACAAAGTTAGCAAGTTTATGCATGCTCATCGGGACGCTCATTGGGCTGCGGTTAAACGTATCCTCCGTTATCTTAAGCATACTATTTCTGATGGTCTTCTCTTCTCTCGGTCTCCGGGTCCGACGCTGCAAGCTTTCACGGATGCCGATTGGGCGTCTGACCCTGATGATCGGCGCTCGGTTGGTGCGTATTGTATCTTCCTTGGTTCTAATCTTATCTGTTGGCGTGCTAAACAACAAGTGTTGGACTTATTCTTAGTTTTGATGATGAGTGCCATACTAGCTGTTATAGTGCAAAGGCAAAAAGATGTCTAGATTAAATGTATAGGTTTATTAGAGTTTGATTCATAAATAGGTTTGATCAAACAAGCATCGTAAAGGCTGTCTTGACTTGTTTATCAAGAGATGGTCTAGAGTCGATGGGTAGATAGGTCGATAGACTAGTCGTGGAACCTCTTGAAGACCCAAGATCAAGGCCGAGGGTTCAAACTCATGAAATGAAGGCTAAGGGATCAAACTTAGTAATTTAAGTCAAGGATATGGAATCGAAATTTAGGCAAGTCTGTGATGACCTAAACTGATTACATATACCTTGTGTAGAAGGTCTAAGTTCCATAAGTTGGATGATGTTTGGAACTTAGTTATAATTAAAATGATGTAATCTAACTACACAAATAAAAGTTAGATAAAAGTAATCAGCTGCATTATATTTTATACGAAATATGATGATCGTGATGATTTAAACTTCAATGACTGATAAGCTGCGATATTTATCTCGATTTATTCAAGATTATTTTGGAAGACTACATGGATAAGGATGACCAACTACCTCGACTTATCAAGAAAATCAAAGGTTGAGATTAAAAGACGTTGGGATGATTCATATTTTTATCCATTGGATACAAGTCAAAGGGTGGGCAGATTTGCCTTTGTCAAAAAAGAATTACGACGATTGTCATCCTATGAATAGGGACGAGAATGCAAATCGAAAAGGACAAAAACAAGAAACGGTTACATTTGAAATTCAAATACAAGTCACATACATTCTTGCCTATAAATAGAAGACTTTCAACTCAAGAAAAGTATATAAAAAATTTGAGATAAACTTTAAGTGATAACACCGAAATTTGAAAAACACCTGCTTTGAACTTGCTGAGCATAAAGTCACGATCTAGTGAATTTCTTCAAGTGCATTCTCAGTATTCAAGCCGCATCAAGACTACACACTTGAAGATCGCAGGCTGCCGATTACATCATCCTAATCAAGGCTGCTTGCAATCAATTATTTACTTGATTCAATCTTTATTTCATAAAGAACCTCTTGAAGACAAAGAAGCATCTGTTGGGTGTGAAAGACTGTTGTTTGTGGTGGAGCTGGTGAAGAGGCAATCCTACCCTTCAAGGACCAGTGGAAGACTAAGGAGCAGCAATCCTACCTGTTCCCAGTTTTCAGTTTGTGAAGCCATAGTTATTGGTGAAGGACAAGCAACCTTAGGAATCTTTGTAAAAGCTACATCAAAGATCTCTAGTGAATTTCCTCCAACATCACAGGAGAAGAGTGGACTGACAGGATTACATCACCTGGAACCACTATAAAAATCTGCCTACTTACTTTCAGCATTTACTTTCTGCACTTAGTTTATTTCACTCATCAACCTACTGAATCTAGCAACTGAAATCACACACTTGCACTACTGAGTATCCAATACTTAGTATCATATTTAACAACAAGTAATAAGGCTTAATTTTGATATAATTCCGCTGCACAAATTCAAAAAGTGAACTATCATGAGACTCACATTTTACCAAAGAGTCTCAAGTCTCAACAGACTCATCAAGTATCGCAGATCTTTGAAGTTGCAGAATTTGTTAACTCCAAAAGTTTTAAGTGTTAAGTTTATTCACCCCCTCTAAACTTAACCAAAGCCTTTTAAGGGACCAACAATTAGTATCGGAGCGATTATTCTCATTGCAAAGTAATCCTACTTGTTGTGCTTCTGAAAATTCTTTGAAACTTTCTTTCAAGTTACTGATTTTCAAAGACTTGCATCATGGATAACACACAGTATGCTAGAACTATGTTGATGTGTTCTCTGGATAGATTTGATGAGTATAAACGTCGAATGCAGGCCTACCTTGCTGCAACTCATGATGAGATGATGGATGTACTAACTGATGGACCACTGGAGATTACCAAGGCAGTAACAGTGGGTGATACAACTGAGTACATTCCCAAACCAAAAAGAGAATGGAATGCAGAAGATAGGAAGAGAGCAAACCTCAACAACATTGCTATTGAAATCATTTACAGAACTTTGGATAGCAATATGTACATGAAGGTTAAAGATTGCAAAACTGCTAAGGAGCTTTGGGACAAGATACATTTGATCTGTGAAGGCACTGATGCAATAAAGAAGAATAAAATCAGTGTGGCTAGAAAGAGGTTCCAAAAGTTCAAGATGCTGCCAAATGAAACCATTGAGCAAATGGAATCAAGATTCAATACAATCCTGGATGAACTCACCCTGCTGAGTGTAAGTTATTCAAAAGAGGAAGTAAACACCAAAATCTTGGAAGCTCTACCTGCAAAAGATGTTTGGAAAATGAAGGTGACTGCAATAGAAGAAATGAGAAAGTTGCATGAAGAAGACACCTTCAAGTTGTTTTCAGATCTTAAGGCATATGAATTTAGCAAAAAGCTGGTGCCTGAAACTGAAAAAGAAGAGCCAAAGACCACTGCATTGGCTGCTTCTCATCAAGAAGAATCATCAGGAGGTCAAGATGATATGTTGGATGAAATGCGAGGCAGCGATTGCCTACTCTTGAGTAAGAAAAATCAGGGATGATGAAGACCGAAAGGCCATCTCAAGAAGTTTCACAAAGAGGCCTACCGAAAGAAGGAAAGAAGAACCAAAGAAAGATAATGATTATTTGTGCTTTCATTGCAAGAAACCAGGACACTTCAAACCTGACTGTCCTGAATTAAAACAAGGCAAGGAACCTGATTATCTCTGTTTCAACCGCAAGAATCTGGACATTTCGGACTGATTGTCGGACCTCTCCATCAAGACCAAGAGCCAACAAAGAAGACATGGCAAGAAGGCTATGGTTGTTTGAGATGAATCGAGGATATGAAGTGGAATCAAAAAAGGAAATGAGTCGGATGACACAAAGATCAGTTCTTGATATGGAAGATTATGCCTTGATGGCCAATATGGATGAGGCCGAGGAGGTATACAACATCAGATCTATCAATACTCCTGCTGAAGTGATTGTGAATCAACTTGTGGTTCAAATCCTAGAAATTCGACAACAATGAGACTTTGGATGCCATCCTTAATCAACTGAGGATAATACAATTTGGTTATGAGGTTGTGAAGGCTGAAAAAGAAGCTCTTGAATTAGAAGTTGGAAGATTGAAAGCTGAATTAAGGGTTCTCAAAGGTAAAGAAAAAGATGTTGGACAGAATCAGCATAAGTCTGCCGAACATCCAGCAGCCTCTGAATCTGCTGAACCATCTTGTTCCACTACTGCATACAAATCAGGAAAGCCTTATGGAGATAGAACTGGGCTTGGATTTGGAACTCAACAATCTAATAAGAGTGGATCCAGTAAGGTCACTGAACCTAGCACCAGAATTGGTCCTAAGTTTGTACCTGCACTAGATCCAACTCCCAGTAAGGTTACTGAGGCAGTAAAACCTACTGAGAATGCTTCAAGCAAGCAAAATCAGAAGTCAAAGAAGTCAACAGCTCCTAATAAAAAGAGTAAATCTAAAAATAGGATCATGTGCCTTCTAAGCCTCTCTTGATACCGCGACACACTGCTACCAAGTCTGCTGGACCACAGAAGGGTAAGAAACAGAAATATTCCAAGGATAAGAATCCTAAACCCAAAAATGTTTATCATTCAAGGGATACTTATCTCAGGGGGAAAGGTAGATTGTTCCTCATGATGATGATTGGAATATTCACACACTCTTGTTAAAAGCAGAAAGTATAACCATACCGCTAGGGTAAAACCTATGCAATGGAATCGACAAAGGGCTCAAGAGGACTTTTACAAGACCTCACAGAGACCTCACAGAGACTCCTTATTATAGGTCACATTCTAACAGACAAAGACACCTATGGTTATGCAAATGTTTCTAACAACAAAGATCATTTCAAACAGCATTACAAACCAAAAGGCCAGAAAACATATGTGAACTCTACACAACCTACTGTTAGAACTTATGGATGTGTGGAATACATGTATGAACCAAAGTATGAACCAAAGTATGACACATTCAGGAGAAGACCTTATGGAGCCATGCCAAGGGTCATGCTTACCACTGACCATTATGGACCCAAATAGGTTTGGGTACCTAAAATGCATTAACTTTGTTTTGTAGGGTGTGCAGTACTTTGACAAAGGGATGTTCCAGACACATGACAAAGAATAAGCACTGTTTGACAAACTTTGTGGCAAAAGATGGTCCAAGGGTGAATTTTGGCAACAAAAATACACCTGGATATACAAGAGGATATGGCACACTTGTGAGGAATGGACTTACAATCAAGAATGTTGCATATGTGGAGGGACTGGAATACAACTTGCTGAGCACTGGACAATTCTGTGACAAGGGATACAAGGTCACTTTTGACAAAAACAACTGCATTGTCATCAATGAAAGAGGTGATCAAGTTGTACTTGATGGTAGAAGACACAGAACATGTATGTTGTGGATCGGGTCATCTAGCCTCGAAACACCACTGATTGTGCATACCAAATCAGAACTCAATTGGTTATGGCACAAGAAGTTGAATCATTTGAACTTTGATGATATTAATCAGTTGGTAAAGAAGAAGCTGGTAGTTGGTTTACCTGAGATCACATTCAAGAAGGATGCTATTTGTGATGCTTGTCAGCAAGGTAAACAGATAAAGTCAAGTTTCAAATCAAAGACCAAGCAATCAACTAATAGAGTGTTGGAGCTGATGCATATGGATCTTTTTGGACCAATAAATCCAACAAGTGTAACAGGAAAGAAGTACACTTTAGTGGTTGTGGATGATTATTCAAGGTTCACTTGGGTGATTTTTATGAACAAGAAAAGTTAAACACTTCAAAGCATGCCTAATCTTTTGAAGAGATTACAAAATGAGAAAAGTTTAACAGTAATAAAGATAAGATCAGATCAGGGTACTGAGTTTCTCAACAAAGTTATAAGAGAATATTGTGAATAGAATGGTGTACTACATCAACTTGTCACTGCTTTGGTACACCACAAAGAAAATGGGGTTCTTGAGAGAAGAAACAGAACTTTAAAGGAAGCAGGGAAGAACAATGATTTGTGAAGCATTGCCACCGAAAGATATTAGGTCAAGCGAAGAATACAACATGCTATACACAAAAGTAAACCTCGATGAAACAAGAAGTCTGAAGACACCTTATGAGGTTTGGAATGGAAGGAAACCTAACATATCCTATTTCCATCCATTTGGAAGCAAATGTTTTATTCTAAATCATAAGGTACATCCGAAAACATTCCAACCAAAATCGAGATGAAGGAATTTTCTTGGGATACTCTTGATCAAGAGAGCATTCTGTGGTTGAACAAGAGGTCACTGAAACATGAAGAAACAATTCATGTTGTGTTTGATGAACCTAAGTTTACTGGTATGGAAGATGAAGATTGTGAACCTGCTGAGAATCAACAAATCACTGATCCAGATTGTGTTGAAGTTCTGGAAAGATTCAATGACTTAAAAGTTTCGAGATCGCCTCTGCTTGAACACCCTGCTGGTAATGTTACTGATGCAACAACTGAAGCAATTCAAGGATCTCACGAACCCCTGTAGAAGAAGCTACAGCAGACCCTACTGAAGATGATGTTCCTGATAATCAAAATAACCAAAATCCACAATGGTTAAGGAATCACCCTGCTGAACAAGTTATTGGCAATGTACAGCAAGGTGTGAGGACTAGAAGACAACTGGAAGCCATGTTTACTTGTTTTCTATCTCAAATGGAACCAAAAGTTGTTCAAGAAGCTATTTCAGATCCAGATTGGATAATAGCTATGCAAGAGGAATTGAATGAATTTGAAAGAAATCAAGTTTGGACACTAGTTGATAGGCCAAATCATGCAAATATCATTGGTACTAAGTGGGTATACAGAAATAAACTTGATGAATCTGGTACCATTGTAAGGAATAAGGCCAGGACTAGTTGCAAAAGGCTATTCTCAAGCGGAAGGAATAGATTTTGATGAAACTTATGACCTGTTGCAAGATTGGAAGCTATCAGATTATTCTTGGCACATCTTTGCGTATAAGAACTTCAAAGTATATCAAATGGATGTCAAGAGTGCATTTTTGAATGGCATTCTAGAGGAGGAAGTTTATGTTCAGCAACCTCCTGGATTTGAAGTTAAAGATCAAGAAGATAAAGTGTATAGACTCAACAAAGCACTTTATGGATTGAAACAAGCACCAAGAGCTTGGTATCAGACTCTATCTCAATTCTTGGTGGACAATGGTTTTACAAAAGGGACCATTGACAAGACACTTTTCAGAATCAGTGAAGGGGACAGCACCCTGCTGGTACAGATTTATGTTGATGACATAATTTTTGGCTCTGAAAATGATTTAATGTGTGAAAAGTTTGCAAATCTAATGAAGAGTAAATTCCAAATGAGTATGATGGGAGAAATGAATTACTTTTTGGGATTGCAAGTTAAACAGATGAAAGATGGAATCTTCATTCATCAAACCAAGTATACCAAGGAGTTGCTGAAGAAGTTTGGTATGGAAAATAGCACTAAAAGTTCAACTCCTATGAGTACAAACATCAGATTGGATGAAGATAAAGAAGGCAAAGATGTTGATCAGACCTTATACAGAAGGATGATAGGCGATCTCATTGCACCTAATCGCCAAGAGACTTGATATATCCTTTGCTGTAGGTGTTTGTGCAAGATTTCAATCTAAACCTAAAGAAAGTCATTTAGGTGCAGTCAAGAGAATTCTCAAGTACATTAAAGAGACCTTGGGAGTAGGGATATGGTATCCTAAGGAAGGAAGCTTCAAAGTAATATCCTACTCAGATTCTGACTATGCTGGTTGCAAGATTGATAGAAAAAGCACCTCAGAACACACGCCGCTTAATGGGAAATAAACTGGTTTCTGGTTTAGCAAGAAACAATTCTATATCAACATCTACCGTTTGAATACATTGTTCTTTGGAAGTTCTTTGTGCACACGCATTATGGCTAAGACAACAATTAAGGGATTATGGAATTGAAGAAAAGGAAATTCCAATTATGTGTGATAACACAAGTGCAATTGCAATCACAAGAAAATCTGTTTTGCACTCTAGAACCAAGCACATTGATGTGAGACATCATTTTATAAGAGATCATGTTGAAAAGAAAGATGTGGTGGTTCTATACATCCCCACTGAAGATCAACTTGCCGATATTTTCACTAAGCCACTTGATAGTGAAAGATTTGCCAAATTAAGGATCGAACTTGGAATCATAAAGGTTGGTGATATTCAAAGAATGTACCGGAATTCACCAAGGGGATTAGTCTTTGCTATGTTGGGTGAGCTCACTTAGCGATTAGTCATTGGTATCAACAATTCCATGTACTTATGTTTGATCAATTGAGCAAATGAGGTTGCCAAGGGGATTGGTCTTTGTCATGTTGGGTGAGCTCACTTGACAGATCAGTCATTGGTATTAAAATTCATCTTGTATTATCAATTGAACAAAACAAGAAGAAAACTAGGATCAACAGAGTCACTTTGATGAAGTCTTTGAAGCATTTTATCGTGAGATCGCGAGCCTACCTCGCGAGGATTACCTGCTTGGATGGAAAGTTACTCGACCAAAGTTATTAAAGTCAAAAAGCATATTGGCGGGATATTTATTTTATCCTTTGTAACCATAGATTAACACGATCTAACGGTTATCGGCGTTATGGAACACGTGTCAAGCCAAAGATTTATTCAGATTAATCATGGTTGACCTGGATGTACGTATCTTGGCAGGCCAACCACCCACTATCTATATATTCAGGCTATCACACGCATAGAATCGTCACTTGCAAATCGCTTTATCATCTGCGATTTTTACTAATCGTGAACACAGATTTGAGATTCAATCTTCTTCATCTCATTCTTCTCATTAAAATGGCGGAAAAAGTTGATGTACAAATTGAATCAAGCCAAAGTGTCAGAGGTTTTGTTGAAGATGCAAACAGAACTGAGTTGGCCATTAATATAGGTCGACGAATAAGGAGGTATGCCAGTCTGGAGAATGTGTTGAATATAAGATTGGAGACAATTTCTTATACAAATGTTGTCAGTTTCTAGAGAAACATTCAGATAAAGGAAGGAACTGAAGCATTTAAGACTGCTGTAAATGGGCAAGAAATTGAAGTTTCCCCCAGCCTGCTGAGGGAAGTTTTTGGATTTGTTGAAGTGGTGGATGGCTCAGTCAATCCTGAAACAATGGGATTGGACAAATTGGCATTTGTAGATCAGATTAAAACAGATGCAGCCCCCAAATCCGTTCCATGCATCAACTGCAAACATATTGGAAGTGAATATAGTCTACTGAGCAAACTAATTGCTAAAAACATACTTGGACTGGTTGGAAGTATGGACACTCTATCAGGACCCAAGATAGAGTTGATGATTATCATCTGTAGGAGCATGAAGTTTGACTGGGCTGGTTACTTCATTCATTATATGAAGAAAGTGGCCAAGGAAGAGAAATTAGGGAAGAGGAAGTCCAAGGCGCTGCCCTTAGGATTGATGGTTCAGACCCTGCTGAATCATCTTGGAATCCCTGATGTAGCACCTGAGAATATTAATCAGTCTAGATACAAGAAGGAAATTGATTATGCTATTCCTGGTCTAGATGATGATGAAGAGGTTGCTGGAGAGGCTGCTGATGATGATAATGATGATGATGATGGTGATGCTGGTGGTGAGCAGGTTCAGCAAACTAAGAAGATATCTATCAAACCTGCTGCACCCAAGAAAGCTACTGAGAAAAGAAAGGCTGGAGCTACAAAGAAAATAACTGAGGTATTCAAGCCTCTAAAGAAAACAAGGAAACAAACAAAGACAGATCGCCGAGTCTGAGGGTCAAGTGGAGGTTACCGACCTGCTTTGTTCTTTAAAAGAAGAATCTGTTGTTGAAATTCTCGAGGAACAACGAGAAAGAAGCCGAGAGAAAGAGAAAGTCTACTGTGGTTGAGAAAGATGATGAACCCCTCTCCAAGAGAAGGAAGGAAATTGCCAAAAGAAGAAATATGGCAAGGGAAAGAGTTGAAAACTTGGAAGCTCAAAGAATCCAAGAGGAAGCACCGTGTAGAAGAAGAAGAAGAGGAGGTTGTTGAGGCCGAAAGCGCTTAACTATCATTCCGCCTGTGGTGATTACTGACTCCTCACCTGAAGAGGGTGTCAAGTCTGCTGATGCTGGACAGGGTGTTACTGAGCAATCTGTTGAAGATATACAGCAGCCATCGACCCAGAGCCTCTTTGTAGTATCCATTGAAGAACCACAAAGAAACCACTTTGAATCTGAACTCTTGTGGTAGTTGAAAAGGTAATTGAAGACTTGGTTGAAGACCACCGCAAGTGTGGCAAGAACTCGTGGGAAGAGCGATCTGCTTTGCTAACCTCGCCGATGAGCATGTAAGTCAGGGGGAACCAAGTGTGGTACAGATGGAAGTAGTAGGTACAAATGTACAGTCTCAGCAACCTACTGACTTTAGAACAACTGTTGAAGAAACCATGAGCTTACTTGTTGAAGCTTTTGGAGGTCGACAAAGTCACGAACTCGCAATTAGGAGGCCATCTATGCCATATGAGAAGGCATCCAAAAGAACAAAGTAGATCCTAACTTCAAAAGGTGCAAAACTATTTTCGGTGGAAGTTCGGATTCTACAAAAGACAGAAACCAAATTTCTTGATCCAATGAGTGGATTTGAAGAATGGGCATTTGAGCAACTAGGTGTGGGCAACTCATTGGATTTGATAGACACTAGCATGTTGCAATCCAGGCTGATGGATCTTTTGGATGAAGGAAAGAAAAGTGGAGCTATTATGTTCAGAGATCCAAAGTTCACACCAGATAGTGATTCATCAGATTCTGATGATGATACCCCTATGTTTCCTGGGGAGACCAGTGGAGTGGCTAGAGAAACAACAACTGAAGCCACTGGTCAAGAAGCTACTGAGACTGGTAAGTCTGCTGAGGGCCAGCAAACTGGAGAGATGGATGAGGATCTACAGGATCTCACCATGGATGATCTGGAGGCATTGATCAATGAGGGAATTACTTTGAGTGCTGGTAGGCTGGTTGATGAATCTGCTACATTCCTTGTTGTAGAGCCTCATCGCACACCATGAAAGTTTGAGCAGTGAGGATTTTGATGGAGAAAAGGTTGTTGATCACAGTGAACCTAGTGCCAGCTCAGAAGAATCTATTGAATATCAGGATGGATTTGACTTTGAGGGCACTCTTACTAAAACTGCCATCATCCTGCACAAGATTGGTCATGCTGAAGGTTTCCAAGTGGATAATGAGGCTATATTCAATCCACAAGAAGTTGAAGAGGAGGTACAGGCTGCTGAGTCTCAAACAGCACCTGGACAAAGGTTGGAACAGGAGGAGCAGTGGTCTTGAGTCTCAAACAAAGACTGGACAAAGGTTGGAACTCTTTGGGTTTGGAGGAAACCCTCATGTGGAAGAGGCTGCCAGTAGTGGAGTCTACTGGAGCCAAGGCCACTGTAGGGAAGGATAGTCAGCAGGTTGATGTTGTTAATCAAGAAGAACAGATGCTGGACTATGACTACAGTGATGAAGAGTTTCAGATTTTTGGAGAAGAAGAAGCTGCTGAAGAACCTGCACAAGATCCAGTCATGGAAGATATTCTTGGTGCTATGGTTGAGGAAGGACCTCCCCCTGCTGGGAGAGATATGAGTAAGGCAATGGTCATCAGCAGACAACAGGCACAATATAGAGTTGAAGAGCCTGCTGATGGACCTACTAATAGTAGAATGACGAGTGGAGTGCCAGTTGAAGTTTTCAATGAGTTAAGAACTGTCAGAAATGATATGCAACAGTTAAGAACTCAACTGGACAGGCAAGAACAGAGATTTGAAGAACTGATGAAAATGGTAAATGAAAATGCATAAATCTAACGTCTGATTGCTTCAAATTTTACATCCACTCAAAATGCTGTCACTGATATGATGCTAGATGTGAGAGGCATCAAGGTTGGAAACACTACAAAAGATAAATTTCTGAAAGAACAACTTATTTCTATCCATCAGAAACTTGACAACCTTGCTTTGCAACATCCGAACCTCTCGAGCTCGCTTTTGCGCACAACAACTCTCTTGTGCTCGATCCCAAACTCACCGAAAGGATCAATAGACTGGAGGAGACATTGCAATCCAGATTACCGATCTTGATACTAGAACCGGAACTATGGAAGGTCAATTGAATAGAGTGATAGTATCACACGAGGGTATTCATGGCCTTATATCCCGCTTTTGTTGATGATGTCACTAAGGGGAAGAGGGCTAATCACCGCAAAGAAAGGAGGTGCAAAGACTCTTTGCACGAAGAGATGGACGAGATGATACCAATGCTTTCGTGCAACTCGCACCTGGCAGAGTGCAACTCACTGATGATCTTCTGAGGCAGTACAAGAAAGAGTATTACAACAGGAGGAAACCTTATCATGACAAAGGATTTCATGAAGGTCTAGACTCTTTCTTGGGATTGAAATTTTGGGAAGCAAGGGTTAAAGCCTTAAGGGCAAGCAACAGAGGTGGAAGAGGTGGAAAAGGTGGCAGAGGTGATAGGAGCTTGCCTATCACAAAAGCAAAGGATTCACTTGATGAGTTTAAAGAGTTATACATGAAGTTTGGATTCAGGGTGAATCAGATTAATCTTATCCTGCCTGAAGCTTGGAACTGGTGGAAGCAAGTCAATCCCTACATTGATTTTACACTCGATTGAAAATGAATGGATGAGGGATATGATAGAATGCAGATCGAGCCTATCAAGAACAAGTTTGAAGGCTAGAAGAGAAAGAGAGAAGAGACAATAGATCGAAGATACTTATTATTCTTTGTCCTTGTCGCATCTAGTTTGTAATAATCGAACAATGTTTATAATGAGAATTGACTGAATTTGTTCTGTTTTTGTGTTTTATCTTTTTGCTTTGCTGATTAGGTGAGGGTAGTGGCATCATCACCAAAAAGGGGGAAATTGTTGGACTTATTTCTTAGTTTTGATGATGAGTGCCATACTAGCTGTTATAGTGCAAATGCAAAAAGATGTCTAGATTAAATGTATAGGTTTATTAGAGTTTGATTCATAAATAGGTTTGATCAAACAAGCACCAGTAAAGGGTCAACTGACTTGTTTCAAAGGGATCGGTCTAGGTCGATGAGGGTAGATAGGTCGATTAGACTAGTCGAGAACTCTTCAAGATCAAGACCAAGGTGAGGGTTCAAACTCGTGAAATGAAGGCTAAGGGATCAAACTTAGTAATTTAAGTCAAGGATATGGAATCGAGAATTTAGGCAAGTCTCGTGATGACCTAAACTCGATTACATATACCTTGTGTGTAGAAGGTCTAAGTTCCATAAGTTGGATGATGTTTGGAACTTAGTTATAATTAAAATGATGTAATCTAACTACACAAATAAAAGTTAGATAAAAGTAATCAGCTGCATTATATTTTATACAGAAATATGATGATCAAAGCAGATCGATTTAAACTTCACAGATCGATAAGCTCATTGATATTTATCTCGATTTATTCAAGATTATTTTGGAAGACTACATGGATAAGGACATCCAACTACCTCTGACTTATCAAGAAAATCAAAGGTTGAGATTAAAAAGACGTTGGGATGATTCATATTTTTATCCATTGGATACAAGTCAAAGGGTGGATGCATCGCATCACAAAAAGGAATTTCGACAAAGGTCATCCTATGAATAGGGACAGAATGCAAATCAGATAGGACAAAAACAAGAAACGGTTACATTTGAAATTCAAATACAAGTCACATGCATTCTTGCCTATAAATAGAAGACTTTCAACTCAAGAAAAGTATATAAAAAAATTTGAGATAAACTTTAAGTGATAACACTGAGCTGAAAAACACCCTGCTGAACTTGCTGAGCATAAAGCTGCTGATCTAGTGAATTTCTTCAAGTGCATTCTGTATTCAAGCTGCATCAAGACTACACACTTGAAGACTGCAAGCTGCTGATTACATCATCCTAATCAAGCTGCTGCAACTGAATCATTTACTTGATTCAATCTTTATTTCATAAAGAACCTGCTGAAGACAGTGAAGCATCTGTTGGGTGTGAAAGACTGTTGTTTGTGGTGGAGCTGGTGAAGAGGCAATCCTACCCTTCAAGGACCAGTGGAAGACTAAGGAGCAGCAATCCTACTGCTCCTGGCCAGTTTGTGAAGCCATAGTTATTGGTGAAGGACAAGCAACCTTAGGAATCTTTGTAAAAGCTACATCAAAGATCTCTAGTGAATTTCCTCCAACATCACAGGAGAAGAGTGGACTGACAGGATTACATCACCTGGAACCACTATAAAAATCTGCCTACTTACTTTCAGCATTTACTTTCTGCACTTAGTTTATTTCACTCATCAACCTACTGAATCTAGCAACTGAAATCACCCACTTGCACTACTGAGTATCCAATACTTAGTATCATATTTAACAACAAGTAATAAGGCTTAATTTTGATATAATTCATTTGCACAAATTCAAAGAAATCGAACTATCAAGAGACTCATCATACCACCGGCACAAAGAAGTCTCAAGTCTCAAAGAGACCATGAAGTATCGTGATCGCAGATCGCTGAGTTGCAAATTTGTTAACTCCAAAAGTTTTAAGTGTTAAGTTTATTCACCCCCCCCCTCTAAACTTAACCAAAGCCTTTTTAAGGGACCAACAACAAGCCACTGTCACCAAGAGTAGCACCGAAGCAGAATACAAGGCTCTTTCCCATGCTGCTGCTGAGTTGCAGTGGATCACGTCACTGCTTCGTGATATGTTAATTGATCTTCCTCATCCTCCTATCTTGTGGTGCGACAACATTGGGGCCACCTATCTCACCGCTAATCCGGTTTTCCATGCCCGCACCAAACATATTGAGATTGATTTTCACCATGTTCGTGAGTTGGTTGCTTCTAAGCAGTTACGGGTTGCTTTCATCCCCTCCAAAGATCAACTGGCTGATATTCTCACTAAGCCACTTGGCCATGTTCGGTTCGCGGATTTAAAGTCCAATCTCCATGTCCACTCCATTCCCCTGGGATTGCGGGGACGTATTGACGGCACTTCCAATCTTGAAGAACAAGTCTCGGCTAAATAATTAGGGCTTTAGCATTATATTTATTTCCGGTTGTATCCCTAGTGTAGTGCCTATATAAACACATCATTGTATCATTGATTATTCATGGAATGAACAATATTTTACTCTAATACAACTTTACTTCACGTTCACATTTCACGTTAACAAATGTTGTACCAAATGACATACATTATACGTCTGCGTTTTTTACTATTTTTCACACATTACACATTTTTTATGTGTGCGAGTGAGTAAAAATGAAAACTTGTATATTACGACACTTGGTACAACTTCCGCATAAGGGTTGTATTCTAAACTTTTTTTCCTCACAATATAGTCGGTCTTTGTGTTGTATTGTGTCATGCTTCCAAAGAATTTGAAAATTGACCGGTAAGAAAATTAATTGAGATCGGAAGAATTTGAGTTAAGGAGATTTCATAGATTTCAATAGGAATAGAGCCCGACAACTTATTTACCGCCAATCCTATGATTCATAGATTGAAAAGCACCAAGATCATGTGCATGTTCTCACCTAGATTGTTTTGTGATAAATCTAGTACTTCAAAAACTATAAATAATACATAAAAATGGTGGGGATATTTCCATTGAAGTTGTTTTCGGATAATCGAAGTGCATACATGTTGGACAATGCACTCAACTGAACACGGATTAGTTGAAAACTATTTCAGTGGAAATATCCCACCATCTTTAGGTAATATTGATTTATTTGAAAAACAATCTAAATGGGGAACGTCCCATATGAGCTCGGTAAGCTCTTCAATCTTCATTTTCTAGGATAGGCCGTAAACAAGTTATTAGGCTCGATCTATTCGTGCTGAAATCTACAAAATCTCTTCAATTGAAATTCTGAATTTTCTAACCGGTCAATTTCCGGATTCTTTGGAGTTGACACTTCCAAAGATGACACGATTCTTTGAAATTTCTATAAAGAATGCACCCTTATTCCCTAGCTGCAAGTTATATTTATAGTAGCAAATATCTTTCCAATCCCATGACTGCAATTAGTATAAGGCATTGGTGTCTTGGCTTAAAAAAAAAAGGCAATTAGTAGGAATGCAAGAAAAGCGCGTAATTAATTTCACAGAATGAATGCATTCAACTCCGAATGGCACTTGGGATCCGCAAATGGACTGCACTTGAACACTGGGCCATATCTAATGAAGCAAATAATATATCTCAAAAGATAGGCCATATATCTGTAATGAAACAGATGCTAGATCTCAAAAGATAAGGATCAATATCAAGTGGAGGTAAAGGTTTTTATATTACTTTTTTTTATTTTATTTTTTTTATAATCATTTTGGTTTTTATTACTTTTTTTCCCCTTCATTGTTAATACTTTATTATCTAGATTGAATCAAATAATTAAAACTGTGTTATCTGTGTATCTGTGGTCAAAATCCATGCTACTCAAGATTGCAGTGAGCAGAAGAAAAAAAAAATCATGAGTAATTCAGCTGCAGGAACTCACTATTAAAATGAACCGTTGGATAACTGTCACATGTATAAGGAAAACGTAAGAATTTTGTCATTTTATATACTCCCTCCGTCCCATAATATAAAGCATTTTGGCCATTTCACACAGTTTAAGAAAACACAATGAATGAGTTGTTTTTTAATATTTCAATACAAAATGTTGTATTGTTTTTTGGGACTAGCTAATAATATTACATTGTTTGGTGTGAAAGTGAAAACAATGTATTTAATATTGTATTGTTTTGTGAGAAAGACTTATATTTTGGGACACTATTAAAAAGCCAAAAAGACTTATATTACGGATTATGGGGTACATGACAGTCATTCAACGCCTCGTTCTAATAGGAAGTCCCTGCTACCGTAGATCTTCTGAAAAATTATAATAATATTAATACCTGGAGAAACTTTCATAAATATGGCAGAGTATCACCTATGAAGGACCATCTTAATTATGCTTCCTGGAAACATCTGGAAAAAGGGAAAAAAAATTACCCCAAAACTCAAATTTCTATACAAACACTCTTTGGAAAATGATATGTGTACTACACAATAGGTGTAGTGCACATACATTACATGCTTTCTAGCCCTTGCTGAAAATGTAGGGTCATTGATTAAATGTGTTTTGACGAGGGTCGGACTCACCTCTGCCATGTGTCATCAATAGAGAGGTCAAGTCATTAATGAAGAAAGTCAACCAGTCATAAAGGCCAGGAGCCTCAAGTCCAACTGAAGGAGCCGACCAGAACCCCAGGTGGGAGGTCAGCTCGGCCATCCTAGCAACCACCGCAGGTCAGCTCGGCATGCAGCATTGGAGGTCGGGTACGTAGTTCGGGTCGGAGATGACCTAATGAGGCTCGAACCAGGTCGGCTAGAGCTTCCTTATCCGATATTTACACACGTTCCTATATTATAGGATAAACATGAAAAGAATCTTAGGATGTTATGACATTGATCCTGTCATTTAAACACGCCCATAATTATCCCTAAATAATAGGGATCTACTTGTGATTATCCTTAGGGATTAAGAATACAATTCCTTGTAGAACAAGGAAAGGGATGGGCCATCCCCTATATAAACAACCCTAAGGTACTATGTGACACTTGATTCCAGTACAGTCATTAGGTACATAGGCAACTTGGGAGAAATAACTTTCAGGCTCCGTCTAAAAATCATCATAAATACCTCCTCTTTTATTTAATTGTTCTTGAATTATTGTCACAAAAAGGAAAACGGCCCGGATAAATTAATAGACGATTCCCATGCATCGTCAATCGGCGCTAGAATGAGGGCCTCTTTTCTGGAAATCGTTCAAGGATCCTCCTAGAATTTTATTTATTACTAGTTATGGCCAAGAACACCGTGAAGAAAGGTTCCCAGGACCCTGTGGATCCAACAAAACAAGGTGGTGCCACCACCACCCAAGTTGGAGGCCAAACTGCAGCAGGGCAAAAGGATACAAACCCTGCTGAGGATTAGACTCACTTGCCATGATCCAGTCCTTCAAGATCCAGCCAACCAGGCGTTGGTGGAAGTTTTAAAAAATATGGATAATGCAACCCTCAAGGCTATATTTGAAGAAACACTTAAGGGAAGAGATACCCATGAAGTTTAAGAAGCAGGCCCCCTTCAGGGAACTTTCAAAAAACAAGAAGTGGTGGAATCTAGCTTTCATACAGAGCGGAAGAATGTTAATCATCATCACAATGATACTGCTCGGGTCAAACTGGATGCCCTGCTGGGACGACGATCAGATGAGTTCTTATGTGTGTCGCCGTTCACAGAGTACATCGATAACTATCCCCGACCAGCGGGCTTCAAATTTCTTAAAATCGAGCCATATGACGGATCTAAGGACCTTTATGATCATATGCACCAGTATATATCTCACATGAATCTATTCAACGCTCTAGACGAGATGAAGTGCAAGACATTTCCTGCTCTGCTCACAGGAAGAGTTCGGGGGTGGTTTAATAAGATTCCGCCGAGGTCGATCTCTGACTTCGGAACTCTCACTCGGATGTTCGTCCATGCCTTCATTGCTGCTCCTCACACTAAAGTAAAGACAAGACGAGGCCGTGCTCCACTTCATAAAACATTTTAACAAGGAATCTGCACAGGTCAGAGACACTGATGACCGAATTCTGGTCGCCCCTTTCATGGCAGGTCTGCAAGAGGGACGGATGCACGCCAAGTTGAACAGCAAACTCCCCCAATCTTTGGAAGAATGCCTAGATGTAGCTTATAAGCATTGCCAAGGGAGGAACCTAATATGATGAAGAGAGATATGGAAAGAGGTGAAGGTAAGAGGAAAAAAATCTAAGGACAAATTAGAAAGAGAAAATCTGCTTTAGGATCGAGTAATCGCACTGCCTCGGGATCACCAGGGAAGAAGGAGCTCTGCAGGCGGTGACTTCATTCCATTGAACAGTCTCACGAAAGGTGTCCTCGCAACTATGGAAAGGAAAGTAATAGCAAGGATCCCACCCGGATGAGGGGACCTCGGAAAAAAAGAGATCCTAACAAATTTTGCAAGTACCATAAAGACATCGGCCACGACTCGGAGCATTGCCGAGATCTCAAAGGGGACACCGACGTGGCGATAATGGAAGGGAAGCTAGGCGAGGTCATAGAATGGTCTCAACATCCCGAACCATGAAGAATCATTATCAGGACCGGGATAACTGGGATGAGCCCCGATGAATGTGAGACCACACACCAGACCCTGATAATCAGATGGACAACCGCCCCATAAATACAATCAATACGATCTCAGGTGGGTCGTACAACCCCACCCGAACTGAAAGGACGGGCAGTGGCAGGTCTGCTGCTCTTTTTGAATCGAACAAGAAGCAAAGGCTTTCAAGTGAGTATTTGATAAGGCGCATCTGCGTGGATACAAGCAGTGCGGTAAACGTACTTTACTACAACATTTTCCGAGCTATAGAGTTGAAAGATGCAGAAATAACACCGGTCTCCGCTCCTCTATTCGGCTTCGTGGGACCCTCAATTCATCCATTGGGTATGATCAAGTTACCTACCACTTTTGGAACAGAATCAAAGGGCAGGTCCCTGATGGTTAATTATTTGGTCGTGAAGGCTCCCTCAGGGTACAATGTGATTATGAGAAGACCAGCCTTGATTGATATTCAAGCTGTGATAACCCAGCTCATATCAGTATGAAGTTCCTAACAGGGGAAGGCTCAGTAGAGATTAAGGGCGATATGGAAATAGCCAGGGGCTGTTACACCGCCACCGTAAACGGGAAAATGATGGTTCAACAAGTATGCATTAAAGAATTACTCCTCGAAGATGAGGAGAGCTGGTTTTCTGAAGACCAGACCGAGGTTGTTCGCCTATAGGACGAACAAGTGGACTTAACTGTGAATGTGGGCTCTTGAGTCCCAAACCCACACAAAGAAGCTCTGGTTAATCTTCTGAAGGAATTTAGGAATGTGTTTGCGTGGAAGACCGAAGATATGCCAGGTCTCACCCCGAAGTTAGTTGTACATAAAATAAATGTTGATCCGAGCAGGAAGCCTTTTCGACAGAAGAAGAGGCACTTCGCTCTTGAGCGAATCTCAGCCATTGAAAAAGAAGTGACCAAGTTGCTTCAGGCAAAAATCATTAAGGAAGTTCTATACCCATAGTGGCTGGCAAATCCGGTGCTAGAAAAGAAGCCAGACGGGAGCTGGAGAATGTGTGTTGATTTCACGGATCTCAAAGATTGACCGCCTCGTTGACTCAACAGTAGGATATGAGGTATTCATGTTCTTAGATGCATATAAGGGTTATCATCAAATTTCTATGGATCTACAGACTCGAGAGAAGACCTCATTCATCACGAGTTTTTGTATATACTGTGTTAGGAAATCTACGCGGGAACGCAACGGAATTCAAAATTTTGTTTCCTTTTTAACCAGGATCGACTTCGTTTACAACAAGCATAAAAGAAGTAGACGGTGGTAACCTTGTTTGCTCTAAAAGATCGACGCTTTGATCATCTAAGGAGAGTAGCGATGCATGGAGCCGCCTAAGCGTTCGCCCCTACCGCTAGTCCACACGAACAACCCGCCGAATCCACCATTGGATTGCTACTAGAAAAATCCGGTTGCTAGACCGGCCTTTTCTCTCTCTCTCTAAACTCTCCGTAAGAAGCTCTCTATTTTTCAAAAAACTATTAGCTCTTGGAATTGTGTTATACAAAAGAGCTAGACAAGCCTCCCTTAAATAGGGTGACTGCGCCTCAGCACTTCCCAACTGATTGGGATTAGCTTCCGAGTAGAAAGGGAGAAAGAAAACATTTTCCTAATAAAATAAGAAAAATACATTTGATTGATATATCTCATTAATATTCACTATCTTATATTAAATATTTTTCCTAAGATATATATTGACAATATCTTATATTGAATATATCTTTATCTTATTACCATAAATCTATTTTTCCTATAAATCAATTAATATCCAATATTAATATTATGGTAATCTTATTAATTAAATTGCACAACTCAAATGTATCCAATACACTTTAAAATGGCGCCACTTCCCACTAATTTGGGAAATTGAGATTTTCATTAATTAATATAATACTATGATTAATTAATTCACAAAATACTTGTATATATATATATATATATATATATATATATATATATATATATATATATATATATATATATAGAATTTATGTATCAATATACATATTTAATTAATCAACATTTAATATCTTATATTTAATTTATTCATAATAAATAAATACCACCATATTAATTTACCACTATAAACTTTATAGTCGTGAGATAAATTCCTTCCTTATTTGGTCATCAACTATAACAACATTTTAATCCAACTCGATGTTCATATGTGTGTGACCCGATAGGCTTCTAAATATGTTGGACGTAGACACAACATGCAAATTATGAAAATACCCTTCATACCTAACGATCACGGGATAGCGTCTAGCAACACACCATGACCCCAATCATCGAAAGAGTCAAATACAATGACTACTACATTTCATGTAAAACGGTTACCGTGTAAATAGAATCCTATCGCTGTATTAATATCCATACGGTCGTTTGTGGAGTGTCAAACATCAACGACCGTATCTTATAATCTGGATATCATACTCTCTCGAAGTAACTCATTTACTTCCACTTTGCAAAGATTCACGAGAGTAAGACATTCCTTATAAGAAGGCCTTTTCGGATATTCACCCTATTGATAGAGTACGCGATTTCTAGACGACCAAACATGTATACTCCGCATGCTTCAGTATCACACACAATCACTACTGCATGATCGCCCTATGGCTAAGGGAAACTTCAATAGTGTCAAAGCATGACAATCCACACCGTGATGCCATGTAGACTCCGGTCCTAAGGATAATTACACAACCACCACATAGTGTGACACTTAATAGTGTATCTGAGTCAGTCTAACATACGCATTCTCTAATACACGTTCACGTACAGTCCAAGTGTCTCTACACTTTGATAAACGAGATCTATCCCTGCCCTTAAAGACATAAGACATATAATACGTGCTAGTCTGTTTGTACTATCAATTCCCTGTTTAATAGTACATAAGCCTAGAGACATTTAAGTATCAAACTTATTAAAGTGATTAGAGATCTCATCAACCATAATCGCATATCATGGTTTCTCTATCACAGTTTAATACCAATGACATTATCATATAACAATTCACAATTGGTTCTTTAAAAGAACATATATATGACGACCGAAAAGTCATTTAATATATGTATAAACACAAAGAAATAGTAGAAATGATCCGACCCGGTCGGATCCGGTCCAACCCGATTGGGTTTAGGACACAATTTCAACATACTTCTATATCACCATGCTGTTTGGTTTGAAGAACGCTGGGGCAACATACCATAAGATGAGTCGTGAACAAAATATTCACACGGCAGATCGGTCGGTGCATTGAGGTGTATGTAGACGACCTCCTAATCAAGAGCAGGTCTCTTGATCAGTATTTACTGGATGTCAAAGGAAGTGTTCAGCTTGCTAAGGCACACCCAGATGAAGTTAAACCCTAAGAAGTGTACATTTGGGGTCAGATCAGGAAAAATTCCTAGGGTATATGATATCCAAAAATGGAATTAAAGCGAATCTTGGTAAGGTCGACGCGTTGAAGACTATGTCGCCTCCAAAAAGCATTAAAGAGGTTCAGAGATTGACCGGATGAATAGCAGCTCTGAACAGATTCCCCTCCAGGTCAGCACAGCGTGCCTTGCCCTTTTTCAAAATCTTGAGAAGAGCTAGTCCATTCCAATGGGACGAAAATATTCAGAAAGACTTCGAATATTTGAAGTCATATTTGGCTGAGCTGCCAACGCTAACAACTCCTCAGGTTGAAGAAACTTTGTATGTGTACTTAGCGGTGTGTGAAGAGGCACTAAGTGCAGTGCTGGTCAAAGAGCAAGGTGGCAATCAAATACGATCTTCTTTGTGAGCAAAGCACTTCACGGGCCAGAAGTAAGATACTCGAACACAGAAAAATTGGCTCTAGCCTTGGTGCATGCCTCTCGTAAATTAAGGCCCTATTTCCAGGATCACCCGATTGCTATAATTACCGACCAGCCTCTTCGACAAATAATAGGACAACTTGAGACTTCAGGAAGGTTGGCAAAATGGGTCGTAGAACTAGCAGAGTATGACCTCGACTTTCGTCCGTGAACTGCGATCAAAGCACATACATGGATTTTTTGGCAGAATGTACAGCCATTCATTTGGATGACGATCAACCCACATGCCAAGAAGAAAGATGGAATTTATATGTTGATGGGGCGGCTAGAAAGGACGAGCATGGGGACAGGTCTGCTGCTCGTTAGTAAAAAAGGGGAAGAGTTTCCATTTACGCTTTGGATTCCAAGCTACCAACAATGAAGCAGAATATGAGGCCCTAATTACTGGGCTCAAGTTGGCTGTAAAACTCGGAGTAAAAAATCTGCAAGTCCACGGTGATTCTCAACTCATGGCCAATCACATAAATGGTGAGTATGAGGCAAAGGAAGAGCCCATGAAGAAATACCTTACAGTGGCCAATTCTTTTCTTGGAAAATTTCAAACGGTCCAGGTCGTCTGCATACCTCGAGCTGAGAACAAGAGTGCAGATGCAATCTCAAAGTTAGCCTCGAATTTCAAATTAGATAGAAAGGTGCTGGTAGAAATCCTCAATGAAAGAAGTTATGATCAGCAGATGGTTCAACCGATCATGCAAAGTAGCACCTGGATGGACCCTATTGTCTCCTATCTTAGAGATGGAATCCTTCCTAATGACAAAGTTCAGGCCAAGAAAACAAAGCTTTTGACGGCCAGATACGCCATGTTCAGTGATGTTTTTTATCGCAGATCGTACATCGCCCCGTGGCTCAAATGCTTAGCAACTGAGGAAGGAAAGTACCTCCTTCAAGAAATAAACCTTGGAATTTGTGGAAACCACTCCGGAGCTCAGACATTGGCAAGGATGTGCCGCCTGTTTGGCTATTTTTGGCCCCCTTGCCGGACGCTAAAGATCCGGTCGAGAATACAAATTGTGCCACCAGATGATAATCTTTCACACCCACCCATCTCAGGCTATGATTCCGCCAGATCCCCATGGCCTTTTGATCAATGGGGAGTCGACATAGTGGGACCACTCCCTCGAGCTCCCGGTAACTTCAGATATTTGGTGGTAGAAGTGGACTACTTCACTAAATGGGTGGAAGCCGAGCCACTAACCACAATTACTGGAAAACATATTCAAAAATTCCTATGGAGAAACGTTGTTTGCGGATATGGAATTCCAAAGACATTGATCTCTCGATAATGGAACCCGGTTCAAGATAAAGCCGTTTAAGATTTTGTCTTTGAACTACATATAACACAACACTTTACATCACTGGGGCATCCCCAAAGCTAATGGGCGTGCTCGAATGACCAACACGCAGATCAAGACCAGGTTAAAAAGAGCCTTGAAGAAGAAGGAGAAAATCTGGTCGAGCACTTGCCGAACATATTATGGGTGTACAGAATGATACCAAACTCGGCTATAGGGGAAACTCCATTCAGCCTGGCATATGGTTGTGAAGTAGTAATTGCGGCTGAGATCGGCCTACCTTCACCTAGATCGGAGCTTTACTCCATAGAACAAATAGTCGAGCTCAAACACTCTAAAGACGACCTGGAAGAAGCTCGGAATGTGGCCTTCATCAGAATGGCCAAGTATAAACAAAGAATTTCCCAGTATTATAACTCCCGAGTCAAGCACTCGAACTTTAAAGAGGAGATATGGTACTCGAGAAAAATGAGGTGAGCAGCAGGGCCTCAAGGTAAACTTGATCCGAATCAAAAGGACCTTCTAAAGTGGTCAAGGTACATGGAAAGGGATCATATCAACTAGTTGATGCAAAAGGCAGGACCATCCCTCACAGTTGGAATGCAACAAATTTGAGAAGAGTTTATGTGTAGGGAACGTTCCCGACATTATTCCTTATGATTAATTTGTGTTTTGAGTTTCTATTCCCCAAATAAGATGTAATTGAACATTAGTTGTCATAATAAAATTTAAATTTTGCATATTTATTATTTGCATATATGAGGTTACGAAAGTTTACAAAGTACAAACTTCCTAAGTCTGCAGGATAGATGATTAGAACTAAGCTACATGTTAGACTCAGAAAGTTTGCAAAGGGCAAACTTCGTAAGACTACAGGATGGACGATCATAACTGACCTATAGGTCAGACTTAAAAAGTTTGCAAAGGACAAACTTCCTAAGTCTGCAGGACAGACGATCAGAACTGAGCTGCAGCCCAAACTCAGAAAAAAATTGAATTAAAATAAACAAATTATACCATATGAGCCTAGAGCTCACACATGGTATACTAAGAGGGCAGGTTACCCTAGAAAATACCGTGAAATCAAAACAGTAAGATAAAAACAAAGCAACAAAACACAAAGGTTCCATAAAACCCAAGTAAAAGGCATAATTGTCAAAGTACAATTTTTAAATTTTTTGAGCAAAATACATAGAAAGTTACATAAAAAAAACTTAAAAAACTATTCTAAGACTTGGGAGCAGGATTCTGTTGACCAGAAGAAGTAGATCCAGAAGCTTGATAAGTAGCAGCGGGCCGTAGAGCATACTTACAGCCAGGTCCTCACCTGCCTGGAATTCCTTAAGCCTATCATCATAGACTTTGTTGGAACCAGACTTGCGCAATCCCTGGTGGGGAAGATCCTCAATCACCAGCTCACGACATTGGCTCTTAGCCTCATCTACTCCCAGAGTATAGCCATGCCACAAGATTGGGGCCATTCAAAGCCCTAGAGCACTGAGCAGAACTCTTGTATCCATGAACTGCTCGGGCGATCTAGTTAGGAATCGCAGCCTTCAGCTCCTCTTTCTCTGATCGGAGCCGGGTGATCGCCTCTTCCAGCTCGAAAGTCTGTTTCAGATGTTCATCGGTTGCCACCTACAGATCGGAGGTGAACCGCTCCCTGATCTTCTGAAGCTCAGCGTATTGAAGAGCAAGCGGCTTATTCAAAGCCGAGATCCCTGGATGCCAGATCATCCTTGGCCTTTTGGCGACTTGCTAATAGTACAATAACTCGTTTCTCTAGAGAACCCTTCTAGGAGGAGAGGTTGTTAAACCTCTTCGAACCTTCTTGCCAATCTTGGCACCAAAGATGTAAGGTGTCAATGACTCTCGAGAAAAACAAAATATAATCAAAGAAATGAAGAACTTACAAACAAGAACTAAGTCCTTATCGACATCCCAATATGTCTTCAAGATGGGGCAAAAAACCTCCTCCAAGTCGGCAGGGTCTTGGTTATCTCCCGCAGCCCTGCTCCTCTTTCTCCCAGATCGGGAACGCAGCTTGAGCTTGTAGAAATAGTGTCCTAAACCCAATCGGGTTGGACCGAATCCAACCGGGTCGGGTCATTTACGGTCTATTTAGTTCATGTAATAACTTTATTATGATTAATAAAAGTACTTTTGTTATTATATATTTTTCTTATCTTCATATTATTGAATATATATATATATATATATATATATATATATATATATATATATATATATATATATATATAACGTCCTTAGTATTAAACTGATATAGAGGAACAATGATACTGATTATGGTTGATGAGATCTCTATTCACTTTAATAAGTTTGATACTTAAATGTCTCTAGTCGTATGTACTGTCAAACGGGACATTGATGGTATGATTAGACTAGCACGTATTGGATGTCTTATATCTCATTGAATATAGGGATAGATCTCGTCTATCTAAGTGTAGAGATGCTTGGACTATACGTGGACGTGTATTAGAGAATGAGTACGTCAGACTGACCAACTTACATTAAGTGTCGCAGTATGTGGCAGTTGTGTAATTATCCTGAGACCGGATCTTCATGGCATCACGGTGTGGATTGTCATGCTTTGACACTATTGAGGTTTCCCTAGCCATGGGTGATCACGCGGTAGTGATTGGGTGTGATACTGAAGCATGTGCAGGATTCATGTAGCTCGTCTAGGAATCATGTATCCTATGCTTAGGAGTAAATATCTGAAATGGCCTTCTTATAAGTATTGTCTAGCTCTCGTGAATCTTTGCAAAGTGGGAGTAAATGAGTTATTCTGAGAGAATGATATCTAGATTATAAGATACGATCGTTGATGTACTGACACTCGAGATACTATCGTATAGATATTATTACAGCGATAGGATTCTATTTACACGGTAAAGGTAGTAGTCATTTCTTTTGACTCTTCCGTTGATTGGGGGTCACGGTGTGTTGCTAGACTCTATCTCGTGATCGTTAGGTATGAAGGGCATTTTCGTAATTTGCACTTTGTGCTTACGGGCAACATATTAGGAAGCCTATTGGGTCACATGATCGCGTGCAAAGCACTTACTAGCAATAGGACTAGGTCTATCGTAGTAGTGTACTGGCGAGTCAAGGTCGATCCCACAGAGACTCATAAGAACGTCTAATTATCAAGATTGAGCTTGTCACGATAATGGTCTACGACCAACTATAATATACACAGTAGGAAATTTGGTGCCTCAAACTAACAAGGTTTTCTTGTTCACACGAAGCAAAAACGAGTTTCTAATGTATTAGTTCAATTATGAGTAATTAGTTATTCCCCCCACACATGCAAAAGTCCTCCCCATTGATGAATTTATTCATTGTTCAGCTACGGGTACAACTCCTAACCCTATCTACTCCGACAATGGTAGTAGACAATCTATACGCAAGCTACCCTCCTTAATTGGTCCGTAATAGCCCATACGCATAAAGAACTAGAGCTGTCGATATTGAGCGCTAACTCATACCGCAAACCCGTCTAGATAGCTATCGACATTGATTAGCACGTTCCTAGGGTCCATTCTAGATAATGTCCAAACATAGAACTTCACTATTCGTATTTCATGCTAGTTTACGATGACATGCAAATAGTTGATCAGGCTAAAAACATGTAAATTAAATCTATCGATCAACGTAGCTGGTGCCGATTATCATGAATTAGTAATTTACTAGGTATTCAGATCTAGCGATATAGACCGTCGCAGATCTGAAGAATGCAACTACTATCTCATGATTTCTTCACCAACAAATCAGATCTATAACACATGGGGTAAAATAAACTAACTATTACATAATTAAACTAAATAGGAAATTAAAAAATACTAGTCGAATAGAACAACGATAGATCTACATATTGGAAAAGACAGAATATCATACCCTCGAAGACGAGCGTAGATCTCCCTCGGATCTCTCCCTAGGCGGCGACTCCGTCGTCTCTCCGACCAGAACTTATAAAATAAATAAAATAAAGAACTAAGAACTTTTATTGCATAATTTGCCTTGAATAATTTGGGTACATTGTGTTCTGAGGCGAAGCCTTTTATTTATAGCTATCTAAACCGACTTAGAAACATCTAGTTCTACCCCTCGTCCAAGAAAACGCGTTTCGGAAGGATTTGGAGCCTCGATAAGTCGGCACCGCCTCCCAGGTTACCGGGGTATTTTTGTCCTTTTTCTTCAGCCGACTTAGCTTGGAAGGTTATGGAATACCATAGGCCTATTCCTCTCGTCCAGTCCACTCCAGATTCGTCCATCATGCTCAGCCCAATATTCCGTATCCTGAAAATCATCAAATAATACACGAAATAATATCGAAATAGGGGAAATAAACGCTATGTGCAGATTTCTCGAATCACGAACCCGACATATGATATTCAACTCAAATGGTTCGTATTTATAGGTCAAAACGACTATTTTTAGCTCATAATGGATAGAATGTTGATGCCGTAGGATAGACTATTTTAACCGTCATCAACTACCCCCACTAGCCTTCAGTCGTCCGTGAGCGAGTATCAAGGCGGAATGTACCTCCAAGAACAACCCCATCAACTACCACATATTCAATCACGATTTCCGGCAGAAACATACATCAAGTCACAATCCATAAGCTCCCCATTAATCACTATTTATCACGCATCAATGTGTCGTGTGATGAATCAGTCGTGATAGTGCACTCGTGAACATAATCAAGTTGTATTAACCCCACAATCTTAACTTACCTACGTTTACACTTGCTCATCTTGCCTTCAGACTTGGTTACACAACATGGTACCTTAATCGGGTCGGGCGGACTCGGGGGCTGAGCATCGCTCTTAAGTCCTCGCTTGTTTCTTTTATCGCAGGTCGTGCCCTTTTTTACACGAGTTCGCTTCCTCACCGCCTTTATTGCATATATTTTTCTTTTTCTTCTTTTTTTTCATTTTTTCGCGCATTTCCTCACCTTTTTTTCTCTTTCTCTCACAAGTCCGTTTTGTCCCGGTTACCTCTCGTTATCCAAGTTGCTTCCCTTGTCTTACGACAATTTGTTAAAGTATATAGACAGACAAATAATGATTCTCGGTTAAAACTGTTATGTGTAGTGCCCGAAAGACAATTTCTGTAATTGTTTTTGACAGGATTTATAATTCATCTTAATATTTGCATTTATGCTTATATTAATACACTGCTGAAAACCCTAAGTATATTGGTATGTAATCACATAACTCAGTGTATGGCATACACACGAGGATTGAGTTAGTGATGATATGCTTAAAACTATTTAGTCCGTGGTGAATTTAATCAGAGTATGGGTCTCATGATTAATATACCAATAATGCACCCAGAACACTTAACGGTGTGACCGTCTTATCCGGACCGTAGGTATAGGGTACCTAGTGGGGCATTTATATATGGTGTCTATCATATAGGACTGGACCAATTTGATTTGAATTCTCGATATAATTCCTTGATCGAGAATTCTTATCGAATCACAAGATGATCATTTATGGATTAATCTCAATCCTGATGTGATCACAGTCTACTTCTTGGTTCAAAGTAGGGTTTGATGTGTTAGTTAAGGATCACTTGGATACATGTGATCTGAACACTTCTCGTTGGCTCTATTCTGGAATGAGTGAGTAGTCTGTGACTTCACAGATATGGAATCCATTCCTTCCTGCGGGAAGTAGACAGACAGTTCCCTTATTTGTTAATCCTAGAAACTAATCGATGGGTACAATTCATATTATATTAGTTATGAACTAATTGATCACTAGGGGGTTAATGGTAAATAAGGATAAGATGTTTTGAGGAGGGTTTACGGAAATATCCCGAATCAAAACGAACAGTCTATTGAGGATTTATCCGTATGTAATGATTATAGCAACGTATGCTTTTACTCAATGATTAGAGTGTAAGTATATATCTATAATCGATAGAGTTCAGTTTCGGGTTTATGGTGGCGTAATCCCGGAATTAATAGATTGAATAAGAATTGTTCTGTTCGATGAATAATTTTATTTAATTTATTGTAGCTATACTCTTGGTTATAGGTCCATGGTCCCCGATGTGGCTCCTAACATGCATATGTTTCTTGACGTTGGGCCTCAATAATAATTAAGTAGTTGGATTATTTAATTGATGTGCGAATAATTATTTAGTGGGATAAATAATTAAATACATGGAAAAGACATTTTTCGTGGACTCGGCCCATAATTGAGTGTGGCATGTGAAACCCTAATTTTATGGTTGATGGGCGTGTTCTTGTCTTGTTATTTATTAACGAATTAGTTTTCTTGATAATTATAAGACATGTGATTAATTGTTTATTTGTTGAATAATTAAGAAAAATATATTAGATTGATCCTTAAATATTCTAGATTTATTCTAGATTATTCTAGGAGTATCTTTTATGGAAAATGATTATTATAATTGATTTTGTATTAATTATTAAATCCTTGCAGGACAATGATTTCTCTCCTATATAAAGAAAGTTCTCATAAGCCTTTTTTTTATACATCAACATACACGCATACATACACAAAAAATAAGCTAAGGAATTCGGCCAAAGCTTAGGGTTTAGAGTTGGGAAAATCTTCGGGATTTTCCGGGTATCATATCAAGGAGGTCAAGCATCAAGGATCAACATCCACCGGTTGTTGCTTGGAGATACACATCGAAAGACTATGGCTTCTCGATTCTCGGATCTCGGCTTATTCTTTGGATCACGGCTTATCTTTTGATTGGTAAGTAGATCTAACCTTCTTGTAGGTATATGTTGGAAATAATATCTGTGTTTTGATGATGATTCGTCACGTAATTAGTAAGATCACTTACAACCCATGATGATGAAGTCATAACTAACTATTATAGTGCAAAATGAAAGAAGAAGCAAGAAATGGTCTAGAGAAAATATATAAGTTCTATCTAGGGTCTGAACCTTGTATAGGTTGTTTCAGACAAGCATTGTAATAGATAGGAACTAGGCGAACAGCTGAGTCACAGCAAGCAAGCTGAGTATACACTTGGAAAACTGAGGGATCAGACTTAGTTATGAGAAAACTGAAGAAGATGAGTTCGCTGAGGGACACAGACTCAGTTGGCTTATCTAGAAGATTGAAGAACTGAGGGACACAGACTCAGTTATCGAAGACTGAAGAACTGAGGTGGCAAACTCAGTTAGAAGTTGATTAAGTCGTGACTATAAGTCAGGATTCAGGAAAGTCTGTGGTGACCTGAAACTGAACTATAGATCATGTAAAGCTGAATAATCTTAAAGACAAAGATTATCAGTTACCAGGAAAAGGAGAAACTGAACGGTGTACTCTGACTCAGTCAATTGAAGTCAGATGTAAAGATCATAATGTACTCAGTTTTGAAGAGGAGTAGAAAACTGATTTAAGGCCTTGTTAAATTTGAATTGACAATACGACAAAAGGTCGTATAGATGAACGTTGGCTAAACAACAAATGTAACGGCTACAAGAGCTAGTGACCGTTACATCTCCCCTATAAATATACAAGGGAAACACTTAAAAGGAGGAAGGGAGGGATCTGAAAAAGGTTTTAATAGCATATATCTAAAGATCCAGATCCAGAAAATCAGATTTCATATCTAGAAAAGGGGAAGCCAACAGAATTTCCTTGAAGATTAAAACGGAAGATCCAGTAACCCATTAAGGGGGAAAGAAGGCATCTTGGAGCTGAAAAGTCATATCCATAAGAAGCAAACAGTTCACTGAATTAATCTCTTGATTAATTCTAAACCTAACCTTTGTTAAAAAGGGTTGGCTGTGCATAGTTTGAGGAGAGCAACTCCACCTTTCCTCATACGGTTGCAACTTGGTTGCCATACAATGTGGTGCGATCTTGATTTGTGTTTGTGTTAGTGGTGAGCTGGTGAATGAGCCATTCCACCTCCGAAAGATCAGTGTGCAGAGTGAAGGGAGCAATCTTACATTTCTTCATTATGTGTAGACAGTGAAACTAGGGTGTCGTGAAGGACTGTCATTAGGCTAGGTTTTTTGTAACAGTTATCTCAAGATTCTAGTGATACCTCCTACACCACAGGAGAAGGGGAGACGTACGGGATTACACCACCCGGAACTTCCATAGACAAACTCTGTGTTGATTTACTTTATGCATTTATGTTTGTGATATGTTTGTCTTACTTATTGCATAATCATCTCATCACTTCGCTCAGCAAACACCAGATACTGAGTCACCACAAAACTGATACATAGGAGGTTTAGATCTTTACTGACACATATTTTGCATACACATCTTTTGTCTTACTTAATTCAGTTCTCGCATTAGCAAAACTGAATTAACTAACTCCTTGCAAGTTTAAAGGACAGGAACAAAACTGAGCTGAGCATCAGTTTGAGTTTGGGAAAAACTCAGTTCCTGGGGTACTTCCAGTTTGGGAAAATTTTTGGTGACAAGTTTATTCACCCCCCCTCTAAACTTGTGTTAGCCTTTCCAAGGGACCAACAATTGGTATCGGAGCAGTTCTTCCGTTTGAAAGTGATCCAAAGATATCTTACACACCAGTTGTTGATTACCCCTCACTGTATAAGTTGTAAAAGCACTTAGTTGAAATGGTTACATCTAGAATTATAAGTTGGCTTATTCACCCCCTGACTAATTGTTTGCAAAATGTATCTGATTTTCAGGATCAAATACTTGAGAGGGTTAATGCTACAAATTCTCAGACAAATCCAGAATCTCAACTCAGTGATGATGTGGATAGCAATCTTAATGTATATTTTGATGAATCCAGAGGAGTTCTATCACTAAGAGATCTCTCAGAAGAAGAAGAAAAGGAATTGTTGCAAGTAACTGTTGATATAGAAGATTCATCAGAGCAACAAGAGAATGTACAGTCAAACATTAAAGCTGTAACAAACAATCAAGAAAAGGTACATTTCTCAACTCAGTTATCATCAGCTGAACTCAGTCAGAGAAACTCTGAGCTTACCAAGTTGACAAAAAAAACTCACTCCGGAGTTAAAATTAAAAGATATAGAACTCGGCAAAGCAAAAGATTGCAATGAGTTTCTTGAAACTGAAATGTCAAATATAGCTGAAAGGCTATTATCTAGTAAATTTGACAACATCAATGATAATTCCCAACCCTTACCCAGTCTTAAGATTTCAAGCAGTATAAACTCCAGACATCAAAATACTGGAAGACCTAGTGGATTACACAAAGGAAATAAAGATGATAAATCTAAAGGAATCCTTGTGAAATCAACTAAGGTTGTGCGTAATGGTTTATCTAGAAAAGAGATGAGAAAGCTTAATTCTCTCATCAAAGAAACTGAAGTGTGTACTTCAATAACTAATCTAGCCGGACCCAAAAAGATATGGGTATCGAAGAAAACTTAAAACTGTTTTGCAGGCTAAGTCAGTTCTCATATTGCTGAAACCTGAGAAAACTGACTCCTACATATCAACGAAGCTGAAAAGGCAAAAGCTGATAAAGGGCAAATTGGTCAAAAGCAGAAAACTTTCCAGCAACCATCTGACACTTGGGCTGACAAGACAAATCACCTAAAGCCACGTGTCAATCAAGGAGAAGAAGTAGATGTACATCCGTACAAATCTCATTGATTGCAACACGTCTCTTATTTGAAAACGATTGAAAGACTCAGAGACGCAATCTTGACAAAATATTGCTCAATCAATTTCAAAACATTCAAGTTCCCCCACGAATTCTTAATTCAGAGATCCATGGAGTGATACAACATTGATGAAGGAATTACCATAAGTCTGAATGACTTCAGTAAAAAATTCTCAAACTCCATCCTTTCGACCCAGATTGCAGACAAAATCAAGAAGATTCGAGGACTTGAAAATTTGATTGATACGAAGGTCAATACTCTGCACCCAGAAAGTATCAAAGATTTCTACAGAAATGCCGTTATCACCATTGATGGAAAGAGTTTCAGGACGGCAGTTCAAAATAAAAGCATTAATGTTGATGAACATTTGCTTTCCCTAGTCTTTGGTTTAGACATATATGGAGGATCTTCATCTCTCACCTTTGGAAATGAAGAAAAAGGAAAACTTTGGAATATCACAGCACTCAACAAGGACGAGAAGAATTTCATCGGATCCATTTATCAACAAAAACAAGAGTTCACATTCTTGACAATTCTTCTGACCAAAAATGTTATTGGTCACACTTGGAATCTCTACACACTTCCAACAGAAAAGATGAAGCTGATCTATGCCATTTGGTTTCAAGAAAGACTGGACTGGAACAAGTTTGTTCTCAAGCAATTGATCAAACAAGTATCAGATGAAAAAGCAAAAGGCCAAAGGAAGAAGGCTGTTGGAGAAAAATTCTTATTGAAAAAGGGATTCACTTATCTAGTTCAAAGAATACTAGACTATTTCTCCATCTCAAAATCCACAGAAACAGAAGTGAAACAGAAATCAGCGTTCAGTGGAGCAAAGAAAAGGAAAATCGTTGAAGAAGAAAGGAGAGAAACTTCAGACTCTAGCTCAAGAGAAACTGTAAGTTTGGATGACAGAACCTTGAGGAGACAAAGAAGGATGTGGAACAAACATCTATCAAAGAAAACTGAAACTGAAGATACTATTCTAATAGAAGATGAAACTGAAGGAAGTGAACATGATGAAACTGAATAAAGCGATCTTCCAACTGAAATGCATGAAGAATTTACTGAAGAGCAAAGAGAAGCTTTGGAAGATGCTGAATTTTGCGCGACTGAGTATGAGAGAGAATTATCTAGTCATGACTTTCATTTTCATTATCATGAAGCCAGCTCCTCATCTCAAGTTCATGAAGCGTCTACAAGCAAATCTGCAACTGAAGGATCTCAGCGCCAATCAACTGAGATTGAAGAAAAAATGGAAGTATTAAAAGAGATCATCGAAAGCCTGATGCAGACTCTACAGCAGAAACTCTACAACTTGCATGAATTTATTGGAAAAGCGCATTACTCAGGTTTGAACAAATACTCAAGCATCATCACCTTGCGCAAGGTATTTGAAGAAAGCTTCTGCATATCTTCAAACAAGGGGGAAGATAAAACTGAAGGTGATGAAGCTGAAGATGATGCTGATGCTGACAAAGCTGAAGAGGTCTAGGCCAGACTGTTGATTAAAGAACAAGACATACAAGTAGATACTGATCTGCTTGCTATTCAACAAAATGGAGAAGCAGTTGATAATCTGATTGAAGAGATAATTGCAGAAGAAACCTTTGAAGAAACAAGAACTGAGGAAGATGAAGAAGCCTCAGTTAAAGCTATGCTGGACGTCAGGAAGAAGCTTGTAATCTGTGCCAGATTAAAGGAATATTTAAAGGCAGATGGAGGCAAAGAGATAAAAACTGAGGGGGAAGCTGAAATGAAACCAGAAGGAAAAGCTGAAAGTGGAAGACATAACTTGATATCAAAAGAAGAAGAGAAGGTAATGAATGAGGAGATTAAGGAAATTTTGGTGAAGTTCAAAAACCAAGAAAACGAAGAAGCAAATCGGCTGATCAATGAGTATCTGGATATCAAACCCAGAGATAATGAATCAAGTGAAGAAGGAAAAGCTAGGAGGCTTCTAGAAACGAAAAGAAGCATTTTTCTTGGTGAAAAGTTAATGATTTTGGAAAAAGGGAAATTGTAATGAATCCAGTTATTCAGTTTGCTATGTAATGAACTCAGTTGTTTTTAGTTTGTTATTTTTATTTGTTGTGATTTCTTGCATTATTCTTTTATTGCTTTTAGGGAGGGTTATGATACATCATCAAAAAGGGGGAAATTGTTGGAAATAATATCTATGTTTTGATGATGATTCGTCACGTAATTAGTAAGATCACTTACAACCCATGATGATGAAGTCATAACTAACTGTTATAGTGCAAAATGAAAGAAGAAGCAAGAAATGGTCTAGAGAAAATGTATAAGTTCTATCTAGAGTCCTAACCTTGTATAGGTTGTTTCGCACAAGAACCGTAATAGATAGGAACTAGGCGAACAGTGAGTCACAAAGCAAGCAAACCGAGTATACACTTGGAAAATCGAGGATCGAGACTCGATTATGAGAAAATCAAGAAGATGAGTTCGCCGAGGGACACAGACTCTGGCTTATCTAGAAGATCAAGAACTGAGGACACAGACTCAGTTAACGAAGACTGAAGAATTGAGGTGGCAAACTCAGTTAGAAGCTGATTAAGTCGTGACTATAAGTCAGGATTCAGGCTAGTCTGTGGTGACCTGAAACTGAACTATAGATCATGTAAACCTGAATAATCTTAAAGACAAAGATTATCAGTTACTAGGAAAAGGAGAAACTGAACGGTGTACTCTGACTCAGTCAATTGAAGTCAGATGTAAAGATCATAAGGTACTCAGTTTTGAAGAGGAGTAGAAAACTGATTTAAGGCCTTGTTAAATTTGAATTGACAATACGACAAAAGGTCATACAGATGAACGTTGGCTAAACAACAAATGTAACGGCTACAAGAGCTAGCGACTGTTACATCTCCCCTATAAATATACAAGGGAAACACTTAAAAGGAGGAAGGGAGGGATCTGAAAAAGGTTTTAATAGCATATATCTAAAGATCCAGATCCAGAAAATCAGATTTCATATCTAGAAAAGGGGAAGCCAACAGAATTTCCTTGAGGATTAAAAAGGAAGATTCAGTAACCCATTAAGGGGGAAAGAAGGCATCTTGGAGCCGAAAAGTCATATCCGTAAGAAAAGCAAATAGCTTCACTTGAATTAATCTCTTGATTAATTCTAAACCTAACCTTTGTGAAAAGGGTTGGTGTGCATAGTTTGAGGAGAGCAACTCCACCTTTCCTCATACGGTTGCAACTTGGTTGCCACAATTGTTAGTGCGATCATGGACTGTGTTTGTGTTAGTGGTGAGTGGTGAAGGAGCCATTCCACCTCCGAAAGATCAAGTGTGCAGTGAAGGAGCAATCTTACCTTTCTTCATTATGTGCGAGATAGTGAAACTAGGGTGTCGTGAAGGATTTGTCATTAGGCTAGGATTTTGTAACAGATTATCTCAAGATTCTAGTGATACCTCCTACACCACAGAGAAGGGGAGACGTCGGGATTACACCACCCGGAACTTCCATAAAAAAACTCTGTGTTGATTTACTTTATGCATTTATGTTTGTGATATGTTTGTCTTACTTATTGCATAATCATCTCATCACTTCACTCAGCAAACACCAGATACTGAGTCACCACAAAACTGATACATAGGAGGTTTAGATCTTTACTGACACATCTTTTGCACAAAAGGTTTAATCTTATCCGCTGCAAGTTAATTCAGTTCTCGCATTAGCAAAACTGAATTAACTAACTCCTTGCAAGTTTAAAGGATAGGAACAAAACTGAGCTGAGCATCAGTTTGAGTTTGGTAAAAACTCAGTTCCTGGGGTACTTCTAGTTTAGGAAATTTTTTGGTGACAAGTTTATTCACCCCCTCTAAACTTGTGTTATCCTTTCCAAGGGACCAACAGTAGATCTTAAATTATGTGCTTTAATGTTATATTGATCGTGATCCTTGTTATTCCACTGCATAATCGGGCGGATCTAGATCCGTCCGGCTATATTACATCCAATAAAAACAACTCATCATCTAATCTCAAACACTTCTCACTCAGATTATGTGCTCAAATATTGATTGCAATGATAGAATAATAATTAATAAGTTACTACTTCATGCAACATAACATATGCTCGTTCTTCCACACTAAATTGAATATGCTATAGCTCACTTCAAATTGAACTTGGGCTCCTTTTCCACCGATTCCTTACTCGAAAATGTGCAAATAGCAAGCTAAAAACAGCGTTAAATTTAAAAAATATTCCCTTTCTCGATTAACCAGCTAAGACGCCTACCCCCCCCACTTATTATAGACATTGTCCCCAATGACTAATAATGAAGAAAAGGAAAAGTACTTAGCTCTGGAAATGTCGGCTGAGTCAAAACGAATCCCGGAGCAGATTCATTAGCTCCTAGGTCATTTCTCTTCCAAGTTGTTACCTGCTTTCCAAAATACTTCCAAAAACGGTGAGTAACATGCGAAGGGCTATAATAAAATAAGGTGGCGGTAATTGTGCATACCGGAGGAATGTGCAAAAATATTTTAAGCCACTTTATTCTGCTATTGGCCTAAGCAAGACGCGAAAACTTTCACGAGGGTATCACATGAGAATCATGAAGGAAAAAACCACATATATCTCTAGTCAGATGGCCGAAGTATATGTGATGAAAAAAACCTTGCGATTGCCAAGCTACTTTATTGACTCAAAATAACCTAAATATACAAAAGCAATAAATAAGGGTTTCTAGAAATAGTTCTGAGTTTATAGTCGCCAGCTCGACTGTACTATTAGGGCTCATTTATTCATATTCTGGCTCTATCAACGTAAAGACTTCCAACTCAGGGTTATACTTGTGCTCTAGGTAATGTTTCAGTTTGTGGCCGTTACCTGTGAAAGTTTGCCTAGAGTATTCATGTCTAACTTCACACACTCCTGAATTGAAACTTTCGTGACTACATGTGGTCCATACCATCTAGACTTCAACATCCCAGGAAAAAGACGAAGACGCGAATTATATACCAGCACTTTATCTCCAACCTGAAATGTGCGGTTCAGAATTTTCTTATCATGCAGACGCTTCGTTCTTTCCTTGTAAATCTTGGCATTCTCATATGCTTGAAGTCTAAACTCTTCCAATCTATTCAACTCTAGCATTCTCTTTTCACCGGCTAAATTCTCATCCATGTTTAGAAACCTCGTAGCCCACAGCGCTCGGTGCTCGAGTTCTACCGATAAATGACATGCTTTTCCAAATACTATCATATACGGTGACATCCCAATCATGGTCCTATAAGTTGTTCTGTACGCCCAAAGAGCGTCATCTAATTTCAAAGACCAATCTTTCCTCGTGGGATTCACAGTCTTCTCTAAGATCCTCTTAATCTCTCTGTTCGTGACTTCTACTTGCCCACTCGTCTGGGGGTGATATGCTGCTGCAATCTTATGTCTAACCCCATATCTCATCATCAACTTTTCAAATAACCTATTACAGAAATGACTCCCTCCGTCACTAATTATGGCTCTGGGCACACCAAACCTCATCAAAATGTTTTTCTTAAGAAATCTTAGGACAACCTTGGCATCATTAGTAGGTGAAGCCACTGCTTCCACCCATTTGGAAACATAATCGACTGCTACCAGGATGTAACGATTAGATTCTGAGAATGTGAATGGCCCAACAAAATCGATTCCCCAAACATCGAATAACTCCACTTCTAAGATACTTTGCAGTCGCATCTCATTCCGCTTAGAAATATTACCAGTCATTTGACAAGAATGACAGGATCTTGTAAACTTGTAAGCAGATTTATGAATTGTTGGCCAATAGAATCCATACTGCAGTACCTTTGCTGCTGTCTTGTCTGGCCCATAATGACCTCCAGCTTTTCTAGAATGACACATGTGCAAAATACTTGGAATCTCGTCATCATGGATGCATCGCCTAAGAATGGCATCAGGGCCCAATTTGTATAGGTAGGGATCGTCCCAATGATAATGTTTCAGATACTAGAAAAATTCTTATCCGCATTCATGAATTCTGGTGGTAGGTACCTTCCTACTAGATAATTGACAATGTTAGAAAACCAAGGGTATACCTTACCCACTCTTGATGTATGATGTCGGGTCTGTGATTCAACTCGAGCTACCACTAAGACGGTAAAAAGTTGTTCATCAGGAAAGCTCTCCCTGACTCAGTCGGTTGCTCTTCTTCCAGCAAAGTTAATCTTGACAGGTGATCCGCCACCTGTTTCTCAGATCCTTTTATGTCTTTAATCTCATCATCAAACTCTTGTAAGAGTAGAATCCATCTTAACAATCTCGTCTTGGAGTCTTTCTTGGTTAGAAGGTATTTCAAAAAGCTGCATGGTCAGTGAATACAGTGACCTTCGATCCTATCAGATTAGGTCTAAACTTGTCAAATGCAAAGCTAACAGCTAAGAGCTCCTTCTCTGTAGTCGCATAATTCCTCTAGGCACTGTTAAGGGTACGACCGGCGTAATAGGCTTAAAGATTTTATTCTCCCTTTTTCCCAGGTCTGCTCCAACTGCCGTGTCGCTTGCATCACACATAAGCTCAAAAGGTTTGTTCCAATCTAGGGCTACCAGAATTGGGTTAGTTACAAGCATTCGCTTCAATGTGTTGAATGCTTCCTTGCAATCTTCTCCAAATACGAAAGGTACATCCTTTGCAAGTAATTCCTTCAAAGGTCTAGAAACTTTATAGAAATCCTTGATAAACCTCCTATAGAATCCTGCGTGGCCAAGAAAGGCTCGCAACGTCTTAGTTCGTTGGAGGGGGTAACTTCTCTATCACCTCTATCTTTGCCCTATCAACTTCCATTCCTTTCTTCGAAATACTATGACCCAACACTATTCCTTCTGTAACCATGAAATGGCATTTTTCCCAGTTAAGCACAAGGTTGGTTTCTTCACATCTCTTTAGCACTTTATTCAAATTGTCCAGGCATTTATCAAAGCTATCTCCAAATACAGAGAAATCATCCGTGAAAATCTCCAGAAATCCTCCACCATGTCTGATGTGAATCAGGATCCATCATATATCTCACTTTTAAGTATTCTTACATGTATTATTATCTAAGTAATAATATAATATATTAATTATAAAATACAGGCTGATTTTGAGGATATTATTGGTGCCACATTTTGGAGGCATTTTAAGGAATTAAATTACATATTATTATATCTTATTATTAATTAAAATATTAAAAATATTGGCTGAATGCTCATGATAATATGGCGCCACTTTTGCTAGCATGGAAGTCCAAGAAGTCAAGTTTTGTGTATTCCAAGTACATTAAATCTGGATAGATGTCTTTTGGGGCGCCTATTTTAAGTGAATTGAACTTAGTGAGCAGTCTTCTTTATTGGATCAGATCAGGAGCTTTACTTATCCAAAATTGATGATCCACATGTGCATTTCATAGTAGAAATCCTGATCTTCAACTTTCATCAAGGGGTCATCTTCATTTGAATAGGTTATAATGGTCAAAATGGCCTAAACAGCTGCGGGATAAAAAACTGGACAATATAAAGAAGATACATTGAACCTGGATGAAGCTCCTTGGATGTGCCAATATGCATTTAATTTAGGATGAAATTTTCATCTTATTATTATGAATTCATGTACTTAATTTCCTATAAATAGTCCTTGTATTTGTAATTTGAAAATTCAGCTTTTGATGATATAAAATTTATATTTTCACGCTTGGAAAAGTGTGTGTTGAAATTCTCTGGAAAGTGGTTTCTAAATCAGGATTATCAAGGGCCTAAGCAACCCTTGTGGGTATCCATATACCAAGGTGCTTAGAAAACGGGTTTTCTAAGTGTCGAGGTTTTATTCCAAGGTGCCTTCACACAGGTTGTGATTGTGTCGCGGAGCTTATTGATTCTAAGGTGCCTTCACACAGGTTGTGATTGTGTCGCGGAGCTTATTGATTCCACGGTGCCTCCACACAGGTTGTGGTTGTGTCAAGGACCTATTCCAAATACCTCAAATCCACGATCCTCAGTATTCATTAGATCTGAAGCCTTCCTCCAGGCGGTTTCGTATCAGTTGGTATCAAAGCCAAGACGGATTGACGGTATTATATCCCTTTATATTTTCTCAAAAAAAAAAAACATTTGAACAAAAGAATGGCTGGAAAAAATGAAGATGTTCAAAGGATCAATGAGAAGATTACAGTGTTTGCAAGGATGATGGCGGCATTGTTCATCCATTTCTTTGTGTTGGATGACGGTTTCTATGTTGGAATTATTCGGTGTGTATGGCCAACATTCATATTCGACCCTGGTGGATTCGAGGACGAATCCTTTCGAAGAGGGAGAGTATGATGTGAATCAGGATCCATCATATATCTCACTTTTAAGTATTCTTACATATATTATTATCTAAGTAATAATATAATATATTAATTATAAAATACAGGCTGATTTTGAGGATATTATTGGTGCCACATTTTGGAGGCATTTTAAGGAATTAAATTACATATTATTATATCTTATTATTAATTAAAGTATTAAAAATATTGGCTGAATGCTCATGATAATATGGCGCCACTTTTTCTAGCATGGAAGTCCAAGAAGTCAAGTTTTGTGTATTCCAAGTACATTAAATCTAGATGGATGTCTTTTGGGCGCTATTTTAAGTGCATTGAACTTAGTGAGCAGTCTTTTTATTGGATCAGATCAGGAGCTTTACTTATCCAAAATTGATGACCCACATGTGCATTTCATAGTAGAAATCCTGATCTTCAACTTTCATCAAGGGGTCATCTTCATTTGAATAGGTTATAATGTTCAAAATGGCCTAAACAGCTGCGGGACTAAAAACTGGACAATATAAATAAGATACATTGAACCTGGATGAAGCTCCTTGGATGTGCCAATATGCATTTAATTTAGGATAAACTTTTCATATTATTATTATGAATTCATGTACTTAATTTCCTATAAATAGTCCTTGTATTTGTAATTTGAAAATTCAGCTTTTGATGATATAAAATTTATATTTTCTCACTTGGAAAAGTGTGTGTTGAAATTCTCTGGAAAGAGGTTTCTAAATCAGGATTATCAAGGGCCTAAGCAACCCTTGTGGGTATCCATATACCAAGGTGCTTAGAAACGGGTTTTCTAAGTGTCGAGGTTTTATTCCAAGGTGCCTTCACACAGGTTGTGATTGTGTCGCGGAGCTTATTGATTCCATGGTGCCTTCACACAGGTTGTGATTGTGTCGCGGAGCTTATTGATTCCAAGGTGCCTCAACATAGGTTGTGGTTGTGTCAAGGACCTATTCCAAATACCTCAAATCCACGATCCTCAGTATTCATTAGATCCGAAGCCTTCCTCCGGGCGGTTTCGCATCAATGTCCTCAAATAATGACATCATGCACCTTTGGAATGTTTTTGGTGCATTACATAACCCAAAAGGCATGCGATTGTACGCAAAGGTTCCATAGGGACATGTGAAAGTTGTTTTCTCGCGGTCCTCAGGGGCAATATGGATCTAATAATAAACAGAATATCTATCTAAGAAACAATAAAACGCATGACCGCTTAATCTTTCTAACATCTGATCAATGAATGGTAGGGGAAATGATCTTTACGAGTTGCATCATTCAGCTTCCTGAAGTCAATGCAAACTCGATGTCCATTAATTAGTCTCACAGGGTTTAACTCATCAAACTCATTAGGTTGGACAGTGAATCCTCCTTTCTTGGGCACCACATGAATCGGGCTTACCCACTCACTGTCTGCTATCGGGAAAATGATTCCCATCTCCAACATCTTTATGATCTCTTCCTTAACAACATCCTTCAGTTGTGGTGTCAACCTTCTTTGTGGTTGTGCTACTGCTTTCTTTTCAGGATCTACAGAGATCTTATGCATGCATAATGATGGGCTTATTCCTCAATATATGCAATCGTCCACCCAAACGCTCCCTTATGCTCTCTCAGTACTCTTAAAATCTTCTCTTCCTCTAAAGGTGATAATAACGATGAAATTATGAGGGGAGGTTATCATCTAGTAAGTACATGTACTTCAGGTGAGATGGCAAAGGTTTCAATGTTAAGTTCCTTGGTGGTTCATCTAACGATGATCTTAACAGCTTACCAGTCAATTGTAAGTCAAAGAACTTGTGCCACGAAGGTCTATGAACGGTTCCTCCTAAATCCACAGAAGATATAGGTTCTATTTCTCGTACTTGACCTTCGCTACACCCAAGCCAGGTTTCCTCATAACTTTCTTCTTCTTTCAGGAGTAAAGTCTCAGCTACTTCAGGGTCTAGTGCCATTTGCTGATATAATTCTAAAAAAAGTCTATGGCATCTGGCATGTAGCATGCTTCTCCTTCATCTTGAGCATATCTCATTGAATTCATCACATTGAATACTACTTTGTCCTCATTCACTCTCAAAATCAGCTCACCCTTATGAACATCTATCAATGTTTTGCTCGTAGCTAGGAAAGGTCTTCCTAAGATCAGTGGAACATCGTGGTTAGCTTCCATGTCTAGCACCACAAAGTCTACAGGGAATACAAACTTATCAACTTTTACCAAAACATCCTCCACCACTCCACATGGTTGCTTTATTGACCTATCTGCTAATTGAAGGGTTATAGATGTTTTATTTAATTCCTCCATGCCTAAATTATGTAAGATGGAGAGTGGCATCAGATTGACACTGGCTCCAAGATCACACAATGCTTTATTTAGGCATACTCCTCCAATTGTGCATGGTATGAGGAAGCTTCCTTTTGGTATAGTCTCGTTAAGGCATATAGTCTCAAGGTCTAATAACTTCCTTTTGGTAGAGATTGCTTCTTTCAAGAATTTCGCATACTCTGGCATTCCGGCCAAAGCTTCTACCAAAGGTATATTGTTGAGAGGATTTTGCATCATTTAAACAAAAGAAAATTTATAAACCCATACTTAGATGCAAAACTAACTCCTAACCGGCCAAATACCGGGTAGTTGCTAGTATAGCGAGATAAGTAAGGGGTCGATCCACAGGGAATTGGGTTGTTGAATCTAACTTCATTAATCTTTCCAATTGTTACTACTAGTTATTACTAAACCTAAACTAAAGCGGAAAATAAACTGGACAGAGGATTATTAGTCCAAAGCCAGGAAGGACAAAAGTGATAAAAACGAAATAAAACTACCATCTATAAAACGAAATAAATGAACGAAGATGATCATGGTGGATAAACAATTGAACAAACAAAATCATCCTATCCAACAAATCCCTCTATCTCCTCTCCAAGATTATCTTATGCTGATTAACTAAAGATGTGGTTCACCTCACAAAGGTATGAATCCTACTTTCGTAGTAATTCGCCTATCAATCCCGTCATCTTTCGATCTATAGAGATTGACGCATACAAAACAAGGTGTAAGATCTTTCAATCTAATAACCTAGATAATTAACCTATCAACTTTCGTTATATCAAGGTTAAAAATCACATCTTTTCCATGGTGATCTACGGTTTAACATGACTCTCATCAAATTAAACATCAACAAGCAACGATCTTTCGATATGCATTGCAATGACAAATAAACATAGAAAAGATACACCTTTAGATAAAGATCATACAAACAAACTTAGATTAAAGAATAGAAAAACTCGATGAAAAGGGTTCAAAAGCTTGAACATGCTCAAATTTCAAAATCAAAGACAAAGAATAGCAAAAGAAACGAAATTAAAGCACCTAATCTAACCCGGATCACTTCGAGCACAAGGCTCGGGTGACCGCCTCAAGCTCCAAAAGAGTGGCTGCTCTTTGCTCTCCTTGTTGTGGAGGAGAAATTATGAATGTAAGTTGAATTGTGAATCTGAATGATTTGGGATCTGCTTGATATTTATAGGAAAACAATGGGCGAGACATTACGAACGCCAGGGTTTGAGCATTTGAACTCAGTTTGGTGTCCCGACGCCCGATTCTATTCTGGAACGCCAGCTCTGTTCTCGAAACGCCGCCTGGGCTTGAAACGCTTGATTCCACTTGTCTTTGAGTTGTACGCATTTGATCTTTGTCATTATCTCTTAACAACCCATCCTTATCCTTTGTAACAAACCTTATCTCTTGGATATTCTAGATCATTCATGACTTGCCCTCCAAGATCTTATCCATGACACTTGTCCATTCCAATCTTTAACACTTGTAAGCTCCTAATTAAACAATGAATGATTCCAAAATGTAATATAATTCCAAAATAATAATAAATCATCATTTAAGCACTAAATTTGATACATTTTGAAATTAACTCATTAAAAATATCATTTGCTCAATATTTAAATATGAATCTCGATTTCTATGAAAAACATAAGAATATGGGAAAATTGATATAAAATATATCGCTAAAAATCGTATAATTTGACCGAGAACAACTCCCCCACACTTAGCTTTTTGCTCGTCCCGAGCAAAACAAAACAAAATCAAGACTCGAGACGTATAAACATTTATGCAAATATAAAACATATTCAAGTCGTTTAGAGGTTCACCCAGTGTGTGTGTGCATAGCCATAATAAATTTCCACTAAAACCACACTTGAAATTGATTCAAGCAAAACTAGCTAACATCCCATTTAAATTAGAAATATAAAACGATTATAACATGCACCTCACAAAACATACATATTCGAAAAACAATAATAGGTAGTATTTAAAATATTTCCGACATACTTAGAGGATAATCCCTACAACATATCTTTCGATTTATCTTTGGGGATAAGATATCGATAACTATGTCTTATATTCAATTCATATCACTTCTCATCTAAGTTGATTTAATTATTTCTCATTTAAACACACATCGAAATGAGCTATTGCCCTCATAGTAGAATAGGACATTTCGAGATAATCCCTACCTACTCAAATCATAAGGCGACTTTCCACGATCGTCGTGAGCTTTTGGTCATCATAGTGGTATAGGACATTTGAGATAATGCCCTATCTCACTCCAATCATCAACCACTTTCGACATACTCAACTAATTCATTCATTAACTCAACTTTTCAAAAACAATAGTTACGTGTCACTTATCACATTCAAACTTCAAGATATTCACAATTATGACATACTTTTAATTCTAAATACAAACTATTAAAATTTTCAAAATTCATATGAAAGCAAAGAATCATGCGATAATCATAAAAATCTCCAATCAAATGGGCATAGCTTTAAATTATAGCTCATCATTTACTATGGCACGTGAAAAATAGTGTTGGGTGAAACATCTAAATTTACTAAATATGCAAAATAAAGCATCAATGATATAAACTCAAACATAGATATGCATTTGTTCACTTGGGACAAAACAAAAATTTGAAAAATTTAGCACTTTTTCATAGAAATATAATAGTATGGCAAATGAATGTAGATACCCATTCCTCTCCACACTTAAATTACAACATGTCCTCATGTTGTGCGAAATAAAGAACGGTTAAAGAAACTTAGCCGATTTCGTGATGATCCGAAGATTGGTCAAGAAGGATAGATAATCGACCAAGCGTTTCCGAGGCACGAGATGTCATAGTACTCCTCTCCGATTCACTTCCAAAGATAGCTTGACAAACCAAATGATAAATGTACTGCACCACTTGAAAAACATGGCGGATCTCGGGGATACGGGGAAAATCACAAGCAACAATAATAATACAAGCACATGGTATAATTGCTCAGATGGAAAAATCACCGCACAGTTAAAGCACAGGACATCTAAGCGTCAAATAAGCTACAGAAGCTTATAATACAAATAAGGCCCAACATGTGCATACAGGAATAATGATACATGGAATATTACAAAATAGTAGGGCTAGGTGCACTATATGAAAATGTATTACAATGCAGTCTACATGATATGCAATCTAATAAAAAATAATACTGACAGGCTCAGGCTGAGCAAGTTGGGAGGACAACTCTACAGTGACTACGGCCCGTGCAGAATCAGAAAAAAATGAGGTAGTATTACGGAAACCGACAGTTAACTACACTCAAGAAAAAGAAAAATAGAAAAACAATTCAACTAGATGACATGTAACTAAATGATATGCAAAAATAAAAGAAAATAAAAGAAAGAAAACTAGCCCACTCATTTGCAACACGACATGTATATAATAAACGTCTACCAAATAATGACAAAGTTCACGATAAACGATGATCTTTGTTCATTACATTCAGTGTAGGACGCGCTTTTAAGACTCATCAAAGGTGATAGCATTATGGAAAACCAACAATTAGCTATACTAAAATGGATATAACTCATATGACGCGATGGTAGCAACGGAAAGCCGACGGTAGCTACCCATATGAATTACAAAATTAACAAGGAAACACGAAAGTCTCAAAGCTTAAAAGATTCATCACGGCGGTATGTAGCATACGAAACCGACATTAGCTACTAAATAACAATAAAACGATTTATAGCATACGATAACCGATAATCACTATAACATGCCTAGATGAATCAAGTATATTATCCATTAGATTCAATTATTTAACATGGATCCGTAGATGGAACGATGTAAACATGCAAGTTCAGATCATCTACGTAACAACAATTAGCCACAGAAGCTCAAATTAAAGTATCCATATCAAATAAAGCATCAAAAATCAAGTTAAGAGAAATTCTGGAACCTGGACGCAGTGTTGGACGCCCGTCCAACCCTTTGAACGTGCGTTCTGAATGTCAAACGGGCGGTTTCCTGGAATTTGGCAATCGGGCGGCCGTTTGACCATCAACCGGCGTTCATCTGCAGGTTGTGACACGACGGGCGTTCACTATGCTTGGGCGCCCGTCCAAGCATCGAATTTGGACAATATGCGAGAGAAACACACCGCCTTCACTAGCTCAACAGATTATCAATCCAAAACCAACTATACATCATATACACACTACACAAAGCAAATTTCATCAAATTTTAGCACAGAGAGATTAGATTGGAAAACATATAATTCACGTTTCATAAATTGAGTAAAAAAACTTTTGCACATTCTTAACCCAACGGTTATCGAAACACGGCAAAAATAAAAACTCTCAATTCAATTAACGCTACTTTTATTGAAAGAAAAATAAATCGTAACAAAATAGAAGAATTAACTCAAGTAGATCCAACAAAACACCGATTCCCCGGCAACGGCGCCACTTTTGTTTGGAGGATTTTGCATCATTCAAAACAAACTAAATTTATAAAACCGATACTTACAATGCAAACTAACTCCTAACCGACCGAATATCGGGTAGTTGCTAGTACAGGAGGGTAAGTAAGGGTGTCGATCCACAGAGAGATGGTTTGATGAACACGTCTTATGTTTTAGATTTAAAAGCTAGCAATTGCATAGACAAAGAATCGAAGTTGATTCAAAGCTATGAAAGGATCGTTCGGACTGAAAGTTAAAACGCAGAGAAATTAAATTAACAGAGCAGAAAAATAAACTAAGGCTTAAATCTATGAAATTGATCAACAAGCAATTTGGAAAAAAGGCGGCAAACATTGGATCAACAATTTACTCAAAAATTAAAGGTGATCTTATAACGATTTACTGCGTTTCTTAAAAGAGGCGGGTCCACCTATTCTAAAGCAAAACGATCTAATCTCTCAAAACGTTCCATTCAATTAACAAGCAAGGTGTAAATCTCTCGATTTAATGACCTAAACAACAACTGAGCAACTCTCGTTTTAGCTAACAGTCGATTGTTCAATCAAAAAGCAAGGTGTTCTTAATTCACAGAATTTTCATTCAGGAAAACAATTAAGCATTCATCATCTCTCGATGTAAATGAAATTAAACCATAAAACGAGCTAAAATATCCGACCTCTATTGAAGAACACACAAGAAATCGTAATGAGAAAACCGTAATTAATAAGAAAATTGCATCCCCAATGCTGCCAAATTTGATTTAGCTATCCATAGAGTGAATGATTACAATGCTTGAAGAGAAATCCATGAAATCTAAGCTAAAAAGTGAATTGAATCTAAGAAACCCAGCCACCAAGAAGGCTTTTGGGACTTGTTTTGATCTCGAAATTTGATCTAAAAGGTTGTATATTCTATCCCCACCTACTGATTACATATGAGGTCTATTTATAGGAAAACTGAAATAATGAGACTATTTGCAGTTTGAACGCCATTTTGAAGGATGAAACGCCTGTTCGGTGTATGAAAAACGCTCGGTTGAATATTTGGGCGCCCGTTCAACTTGATACTACTCGACTTCCCAACTCTCTCGTTAGCTCAACGCCATTTTGCTTTTTTGGAACGCCTGTTCAACTTCCTCAGAATCGAATTCAGTTGAGATGCAACGGTTCTTCCCACTTGTTGATCCATAATTCATTCTCTTTCTTCTAACAACCTTGCTAACAACTTGATCTTATCTTTAATTGCTTCATTCCACCATTCCACCTCATCACCATTATCTATATTATGATTTAAAAATTGCAAGAACATAACATAGTCCAAAATAATGTGAAACTTATAATTAAAGCCCACTATTAAACCCATATTGCAATTAATTCATTTAAGAACAACTTTACTTATTAAATCTATTTTAAAGCTCAATTTCAATGCAATTTATATTAATATGGGGAATTTGATAAGAAAATTATCGTATAAATTTGTATAAATTCACCCTTAACAACTCCCCCACACTTAGCTTTTTGCTAGTCCCGAGCAAAACAAAACATCGCCCTGGTTCGAAGCCGAAAAGTAGATATAACCATACAATGCATAGTAAAGAAATTAGAAGCTCACCCTTATGTGTGTGTGAAAAAACCATATTAAACTTCCACTATCTCCAACTTGAATCAAGTTCAAGCAAAACTAGCTAATATCACAATTAGACTAAGTATAGATTACTTGTACCCTAGAAAACATCTTATGTCATGAAAAAGACAACGAAGGTATTCAGGACCTTTCCGACATACTTAGAGGATAGTCCCTGCAGCATATCTCTTAGTTTATACTGGGTATAAGGTATACGATAACTAAGCCTTGATCTTTATTTATTCTAATTTTCCAATTTGATTCCGTTTTCACTTTTTTATGCACATCAGAATAAGCTTTTGCTCGTCATAGCAGAATAGGACATTTCGTGATAATGCCCTAACTACCCAAATCATAAAGCAGCTTTTTCTGATTGTCGTGAGCTTTTGGTCATCATAGCAGAATAGGACATTTCGTGATAATGCCCTAACTCACTTCAATCATCGACCAGCTTCTGACACGGCTCTTTATATTATTTACTATTTTGCTTATACGAGATTTCTGGCTGGCAGCAGTTCTAAGCCATAAGCTATACAAACTTACTGAGCATAACACCTCAAGCAGAAACTTATTAATTCAAGACTATAGTCACGTTTTTACTTATCACATTCAAACTTTGAGATATTAACCGTATATCGTACTACAGTTCCAAATACTTAGCTATCATCAGTTCCATGACATTAACATAAGCACAGGGTACCAACAATCATTCGATCCTAACTGGTATCGCTTTAAAGGTTAGCTCATCATCTAATATGGCATGTGAAAAGTAATGTCGGGTGAGACATCTAACCTACTAGAAATATACATTATAAGGTATCTATTCTTATAATACCGAACATAGGCATGCATGCTTGGTCGGGACAAAACAAATTTTCAAATTTTAGCTTATTTTGCATGGAATCAAGAGAACATAAGTAAAGGTGATATAGACCATTCCCCTCCCCCACACTTGAATCACAACGTGTCCTCAAGTTGTGTCAAAAGGAGACAGTGAAGGGTACTTAGCTCTTTTTATCGAAGTTGGATATCGATGGTCAGGCCGTAGCATGAAAAATACCAACGATGTCCACATATGACGCATGAAGCACAAGAATAAAAAGGGCGGACTGTGCACCTGTAACACTTGAGAAACACAACAAGAAAAATCGAGGGGCGATGGGGGAACATGCATATAATAGAGATATAAAAGAGAAAGCAAAAGCATGGTGAAATCCCATCTAGCTAGATAGAAAACATATAATTAAGATAGAGGCATAGGTGAAATGATAAAACAAAGGAATACGGATCCTCTATGTATGAATAAAGTGCTATATAAGTTCACATAAAAGTATCCAAGTCAACTAATGGAAGAGGAGAAGTGGAAAAGATATAAATGTCTGTTTTGGAAAGGCTGAACGCCCGTTTGGGAAATGGGACGTCCGTTCGTAAAGTTAAAACAATGAGTAATGAAAAAATAAAAACAGAGCATTCCATGGAATCCAAAATCATCAAACAGAAGCAATAGATAGTCGAAAAGGCCTTCCAAAACCAGGCAAAAACTAGTGCAAATGAAATGAAATGTCAAGTAGGGGCAAAGTTGTAGAGAAAACAGAAAAAAAAAGGTGGAGACATGTCCATTACATCATCAAAGTTTTAAAAGAAAAAGAAACATCATCACAGCGCAATTTTGAAAACACCTAGACAAACAAACAGAAACGAAAAAGAAATCGAACAGCGCAAATAGAAAGAAAAAGATATCTAGGGTGCCTCCTAGTAGCGCTTCAGTTATTGTCGGTAGCTCGACAAACCGTTGAAACTCAAACCGGATCGGGCCATTTCACTTTTCCATTCGCCACATTATGCAAAGCGTGATTGTCAGGGTGACGGTAAACATAATGCATACCAGGAGTGAGTTTACGAAAAAACTGCCAAAAACGCTGAAGTGTCCTCGTGGTAGACGCCTTCTTCTTTTGTCTCTTCATTGATATCATTTCTCGATGCAACTTCTCCATATCCCAACTGCCGGCAAGGACCTCCTGCATGGTCTCAGGGCTACCTCCTTCGGAGAATAATTCGGGCGAAAATTCCTCAAAGTCTTTAACTTCTGGACTACAACATCCGAAAATATGGAGGAATTTAACAATCAAAGGTGCTTCTTTCGGTTGACCGATGTAGTGCTTACATCTTTGACCATTAACTTTGAAGGGTTGATCGCCGTAGCCGTTAAGCTCTAGAACACCTCCGGGAAAAATGTTGAGAATTTCGAAAGGTCCGGACCATCGTGTCCGTAACTTGCCAGGAAAAGATGTAGATTTAGAATTATATAATAAAAACAACTCTCCCACATGAAATTCTCTCTTTTTATCTTTGCATCGTGAAGGAGCTTCATTCTATCCTTGCTTATCCTGGAGCTCTCATAAGCTCGGAGTCTCGAACTCATTTAGCTCATGCATCTGCCAAGTCTGTGCTCACCACAAGCTTTGGAATCAAAATTCGTGAACCTCGTCGCCAAGATAAGCTTTATGCTCAAGTTCAACCGCGGATGACATGGCTTTCCATAAACCATTTGATATGGAGATGTACCCATAGGTGTCTTGTAAGTCTATCCTATAAGCCCATAGTACATCGTCCGATTTGAGACTCCAATCCGTCCGATGATCATTAACCGTCTTTTCTAAGATCTTCTTGATGCTCGTTATTACTACGCTCCACCGACTTTGGTCATAGGATGGTATGGTGTACCGGATTTATGCCTAACACCATATTTCTCTAATACTTTATCCAAAGGTCGATTACAAAAGTCGTCCCCCTCGCCGATTAAGGCTCTTGGGCAGCCAAACCTCGCAAAGATGTTTTTCTTTAAGAATTTCATAACCGTTTTATGGTCATTGTGAGGAGTGGTGATAGCCTCAACCCATTTAGACACATAGTCTACACAGACTAGGATGTATCTATTCCCGCATGAGGATGGGAATGGACCCATAAAGTCGATCCCCCAGACATCGAACACCTCACACTCTAGAATGGGTTGTAACGGCATATCATATCTTCTTGTCAGAGCACCGGTTCTCTGGCACCTATCACAGCCTTTTACAAAAGGCTTGGATCCTTAAAAATTGATGGCGGTAAAAACCAGATTGGAAAATCTTCGCAACGGTCTTCCAGGGACCGAAGTGGCCTCCAGTGGGACCATTATGACATTGTTCAACTATGTCCCGTTGCTCGGATTCAGGGACACACCGGCGAAGCAACCCATCTTTACAGATCTTAAAAAGATACGGTTCTTCCCAGACATAATACTTGAGATCAGAGAAGAATTTCTTCTTCTCCGATACGAAAACTCGGGATTCAGATACTGGGAATGGAGATAATTTATGATTGAAGAATACCACGGAATTTGAATCTTTTCTATCAACAAGCATAACACTTTCAAGAGGAAAGTATGCAGATCAATATCGTCGAGGGCATCCTCTTTCTCACTCAACAATCGCGAAACATGATCCGCTCATCGCGTTTTACTACCCCTTATATCTTTTATTTCTACATCAAACTCCTGTAGGGTGAGAATCCAACGTAGTAAGCGCGCGGTTTAGCGTCTTGCTTCTTCAACAAATAGCGCAGAGCAAAGATGATCTCATCGGCACTATAACTCTAGCTCCCAATAAGTAATCTGCGAATTTATCCATAGAAAACACAACCGCCAAAGCAGCTTCTTTTCCGTTGTGGTGTAGTCAACTTGTGCGGGTTTAGAGTATGACTCGCATAATAGATCGGTTGGAATTTTCCTTGCACTCGTTGACCTAAAACGCACCAACCGCATAGTTTGGAGCATTGCACATGAGTTCAAAAGGAAGATTCCAATCCTGGCGAGATCAAGATAGGAGCAGATATTAACTGACACTTAAGCATTTCAAATGCTTGTTTGCACTCGTCATCAAAATGAAATTCAACGTCACTACGAAGCAGGTTGGATAAAGGTTTAGCAATTTTGGAAAAGTCTTTGATAAATCGTCTGTAGAAACCCACATGTCCAAGAAAACCGCGTATCTCACGCACATTAGTTGGGAAGCTCATTTTCTCAATAGTTTCCACTTTCGCCTTATCCACCTCGATACCTTTGGATGAAATTTTATGGCCAAGAACGATACCTTCCTCAACCATGAAATGACATTTCTCCCAATTGAGGATGAGGTTCTTTTCACACATCTTTTCAAGCACTGATCAAGGTTCAGAAGACAATCATCGAAAGTTTGACCGAAAACCGAGAAATCGTCCATAAAAATTTCCATACATTTCTCCACGAGTCCGTCAAATATCGCCAACATACATCTTTGAAATGTAGCTGGGGCATTACAGAGACCAAATGGCATTCGCCTGTAGGCGAAAGTACCATAGGGACACGTGAAGGTGGTCTTCTCTTGGTCTTTCGGGTCAATGGGAATTTGAAAATAACCAGAGTAGCCATCTAGAAAACAGTAGAAAGCATGGCCGGCCAAACGCTCAAGCATTTGGTCAATGAAAGGAAGAGGAAAATGATCTTTCATTGTGACTTCGTTAAGCTTTCTATAATCAATGCAAACTCGATAACCAGTCACAAGTCTTATAGCAACCTCTTCTCCTTTTCATTTTTCTCAATTGTAATTCCCCTTTTTGGAACTACTTGAGTTGGCGACACCCAATCACCATGCTGCGATGGCATATATGATTCCCATATCTAACAACTTGATGATTTCTTTCTTGACAACCTCCTGCATATGAGGATTCAGCCTCCTTTACGGTTGTCTCACTTTTTTAGCTCCATCTTCTGTCTTGATTTTATGCATACAGATGTCCGGAGATATCCCCTTGATATCTCCGACTTGCCATCCAAAAGCATGCGCATTTTCTTTCAAGACGTTGATTAACTTTAATTCCTCGATCCGGGATAGTTTGGATGAAATGATGAGAGGAAGCTTGTTACCATCTTGTAAGAAGATATACTTTAAATGCTTCGGTAGCGGTTTCAACTCAAGGTCAATCGGAGGTTCTTCCAAACTAGACTTTAAAATTGTACTTTGCAGATTATCAGAGGAAAGCAACATAGCTTCTAATAAATCCACTTCCTCTGAAGGCGAAAGATTTTTATGCCTCGCAACTTCATCTTCAGTCTCGACTCCAAGCTCATTCAAATCTATCCTACCATATTGATTTAGATTATCGATCAAGCGTTTGTATTCAGAATCTACTGCAAGGACTTGCTCATCTAGAAAATTACTAAAATCATCAAATGATTCCTCGATAGAGTAGCCGGTTGGACATTCAGAAGGTCTTTTGATAGCTTTAGATACACTATAGCTCACTTCTTCATTTCCAACACGCAAAGTCACTTTAGCCCCATCATCACAATCGATAAGGGCTCTAGCAGTAGACAGAAAAGGTCGTCCAAGAATCAGGGGTGTATTGGGTTGTTGGATGTCTAGGACATACCAATCTACAGGGAAGGTAAATCGATCGACCTGTACCAACAAATCCTTTAAAATCCCTGTTGCTTTCTTGGATGATCTGTCTGCGAACTGAATACTCATAGTGGTAGGTTCCAAAAGATGGTCTAATTGGAGTTGTTGACACACATATAGAGGCATAAGACTAATTGAAGCTCCTAAATCACATAAAGAATTAGGGAAAATAAGACCTCCAATCTGCAAAGTAAGGACAAATCGTCCAGGATCACCTTTCTTAACAGGTACATCTTCATAACTCATCATGGAACATTCTTCACCAACCAACCTTTCCATGCCCTCTATTTCTTCTTAGACGAGACCACATCCTTTATAAATTTAGTATACTTGGGCATCTCAACCAACACGTCGATAATAATGGCAGTTAACTGGGTGTTTTTCAGGAGGTTGAGTACCTTCTCATATTTCTTGTCTTCACATAAAGGAATACTATTCTTTCTCGGAGGGAACGGAAGCTTCTTCAACTCGTCTTCTGAAAAGACTTTCTTAAGAGAGGAGCTCACGGCTTGGTCCTCAAGATCTTTCCATCTTACAGATTTTTCAACTCCTGTCCTCACGGGCTCATCCGCTTTCTCAATAGATTTCTCACTGCTCACAGGCGTGTCTGCTTTAGATCCTTCCGCCTCATCCCTCGGGGGATTAGTCTCACGAGTGCTCTTTATCGGATTGGGGAAATAGGCCTTCTCAACTCCCCCTCCTGCACTTCCACTGGCAGGAGGGGCTAGTGGTTTCCCTGGTTCTGTGGACCAGAGAGTTGAGTGCCGGATCTCAAGCTGATAGCATTAGTATCTTCTTGACTGTAGGAAGGAGATGGAACAAGAGCAGTACATTGACTCAGATTAGCTTGATTGACTTGACCACTTCCACTGGGGTTTTTCTCAGTAAAACTTGGCAAATGTCCAGGTGGCCTGGAAGCAAGCTGTTCAGCCAACTGTCCTAATTGTCTTTCGAGGTTCTTGATCGTCTTTGTTTGCTCTTCCAATCATATAACAATTTCATTTGGGATAGGAAATCCAGGGGGATTTTGAGAACTCTGACTAAAAGATTGATCGGGCTATTGCGAAGCGAGGTGAGTAGAATTGTTAGGCCAGTTTTGATTGAATCTTTGAGTGGACGTAGGAAAACCCGAAGATTGATTCTGATAGTTATTTGGGTTCCTATTGACGTTCTGAGAACCTAAGTTATACCTGGGAATTGCCTGGACCAGAATATTGATTCGGGAATCTTTGATTGGATTGGCCATAAAATGCATTGACTTCAGGATTTTGCCCATTCCTAGGACAAGCGGGAGACGTATGTCCTCACACAAAGAAAGTCGGCAAACTATCGGCGATATCTTGCCTCATGTTGGATAACATTGACTTGATAGTTAGGTGGAAATTGACATTGACCAAACTCATGGCCAACTTGATTGCAATTATCGCAAAACAGAACTTGGGCGTTTTGTTGAAGCTGATTCATAGACTGAGAATTCGAATTCGTGGAAAGATTAGCAACCTATTGTTGAAGTAAGGAAATCAATTGATTCTGCATATTTACTTCTTCGATTTTTGGTGCAGTGCTTGGATAGCTTGGTAAGAAGGAGCATAGTTATACTTTGCTATATCCTCAAACAACGCCCATCCTTCTTGTGGGGTCTTCTTGAAATGTCCCACCACTAGAGTCATGACCATTACTTTGGTCATCTCGGTCAAACCATCAGTAAAACGTATTAGCTTGCCTTTGCAAGTCTAATCCGTGATGGGGAATTTTTCGAGTAAAGATTTAAATCTCTTGAAAGCTTGAAGAAAGATTCATTGAAATTTCTTGAGTTAAAGTATAAATATCACTAAGACACCGAGCGAGTCTTAGATGGAGGAAAGTATTGACTTAAAAATTCCCTCTCAATTCCTCCCATGTTGTGATAGACTCAACGGGTAAAGAGTTGAACCATTCCTTGGCTTCACCTTTCAAGGAGAATGGAAACAGCTTGAGTTTAATGACATCCTCACCAACACCTTGTAACTTTGTAGTACCACAGATTTCAAGAAATGTATGGATATGGGTGTGAGGATTTTCAGATTGGTACCCATGAAAAATAGATGCATGTTGCATCATTTGAATCAGAGCAGGTTTAAGCTCAAATGTTGGAGCTGCAATGGCTGGTATGATAACTCCAGGATTAACTCTGACCATGCCTGGTCTGGCATAATCAGCTAGGGTTCTTGTATCGTCAGCCATCAAGAAGACAAACTCTTCAATTTCTTTCCGGAATTTCTCTTCCAAATTTTCTTCAACAATTTGGATACGAGAACGTATCCTTCGGCGATTGGGGCGAACTATAGATCGTTCGAGCTCAGGATCAAAGATAAGAGTGCCTTGTTTGCTCCGAGTTAACATAAACCGAAGTCAAACAAAAAGAAATGATAGATGAACGAAAGAGAAAAAAAACAGAAACAGAAAGATATCAGGGAAACTGAACGTTCGTTCTGCAATCCGGACGGGCGTTCAACACAGAACGCTGGTTTAGAAAATCAAACGAGCGTGCAGAACTAGAACGGGCGTTTACAAATTTTAAACGTTCGTTCAACCTGAACAGAGAGCAAAACAGCAGAAACAGAGCAGAAGAAACCCAGAAAAACCAATTTCGAAAACACCTAAATGCTTTCTTTATCACCTAAAACAGTAAGAACACAATCAAAAACAGCACCTCCCCGGCAACGGCGCCACTTTTGTTGAGAGGATTTTGCATCATTTAAACAAAAGAAAATTTATAAACCCATACTTAGATGCAAAACTAACTCCTAACCGGCCAAATACCGGGTAGTTGCTAGTATAGCGAGATAAGTAAGGGGTCGATCCACAGGGAATTGGGTTGTTGAATCTAACTTCATTAATCTTTCCAATTGTTACTACTAGTTATTACTAAACCTAAACTAAAGCGGAAAATAAAAATCGACAGAGGATTATTAGTCCAAAGCCAGGAAGGACAAAAGTGATAAAAAACGAAATAAAACTACCATCTATAAAACGAAATAAATGAACGAAGATGATCATGGTGGATAAACAATTGAACAAACAAAATCATCCTATCCAACAAATCCCTCTATCTCCTCTCCAAGATTATCTTATCTTTGATTAACTAAAGATGTGGTTCACCTCACAAAGGTATGAATCCTACTTTAGTAGTAATTACCTATCAATCCCGTCATCTTTCGATCTATAGAGATTGACGCATACAAAACAAGGTGTAAGATCTTTCAATCTAATAACCTAGATAATTAACCTATCAACTTTCGTTATATCAAGGTTAAAAAAATCACATCTTTTCCATGGTGATCTACGGTTTAACATGACTCTCATCAAATTAAACATCAACAAGCAACGATCTTTCGATATGCATTGCAATGACAAATAAACATAGAAAAGATACACCTTTAGATAAAGATCATACAAACAAACTTAGATTAAAGAATAGAAAAACCTGATGAAAAGGGTTCAAAAGCTTGAACATGCTCAGCCCCCAAAATCAGCACAGCAATAGCAAAAAGAAACGAAATTAAAGCACCTAATCTAACCCGGATCACCCGAGCACAAGGCTCGGGTGACCGGCCTTGAAGCTCCAAAAGAGTGGCTGCTGCTGCTCTCCTTGTTGTGGAGGAGAAATTATGAATGTAAGTTGAATTGTGAATATCTGAATGATTTGGGATCTGCTGATATTTATAGGAAAACAATGCGCACATTCGAGCGCCAGGTTTGAGCATTTGAACTCCGGTTTGGTGTCCCGAACGCCGCCTGTTCTCGAAACGCCGATTTTGGGCTTGAACGCCCGATTCCACATGTCTTGAGTTATACGCATTTGATCTTTGTCATTATCTCTTAACAACCCATCCTTATCCTTTGTAACAAACCTTATCTCTTGGATATTCTAGATCATTCATGACTTGCCCTCCAAGATCTTATCCATGACACTTGTCCATTCCAATCTTTAACACTTGTAAGCGCCTAATTAAACAATGAATGATTCCAAAATGTAATATAATTCCAAAATAATAATAAATCATCATTTAAGCACTAAATTTGATACATTTTGAAATTAACTCATTAAAAATATCATTTGCTCAATATTTAAATATGAATCTCGATTTCTATGAAAAACATAAGAATATGGGGAAAATTGATATAAAATATATCGCTAAAAATCGTATAATTTGACCGAGAACATATATTCACTTGCAACTTTTTAAACATCTCTATAAACTTCTTATAACGCACATCATCATTATTCGGCTTATATTTCCTAGGGGGATAAGCTAAAGTAGCAGGATTAATAGTTACAGTTCGTGAAGACTTACCTGGCCGATCGCTTTGCTTCTACTACACTGCTTTCTTTGAATTTTCGACTCCCGATTTACGGAGTAGAGTCCTGGGTTACCGGCCCCTGTTTTTCTCCAGATTCTGCTGTGTTCTACTGTTGACTGCTCTCTGATCCTTCCTGGACAGTTGGTATAACTGGTCCATGCAGTTCCTTTCTGCTTTTAGTCATGAATATCCTTCGGATTCTTCTCAGTATTACTTGGCAATCCTTCCGAGGACGGGCTTACACTTGTTCTGCAATCTGCCCTACTTGGTGCGACAGATTTTGCACCAAGGCTTCTTGATTGGTCAGTCTTGTATCATTCTTCTGACAATATGTGGTGTAGTTTGTATTCAGTTCAGTCATGGATTTAGTGAGTTGATTGACCGTGTCGGTCACAGTTGAGCTCATTTTATCCATGGCTGCTTCCCAACCACCGGACTTGTTGAATTGAGACATGAATCCACCAGCTTATCTCTGTCTCACTCCACCAGTTGAATCACTTTCTCTATACCCCCTAGCAGGGTCACTCAGTCTAAAACCAGGGTGGTCATGAGAACCTGGGCGATATCCGCCCCATAAGGATTTCCTTGCCTCCCATATAGTTCACGTCCTCGGTGTTGGTTGCTTCATATTTTGTACTTTCTACCTTGGCTATGCGATCTTGCATGCCATCTATCTTTTCATTCATCGCCATTAGCCGGTATAAGATCTTTTGAGAAGTATCTTCTCCAAATACGCCTTCAACTACTTTGGTATTCTCAACTTGATGCGTTCCCCATTGACTTGTAAGTGCGATTTGATCCAACTTCTCTTCGGCTTCTTCAGTGATAGAAACGCAAAACATCCGTTGCTTGATGCATCTACTCTCATTTGTTCACTTGGCCGCAATCCATGATAGAAACAATGCATTAAATGCGGGCAAAGTGATATCATGGTGAGGGCATCTCATCCATGCTTCCTTAAATCTTTCCCAAACTTCTTCAAACGTTTGGTGGGTTTTGTTTGAAGTTCATAATGTCTTGTCTCATCTGTAGTGACTTCCCAGGTGGGCAGTACTTATTCATAAACTTCTGCAACAAATCGGTCCAAGTTTGGATCGATCCAGGTGCTAGAGACAATAACCATATCTTCGCTTTGTCTTTTAGTGTGAATGGAAATAATTTCAACTTGATGTTGTCTTCAGGTACTCCTACTGGCTTAACCGTGCTGACTATTTCCAGAAAGTTGGTGACGTGTACACTAGGATCTTCATTCATTACTCCATGAAAGGTGGTGTAGTTAGTCACCATTTGTATCACATTTGCTTTCGGGTGAAATACCTCAGTTGCATCCTCAGGCTGAACAATTGCTGGCACGAATTGCTCAATCGTGGGCATTGCATAACTCTGTAGAGTTCTCCTATCTGCTTGTACCACAGCTCCTGCTCCATTCTGTCCATTCTGTATGTTCTGTGCCATGTTGATTTCTGTAACTTCCAAAGGTGGAATCTCTTCTTCCCTCTCGTTGTGATCTCCTTCGTGCGTACTCACGTCGTCCAGCAGCCTAACAAATCTCTCTCGAGTTTCCTTTCTCTTTTGTCTAGAAAAATTTTCAATCTCAGGTATGAATCTCTCGAGTTTGGCTGCTGAACTTCGTGTAACGTACTACAAGACACAAAAAGAAAATAAAAAGGTTAGTGACTTGCCTGCCGGGTCGTACACACACGCTGTGCACTCAAAAACACCGACTCGACTCATCGACAACTCTAAGTCGATGAAAATGATTACGCTAATCTTTGGGCCCTCGGTTTACCGCGGTATAGCCTCGGTAAACCGGATGCCATTTTTTTTTCCAGATTTTACAGAACTGACTCTGTAAGACTCCAATATAAACAGACAATAAAAACAGACTCAAATAAATAGTCTCAAATATATACAGAAAACTCAATCTTAAATAAAAAGTATTCTTGACACGAGTCCCCGGCAACGGCGCCAAAAATTTTGATCGCTTGCAAAGCACTTACTAGAAATAGGACTAGGTCTATCGTAGTAGTGTACTAGTGAGTCAAGGTCAATCCCACAAAGACTCGTAAGAACGTCTAATTATCAAGATTGAGCTTGTCACGATAATGGTGTACGACCAACTATAATATAGACAATAGTAAATTTGGTGCCTCAAACTAACAAGGTTATGCTTGTTCACATGAAGCAAAAATGAGTTTCTAATGTATTAGTTCAATTATGAGTAATTAGTTATTCCCCCCACACATGCAACAGGTCCTCCCCATTGATGAATATATTCATTGTTCACCTACTGGTACAACTCCTAACCCTATCTACTCCGACAATGGTAGTAGACAATCTATACATAAGCTACCCTCCTTAATTGGTCCTCAGAATAGCCCATACACATTAAAAACTAGAGTCATCGATATTGAGTGCTAACTCATACCGCAAAACCCGCCTAGACAAATTGCGACATTGATCAAAGACGTCTCAGGGTCCATTCTAGATAATGTCCAAACATAGCACTTCACTATTCGTATTTCATGCTAGTTTACGATGACATGCAAATAGTTGATCATGCTAAAATATGTAAATTAAATCTATCGATCAATGTAGCTGGTGCCGATTATCATGAATTAGTAATTTACTAGGTAATCAGATCTAGCGATATAGACCGTCGCAGATCTAAAGAACGCAACTACTTTCTCATGATTTCTTCACCAACGAATCAGATCTATAACATATGGGGTAAAATAAACTAACTACTACATAATTAAACTAAATAGGCAAATAAAAAACATACTAGTCGAATAGAACAACAATAGATCTACATCTTGGAAAAGACAGAAAATCATACCCTCGAAGACGTGCGTAGATCTCCCTCAGATCTCTCCCTAGGCGGCGACTCCGTCGTCTCTCCGACTAGAACTCATAAAATAAATAAAATAAAGAACAAAGAACTTTTATTGCATAATTTGCCTTGAATAATTTGGGTACATTGTGTTCTAAGGAGAAGCGTCTTATTTATAGCTATCTAAACCAACTTAGAAACATCTAGTTCTACCCCTCTTCCAAGAAAACACGTTTCGGAAGGATCTGGATCCTCGGTAAGTCGGCACCGCCTCCCGGGTTACCGGGGGTATTTTTGTCCTTTTTCTTCAGCCGACTCAGCTTGGAAGGTTCTGGAATACCCTAGGCCCATTCCTCTCGTCCAGTCCACTCCAGATTCGTCCATCATGCTCAGCCCAATATTCTGTATCCTGAAAGTTATCAAATAATACACAAAATAATATCGAAATAGGGGAAATAAACGCTAAGTGCAGATTTCTCGACTCACGAACCCGACATATGATATTCGACTCAAATGGTTCGTATTTATAGGTCGAAACGACTATTTTTAGCTCCTAATGGATAGAATGTTGATGCCGTAGAATAGACTATTTTAACCGTCATCATCACACACATAAGAACATCTAGCCAGATTAAAATGCGGTTATAGTGATAACGAAATAAGGAAAGTTTATCCCGACTATAAAGTGTTATAGTAATTAAATTAATATGACGGTATTTATTTATTATGAATAAATAAAATACAAGATATTAATTATATTATTTAATTAAAGAATATTCCGGATGCCAATTTATTGGCTATAGGGTGCAGGTGATACACTTGGATTGTGCAATTTAATTAATAAAATTATCATATATTAATATTGGATATTAATTGATTTTGGAAAATAGATTTATGGTAATAAGATAAAGATATTTAATATTAGATATTAGCAATATCTTAGATTTATTTAATAAAAGATGTTAAATTAAAATCGATAAATCAATCAAAGTGATTTTTCTTATATTATTAGGAAAATGTTTTCTCTCTCATTAATCTACTAGGAAGCTTCTCCTAATCAGATTAGGGGCTAAGGGGCGCCACTTTCACCTATAAAAGAAAGGGGTTGGCTAGCTCTTTTCTTACATCACAATTCTAAGAGACTAATAGTTCTTCTGAAAAATAGAGAGCTTCTTCTAGAGAGATTTAGAGAGAGAGAGCAACAGGATTTTTCTAGCAGCAATTCAAGGAGGATTCCAGTGAGGAGTTTGTGTGGATATCGATAGAGGCCGGACACGTGGACGGCTCACGCACACTACTACTCTCCTTTGATGTCAACGCATCGATCTATTAGATCAAGCAAGATAATCACCGTCAACTACCTAACGTGTTTATTGTATTAAACGAAGTCGATCTTGGGATCAAAAATCAATTTTTTATATTCCGCTGCGTAGACTAGTTGATTTCCTAACAGAGCTGCCTTTCTGCAGCTTTACGATCAGAGCCATCCAGAATAACAAGGCTCTCCTCTCCCTTTGATATGTACACTGTAAGGGGCTGGTCTACTCGTTCCCTTGAAGGCCCTCAGAAGCTTGAACGCCCTCAGTATTCACCTCAGGGTTCAAAGTGGAACCGTTGAAATACCAGCATCCTCGGTTCTTTCAGAGTCCAAGATCTTCTCACATTGCTCGACCTCGACCCCTCTTCAGTGGCATCAGCAAAGATGTCAGCAAAAGCAGCCACTGCAAAAGCATGAAAAAACAAGGTCACGACGAACACAGGGTAATATGCAAGTTAAATAGAAAACTAAGACAAAAAATAAAGTCCTACAGTTATTATACTCCTCTTGAGTAAACCTCTTGTACAGATTTGGCCCCGCATTGGCCAGCCGAGTAGCCTCGATCAACTCGGAAGAATAATCTTTTTTATCCAGAAATATACCAGAATTGGCAATTTCTTCTAATAGCTTATCCCCAACCCCTGTGGGGCATACGTCTGAAGGAATGGAGTTGGAATTCCATCTACCCCAACTCCGGATGTCCATCATGGCGAATGAAGAAGAAGTGGGACTTCCAGTTATGAATAGAAGACTTCCCCTTTGCAAGAATAGGGATTCCCCGCCGGTGGTCTGTTCGGCGGGGGAAGTAGTACCACCCAGCATAGTTCTTGACCTTCTTGTGCTGGTGGTAAGTTCGGAATAGCTCAACAAAGAACTCAGTATCCAAACACCTACACCAGATCACAAATCTTTTGATCGTCCTAACTCTATTGGGGGCAATCTGGGAAGATCCTAGGTTATAATACCTAAATACGGCTAAGAAGGCCGGACAGAAAGGAACTCTCTCAATCCTCACTCGAGTTGCTCCTTATAGACCATGCAGTACCCCTCCGGGGGCTGATAAGTATATCTATTTGGAATAGCCGGACGGTGAGGAGCATACCTCTCAAGATCGACCCCATACATGGTGCACATCCGGAAAATTTCTTCCTGGGTAAGGGAGCAATCTACTCCATGACTACCCAGGGCCGCTTTAGTGGCCATGTGGCATATTATGTTCTGGAAGAAATAGGAAAGGCCGGGAGGTGGTGGAGCCCGGAGTAAGTCGGTAAAGCGAGGATCAACGACTAGGTGCTCGAACCCTCTTCGGTGTATCAGAGGCAAATGGGCCGTTTTCAAAAAGAACCCTAAAATTAGAGGTTTCACTCTCAGATTCAGAATGAGACTCAAACAATCGTTCTATGGAACTATCAGTAGTAGGACAATCCCTCATTAACTAATAAAATCGTAATGAGGAGCAAAGGGGGAAAGGTTACTTAATTGTAAGAAATCGAAGAAGAATAGAGAGCAAATGATCTTATTGCGTCCAAGTTTAGATTTCATCAGCCGAATGAATGATGAAATTGTTGATATGATGGGTTATATACCCCAAACACAATATCGGGAAACGATCTCACTTCAGATGCGTGGACGAAAACGCCTCGTTTCCAAGGACGGTTATAACGGTGTTATAACCGCGCAGTCTACCACGTGTCAAGGTAAAGCCCTTAAAACTTTTCCTTAAAGAGCGAGCTCCTTTAGTCAAATCGGCGGACCACCGGACATCGAGGCGGATCTGGGGCTTATGGCGAGTCGGACCCACCTCTGCCACATGTCATCCATAGAGTGGCCAAGTCATTAATGAAGAAAGTCAACCAGCCATAAAGGCCATGAGCCTCAAGTCCAATTGAAGGAGCCGACCAGAACCCCAGGTAGGAAGTCAGCTCAGCCATCCTAGCTACCACCGTAGGTCGGCTCAGCAAGGATTGGAGGTCGGGTACGCAATTCGGGTCGGAGATGACCTAAGGAGGCTCGACCCAGGTCGGCCAGAGCTTCCTTATCCGATATTTAAACATGTTCCTATATTATAGGACAAACATGGAAATAATCTTAGGATGTTATGACATTGATCCTGTCATTTAAACACGCCCATAATTATCCCTAAATAATAGGGATCTACTCGTGATTATCCTTAGGGGTTAAGAATACGATTTCTTGTAGAACAAGGAAAGGGATGAGTCATCCACTATATAAACAACCCTGAGAACTACGTGAGGCTTCGATTCCAATCTGATCGTTGGATACGTAGGCAACTTAGAGGAAATAACTCTCAAGCTCAGTCTAAAAATCATCATAAACACCTCCTCTTTTATTTAATCGTTCTTGAATTTTATTGTCATAAAATGGAAAACGGCCCGGATAAATTAATAGAAGATTCCCAACATCGTCATGTTTTATCAATAATCAATGGATAAAAATGTATACTGAATGTATAGTGTAAATATAATCCTTATCTTTTGAGATCAAGCATCTGATTCATTACAGATATATGGCCTATCTTTTGAGATATATTTTTTGCTTCATTACAGATCAGATATAACCTAGTGTTCAAGTGCAGTCCATTTGTGGATTCCGAGTGCCATTCGGAGTTGAATGAATCCAGAACAAAATGTCAAACAAGTGGTGAGGAAAAGACAAAACAAAAAGGCATAATAAAGTCTATTAATGTCGTCCACCCACTTATTATGACTTTATTACTATTTTATTATGTATTATTGTATATTATTAAAAGGTGCAGTAATAACACTAAATATTCATTAATAACACTAATGTGGACGTCCTCTAACCGACAAAAAGGTTTCTCTCCTCATCCAAGTGAAATGATGCAGTCAATAACATATCGAGAACTACTAATCGCCCCCTCCCCCATCATGCATGTCAACCCCTCCCACAAATCTCTTTCCTATTTAATTTTTGCTTGTAATATTTTAAATTATGATAACCTTTTTTGTTAGTTTAATTTTTGAATAAATTATATGTTTTTGAAATATATTCAACGAAACCTATCAAATAAGCCCAATATTGAATACGGAATTATGTATTAAAAAAATGATTTTATCAGACCCGATATAATTCTCTTTATTAATATTTTTTTGTCCTTCATTTTTTATTGGTTGTCCTTCGTTTTTTTAACAAGCATATGAACAAGTATATCATTTTTTCAGTGCATATAATTCAGTCATCAACTAAATTATGTATGCTGAATTCGCTTAAATTTATTATATGTTTCTCTGAACACTCAATAAAAACAAATTAAAATCAAACTCCATTTAATTACAATCATGTACATAGAAATAATAAATAAACACATAAAATTAGTCTATATCTGCTCCAAATTGTAGTCCCGGTGGATCTACTTCCATTACATCATACCACAATTCAATATGTGCTTGATAATGATGAGCCCATTCGTTTGATTCGCCTGATGATTTCCAAACGGGTAATGAGGGTACAAGTAAACTTGCACGAAGTGATTTCCTTAAACAACCGATAGCAATATGTTTACGCTGGGCAACTGAATCAAGCGGGGATCTTAACGGCAAGTGAGTATAACGCGTAACATTCATACCCGAATGTATGCGAGACAACGTTGTACTGTTTGAAGCTATAACAACCCTGTTGGTATACCATCCATCCAATGATTATATGGTGCGGATTGTTCAAGCAATTAAGTCTTTCTAGTAGAACTGATGTCCAACCATGTTCAAAATAAAGGTTATCATACATGACCCAATTTTGTGTAATCTCTTGAATAAGGTTCAATCGTACTTGAGCCCATTCATCTTCGGAACCATGGAGTTGCGCAACTATCGCTCTGAATCCACAATGACCGTCAGCTCGGACGTCAACACAGTGGGAAATATAATGCTGATACTGCTGAGGAAATTCATGAAGGAGGTGATCCCTCCTATTTATCCCTTGCGATTTTGGAATAGGTCGATCCCATATTCAAAGTGGATCTTGAAAAGGAAGGTTTATGGCCGTTGTTCTCGCTTATCTCTTCTTGTAGTCGACCAATTTGTTCTGTGTTGTATCTTTGGGGTCGAATCAGTACAACGAGATGGATCCGTCATATCGAAAAACATGTCAATCATAGACTCTCGACTAGAGGGATCCATTTCATTTAATCTTTCAATATGCTGAGCTGCCCTGTCAGGTCGTACTCCCTCTTCAGTATGCTCGGGCGCTCGCATGGACAACGTACTCTAATGAATGTGGATAGCATTTTGTGGAATTGGCATGCCCGCAACACGATACTGTGCAATATCGTGAGTGTTAGGAAATCTATGCGGGAACGCAACGGAATTAAAAATTTATTTCCTTTTAACCAGGATCGACTTCGTTAAACAATAAACAAATAAGTAGTAGACGGTGAATACCTTTCTTGATATAAAAGATCGATGCTTTGACCGTCTAAGGAGAGTAGTGGTGCACGGAGCCGCCCAAGCGTTCGGCCTCAACCGCTAGTCCACACGAACAACCCGCCGGAATCCACCATTGGATTGCTACTAGAAAAACTCGGTTGCTAGATCGACCTTTTTTCTCTCTCAAATCTCTCTCTAAGAAGCTCTCAATTTTACACAAGAAACTGTTAGTCTCTTGGAATTGTTATGTGCAAAAGAGATGTTAGGATATCATTAATTTAATGCGCGCAGCGGAATTTAAAATTTTGATTTCCTTTTCTAGATCGTCTTCGTTTAATGCAATAAACACGTTAAGTAGTTTGACGGAATATACCTTGGATGATCTATAAGATCGTCGCTTTGACCGTCAACTGAGAGTAGTCCCGTGCGCAAGCCGTCCACGTGTCCGGCCTCTATCGTTGATCCACACGAACTCCTCGCCGGAATCCTCATTGGAATGCTATCAGAAAAATCCGGCAACTACTAGACCGGCCTTTTTCCCTCTCTCTAACTCTCTATAGTAAGCTCTCTATTTTACACAAAAACTATTAGCTCTTGGAATTGTGATGTACAAAAGAGCTAGCCAACCCCATTCTTATATAGGGTGAGAGGCGCCCCATGTCTCCCTAATCTGATTAGGAGAAGCTTCCTAGAAGATAGATGAAAAAGAAAAACCTTTTCTCAATAAAATAAAGAAAATCACTTTTTTATTATAATATCTTATATTAAATAAAAACTAAATATTGCCAATATCTTATATTGAATATATTTATCTTATTACCATAATTTTTTTTTTCCAAAATCAATTAATATCCAATATTAATATTATGGTAATCTTATTAATTAAAGTGCACAATCCATGTGTATCTTATACACTTATGTTCTGCGCCCCAAATGCCAATTTATTGGCTTCCGGAATATTCTTTAATTAATATAATTTATGTATAATTAATATCTTGTATTTTATTTATTCATAATAAATAAATACCACCATATTAATTTACCACTATAACCTTTATAGTCTAGAGATAAACTTTCCTTATTTGGTTATCAACTCTAACCTCATTTTAATCCGACTTGATGTTCATATGTGTGTGACCCGATAGGCTTCCGAATATGTTGGCCGTAGACACATAGTGCAAATTATGAAAATGTCCTTCATGCCTAACGATCACGAGATAGCGTCTAGCAACACACCGTCACCCCAAATCATCATAAGAGTCAAATGCAATGACTACTACCTTTCATGTGAAGTAGTTACCGTGTAACTTACAATCCTACCGCTGTAATAATATCCATACAATCGTATCTCGAGTGTCAATACATTAACGATCGTATCTTATAATCTGGATATCATGCTCTCTCGGAATAACACATTTACTCCCACTTTGCAAAGATTCTCGAGAGCTAGACATTCCTTATAAGAAGGCCATTTCGGATATTTAATCTCAATCATAGGATACGCGATTCCCGGACGACCAAACATGTATACTCCGCATGCTTCAATATCACACCCAATCACTACCGCATGATCGCCCCATGGATAGGGGAAATCTCAATAGTGTCAAAGCACTACAATCCACACCATAATTCCATGAAGACTCCGGTCCAAAGGATAATTACACAACCGCCACATAGTGTGACACTTAATGTAATTGGGTCAGTCTAACGTACTCATTCTCTAATACATGCCAACGTACAGTCCAAGTGTCTCTACACTTTGATAGACGAGATCTATCCCTACCTTCTATAAGATAGAAGACATGCAATACGTGCTAGTCTAATCATATTATCAATGTCCCATTTGACAATACATATGATTAGAGACATTTAAGTATCAAACTTGTTAAAGTGATTAGAGATCTCATCAACCATAGTCACTATCATGGTTTCTCTATCACAGTTTGACACTAGGGACGTTACTATCTATATACAACCAATAACATGAAGATAAACAATATATAATAATAAAAGTGCTTTTATTAATCATAATAAAGTTATTACATGAGCTAAAATAGACTTTAAACTACCCGACCCGGTCGGATCCAGTCCAGCCCGGTTGGGTTTAGGACACCTATTCAACAATCTCCCACTTGGCCTAAAGCCAATCACCCATATGCCTAAGCCCTTGCATGTGAACATGTTTCTCTTGCTTTGCTTGTGACAATGCCTTGGTTAACGGATCAGCTATGTTATAATCCGTGTGGACTTTCTCTATCTTTACATCTCCTTTGTCTACTATCTCTATAATCAAGTGATAGCACCGTGCACATGTTTAGACTTACGATGAGACCTTGGTTCCTTTGACTGAGATATCGCCCAATTGTTTTCATAGTACAGTGGCACTGGACCTTCAATGGAAGGAACCACACCAAGTTCAGTAATGAACTTCTTCATCCAAACTACTTCCATTGCCGCCTCCGAGGCTGCTATGTATTCGGCTTCCGTTGTAGAGTATTCAGTAGTCTCCTGCTTGGAACTCTTCCAGCTCACTGCTCCGTCGTTAAGCGTGAAAACAAATCCAGACTGTGACTTAAAGTCATCCTTGTCAGTTTGGAAACTGGCATCTGCGTAACCTCGTAATACTAAATCATCATTCCTGAAAACCAGGAACATATCCCTAGTACGTCTCATGTACTTGAGGATATTCTTGATCGCAACCAGTGACCATCCCCTGGGTTGGACTGGTACCTACTAGTCGTACTAAGAGGGTACAAGATATCTGATTAGTGCACAATATGGCATACATGATGGACCCGATTGCCGAAGCATAAGGGATCTTACTCATTTGTGCCCTTTCCTCCTCTGTCTTAGGACTCATTCTCTTTGACAGATAGACCCCATGTGACAAAGGCAACAATCCTTTCTTGGACTGCTCCATGTTGAATCTCTTCAGCATCTTGTCTATATAGGTGGATTGCGACAGACCAAGCAATCTCTTAGATCTATCTCTATAGATCTTGATTCCTAGAATATCGGCTGCTTCACCTAAGTCCTTCATTGAGAAGTTATTGGATAACCAAACTTTGACTGATTGTAACATAGGCACATCATTCCCTATGAGCAATATGTCGTCTACATAAAGCACTAAGAACACAATGGCACTCCCACTAACCTTCTTGTAAAGACAGCTGGGCTCCTCTTCGTTCTTGATGAAATCAAACTGTTTGATTATCTCATCAAAGTGAAGATTCAAACTGTTTGAATCTTTGCAGTTTACACACCATCCTGGTGTCATTGGTTGTGAAACCCTCAGGTTGTGTCATATACACTTCCACAGACAGGTTCTTATTAAGGAAAGCTGTTTTCACATCCATCTGCCAGATTTCGTAATCATGGTATGCTGCAATAGCGAGCCGAATTCTAACGGATTTTAACATGGCAACATGTGAAAAGGTTTCATCATAGTCAACTCATTGTCTTTCCTTAGAACCTTTTGCCACTAACCTAGCCTTGTAGGTAGTCACGCTGCCGTCCATGTCGATCTTTCTCTTAAAGACCCATTTCCACCCTATAGGAACTATTCCTTCGGGTGGATCAACTAAGTTCCAAACTTGGTTGCCTTTCATGGATTCCATTTCAGAATTCATGGCTTCTAGAAATTTCTCTTTGTCATGCCTTACTAGCACTTCCTCATAAGTTCTAGGGTCCTCATCTTCCATGAGATACACGCCAGTGTACTTTTCGGGTTCACGGAATTCTCTGGTGGATCTTCAAGGTGCTAGTGTGTCTGCGGTAGAGGTTGGCGTCATATCTGTGCGTGGCGTCTCCTCTACTTCCATCAACTGCCTGTTATCCGTAAGTGGTTCTTGAATTTCTTCAAGATCAATCTTACTCCCACTGACCCTATCCAGAATAAACTCTTTCTCCAAAAAGTGGCCAGTCCTGGAAACAAACACCTTTTGTTCCTCAGGGTGGTAAAATTGGTACCTCTAGTTTCTCTAGGATAACCCACAAATAGACATTTGTCAGATCTAGCCTCTAATTTGTCAGGCATCATCCGCTTCACGTAAGTCGGACAACCCCAAGGTTTAAGATATGCCTGACTCGGTTTTCTCTTATGCCATACTTCATATGGAGTAGAGTCAACCGTCTTTGATGGAACTCGGTTCAGTGTATAGGATGCGGTTTCTAGAGCATACCCCCAAAATATTTTTGGGAGAACTGTGTAGCTTATCATGGATCGCACCATGTCTAACAAAGTACGGTTCCTCCTCTCAGACACGCCATTCATCTGAGGCGTCCCTGGAGGGGTCCATTCAGGTAGAATCCCATTCCCCTTTAAATAACTTTGAAACTCTCCATCTAGGTATTCTCCACCTCGATCGGATCGAAGTGTTTCGATTTCATTACCTAGTTGTTTCTCCACTTCACTTCTGAATTCTTTGAACTTTTCAAAGGCCTCAGACTTATACTTCATTAAATATATATAACCATAGCGTGAATGGTCATCAATGAAAATGATAAAATAAGAGTATCCTCCTTTGGCTTGAATTGACATTGGGCCGCATACATTAGTATGTATGAGCTCAAGCAACTCTTTGGATCTTATCCCTTAGCCACTAAAAGGTGACTTTGTCATCTTTCCAAGAAAACAAGCTTCACATGTATAAAATGATTCATAATCGAAGTGACACAACATTCCATCTTTATGGAGTTTGGAAATGCGATTCTTATTTATATGGCCAAGTCTACAGTGCCATAAGTAGGATTCATTCAAGTCATTTGTTTTGTCTTTCTTGTTGTTTATATTAAGTACATCAACATTCACATCTAATATGTAGAGACCATTGCTTAGTATGCCAGTACCATAAAAAATTCCATCACATGAAAAAGAACAACATTTATTCTCAAACGTAAAGGAAAATCCATCAACATCCAATGCTGAAATAGAAATAATGCTCTTCGTAAGAGCAGGAACAAAATAACAGTTATTAAGTGCTAATACTAGCCCACTGGGCAATGAAAGAAAATAAACTCCTAAGGCCAGCACAGCAACACTTGCTCCATTCCCAACGCGTAAGTCCACCTCTCCTTTCCTCAGTTCTCTAGATCTTCTTAGTTCCTGCATATTCGTACAAATATGAGAACCACAACCAGTATCTAATACCCAGTGGTTAGACTTAGAAGAAGCAATATTAATCTCAATCATAAACATACCTGAAGTCGAGGCATCCGAATGCTTCTTCTTGGTACTCAAGAAGCCTTTGCGCTCTCCAATGTCCGGTCTCACCGCAATGGAAGCAAGCATCCTTGGATTTGTCTTTCGCTATCTTAGGCGTTGGCTTAGGTGCAGCCTTCGCCTTCTTGGACTTCTTTTGGGCTTTTGCCTTGCCCTTGCTAGAAGTGTCCAACAACACTTGCTTTCCCTTCCCCACAGTGCCCTCAGCTGTTTTCAACATGTTCAATAGCTCCGTAAGGGAGAAATCTATCTTGTTCATGTGATAATTCATCACGAACTGTGAGTATGAATCAGGTAGAGATTGCAGAATCAAGTCAATACTCAAATCTCATTCCAACTTGTGGCCAGCTTTCCAAGCCTCTCTATGTATTCGATAATTTTAAGCACGTGTGACCCCACAGCAGTCCCGGATGCCATCTTACAACCAAATAGGGTCTTCGAGACCTCGTACCTCTCAGTACGAGACTGAGAAGCATAAAGTTCCTTTAGGTGGACCATGATTGAGTAGGCGTCCATAGACTCATGCTGTTTCTGCAGTTCAGGTGTCATTGAAGCAAGCATGATACATGTAGCATCGATCTTGTCGAAAGGTTTTGTTATACTTCTCGACAACATCTGCGCAATTGAGCCCTCTCAAGGGGCTTTTCGGTAAGGCTTCGTCCAAGACATAGCCAATCTTCTCGTGCCTCAAAACGATTTTGAGGTTTCTTTCCCAATAGAGAAAAATTGGTTTCGTCAAGCTTATTGTCGATAATAAACTGAAGGTTCAATTTGTTTGACATTTTCTACAACAATAAATAAAGATAGAATAAGTAAAAGCTCATTTATTTAAAACCCTAAATTTGCACTTAAAATTTTATATGGTTTTACTCCCACTAGCCAACTATTCCCAATTGGATTTCAAGAATTTAATTAATTCTTTAGTGGTTGGGATCCCATCTAGTTATTTCAATTCCCGACGAGGGCCGATCAACCGAGATAATTTCAAAAGGTAGGTACTCCTACCAGTCGCATTGTATGCGGCTCCCAGTGGCCGACTAGTCAACTCTTTGACGTTTCACATCTTTATGTGATAGTCAACCCCTTGTCTCTAAAATCAGATGGTCCTGACGAGGGCCAATCACCGCAAGATTCTAGTCGGGTCATAACCCAAATATTCATGAGATCTCGTAACGATCATATCTCAATAATAACGATACCTGAGGTAGGTCAACTCCCGACGAGGGCCGATCAGTTGGATCCGAACAATGGCTCTTCACCGTCACTATAATATTGGGAGACAATTTTGGCTCGATTTTTATCGTGGAAATAATTTTAAATTAATTCACTTAATTAATTTCATTTATTTATGGTCTTATCTACTATGTGCATATTACTACGATATCATATAAAGTAAAACATACACAACATTCAGCGCACAAAGTAACCGGTATGATCATGGACTTTTCCTAGGTGCGGTTTCGAATACAAACTGACGAAACCGCAGGTCACAATCTAAGGGTAGCTGCAACCGCCAATAGGATCTTTATTGTTGTACGCCAATTGGTTCTTTATCTCTCTTTGGTCTTCATCTTCTTGCTCCATTCTTGTTACATAATAATCTATCTAATAAATAATTACACCCGCCGCACACGGGGGGGAGCTTGTGGGAATTGGATAAATGCAAAAAGTAAACTATGTCACTTTCTTCATAACGGCCTAGGACAATTTTGAAAAAAACCAACATAAAGAAAACATTCCCATCTATCATGTTGGTCGAGTCCATGATCAATCGGGATCCATATAATCACATTATATCTACACATCTAATCCATACAATTATATCTTATGAAAAAGATCAAATTATAATTTTTAACTACTTATGCGTCTTATTTTATCACATCAAATAATTATTTTACTTTTAATCAATTAAATGACTTAATCGAAAATAAAATTAACATTTAATTTTAAATCGATTCTATTTTCAATTTTATTAAATTTGAACTATTCAAAATTAAAATTAAAATTATAAGGTCTCCTTTTGTTTCTTTTCCTTTTGGTTCTTAACCAAAAGAGATGCCTTTGGTTTCCTAAACCAAAATGCATCTTCCTAAACCAAATTTGGTTTAGGTCTGGCCAATTTTCAAAATCAAAATTTTGAAAGTGGCCTAGGCCTAGGCCTTTTCCAAATAAAATATTTGAAAAGGGCCTAGTCCAATTCCAAATAAAAATTTGGAAAGGCCAATATTTTGGTTGATATGCCACTCTAGTTTCCCAATGGCCCAAACTATTTGAACCATTGGTTAGCCATATGACACACCTAAAGAAATGAGATATCAATGCACAATAAATATCACAAAACGAAAAAGATCGATCTCCCCTTTTGGAAGAGAGCTGCCGCCGCCGCCACCGTGGAGGAGGGGGCCCGCCGCCAGTCGGCCGAGCCCCTCATCGATGCCCCCCTTTTTTTGTTTTAAACATTTCACGAATCTAGATCTTGCATATATCGATTAATTACTATGCAATTAAATTGGGCTTATTGCTTAAACTCGAAGTCTGTCTCTGATACCACTGTTAGGAAATCATTAGTTTAACGCAGCGGAATTTAAAACTTTGATTTCCTTTTCTAGATCGTCTTCGTTTAATGCAATAAACACGTTAAGTAGTTTGACGGAATATACCTTGGATGATCTATAAGATCGTCGCTTTGACCGTCAACCGAGAGTAGTCTCGTGCGTAAGCCGTCCACGTGTCCGGCCTCTATCGTTGATCCACATGAACTCCTCACCGGAATCCTGCTTGGATTGCTATCAGAAAAATCCGGCTGCTAGACCGGCCTTTTTCCCTCTCTCTAACTCTCTATAGGAAGCTCCCTATTTTACAAAAGAATTATTAGATTTTGGAATTGTGATGTACAAAAGATCTAGCCAACCCCATTCTTATATAGGTTGAGAGGCGCCCCATGTCTCCCTAATCTGATTAGGAGAAGCTTCCTAGAAGATAGATGAAAGAGAAAAATATTTTCCCAAGAAAATAAGGAAAATCACCTAGATTGATTTATCTCTTTTATTATAATATCTTATATTAAATAAAAACTAAATATTGCCAATATCTTATATTGAATATATTTATCTTATTACCATAAATCTATTTTTCCAAAATCAATTAATATCCAATATTAATATTATGGTAATCTTATTAATTAAAACGCACAATCCAGGTACATCTTATACACCTGCGCCCCAAATGCTAATTTATTGGCTTCCAGAATATTCTTTAATTAATATAATTTATGTATAATTAATATCTTGTATTTTATCTATTCATAATAAATAAATACCACCATATTAATTTACCACTATAACCTTTATAGTCTAGAGAAACTTTCCTTATTTGGTTATCAACAATAACCACATTTTAATCCGACTCGATGTTTATATGTGTGTGACCCGATAGGCTTTCGAATATGTTGGCAGTAGACACAAAGTGAAAATTACGAAAATGCCCTTCATGCCTAACGATCACGGGATAACGTCTAACAACACACTGTGACCCCCAATCATCGGAAGAGTCAAATGCAATGACTACTACCTTTCATGTGAAGCAGTTACCGTGTAACTTACAATCCTACCGCCGTAATAATATCCATACGATCGTATCTCGAGTGTCAATACATTAACGATTGTATCTTATAATATGGATATCATGCTCTCTCGGAATAACATATTTACTCCCACTTTGCAAAGATTCTCGAGAGATAGACATTACTTATAAGAAGGCCATTTCGGATATTCAATCCTAATCATAGGATACGCGATTCAATCCCGGACAACAAAACATGTATACTCCGCATGCTTCAATATCACACCCAGTCACTACCGCATGATCGCCCCGTGGATAGGAGAAATCTCAATAGTGTCAAAGCATGACAATCCACACCGTGATGCCAAGAAGACTCCGGTCCAAAGGATAATTACACAACCGCCACATAGTGTGACACTTAATGTAAGTGGGTCGATCCTAACGACGCATTCTCTAATACACGCCCACGTGCACGGTCCCAAGTGTCTCTACACTTCGATAGACGAGATCTATCCCTACCTTTTATAAGATAGAAGACATCCAATACGTGCTAGTCTAATCATACTATCAATGTCCCATTTGACAGTACACACGACTAGAGACATTTAAGTATCAAACTTGTTAAAGTGATTAAAGATCTCATCAACCATAATCACTATCATGGTTTCTCTATCACAGTTTGACACTAGGGACGTTACTATATATATACAACCAATAACATAAATAAACAATATATAATAATAAAAAGTGCTTTTATTAATCGTAATAAAGTTATTACATGAGCTAAAATAGACTGTAAACGACCCAACCCGGTCGGATCCGGTCCAACCCGGTTGGCATTAGGACACCTATTCAACAAGAGCTAGCCCTTGCTTATATGGATTAGCCACTCTCAGTATGTGAGAGATGCAATAGCCACTCGTCGAATAGGACTCTTCTAAATCGCCACTAACCATGAAGTAACATTGTATTTCATACTGGGCGCTACTTGACCGGTGTTGTGCCATAAATGGCGCTTCACCGAAACCTATGGTATTTCCGGCGGTTCACAAAGATCTCGCAATATCCGCACATAGTATCTCATAAAGAGGTTAGGAAGTAGATGAACATCAAGATTTGGCTAGCCGTCGCCTCTACATAGTACTGTCATGGGTTCGTACATAGAGTCGGTGTGTAACGATCAGTATCGGACTGGCGCCCCTTTTAGATCCCAATCTGATTGGGAGAAGCTTCCTAGTAGATTGAGGAGAAAGAAAACATTTTCCTAATAAAATAAGGAAAATATATTTGATTGATTTATCTCATTTAATTTTATATCTCATATTAAATATTTCCAAGATATATATTGACAATATCTTATATTGAATATACCTTTATTATATTACCATAAATCAATTTACACATGTGTATATATATATATATATATATATATATGTATATTACAAATATAAATCTATGCATATACATTTTTCACAATTGTGCAGAAGCATATCCGATATGCATGTCACGTAAGTGATCATATATATATATATATATATATATATATTAATATCTTATTAATATATGGTAATACCATTAATTAAATTGCACAATCCAAGTGTATCTTATACACTCCAAAATTGAACCCCATATTGCCAACTAATTGGTATCCGGAATATTCTTTAATTAATATAATACTATGATTAACTTACAAATACATGTGTATCAATATACACAACATATTTCGACATACATATACATTATACGTATATTTAATTTATCAATATAATTAATATCGTGTATTATATTTATTCATAATAAATAAATACCACCATATTAATTTATCACTATAACACTTTATAGTCGAGATAAAACTTTCCTTATTTGGTTATCACTATAACTGCATTTTAATCCGGCTAGATGTTCTTATGTGTGTGACCCGATAGACTTCCGAATATGTTGGCCGTAGGCACAAAGTGTAAATTACGAAAATGCCCTTCATACCTAACGATCACGGAATAGCGTCTAGCAACACACCGTGACCCCCAATCATCGAAAGAGTCAAATGCAATAACTACTACCTTTCATGTGAAACAGTTACTGTGTAAATAGAATCCTATCACTGTAATAATATCCATACGGTCGTATCTCGTGTGTCAATACATTAACGACCGTATATTATAATCTTGATATCTAGCTCTCTCGAAATAACTCATTTACTTCCACTTAGCAAAGATTCACGAGAGTAAGACATTCCTTATAAGAAGACCCTTTCGGATATTTACTCATAATCAAAGGATACGCGATTTCCGGACGAACAACATGAATCCGACGCATGCTTCAGTATCACATCCAATCACTACCGCATGATCGCCCCATGGCTAGAGGAAACTTAAATAGTGTCAAAGCATGACCATCCACACCGTGATGTCATGAAGACTCCGGTCTCAAGATAATTACACAACTGCCACATAGTGCGACACTTAATAAAGTAAGTGGATCAGTCTAACGTACGCATTCTCTAATACACGTCCACGTGCAGTCCAAGTGTCTCTACACTTTGATAGACGAGATATATCCCTACCTTCAATAAGATAAAAGACATCTAATACGTGCTAGTCTAATCATACTATCAATGTCCCGTTTGATAGCATATACGACTAGAGACATTTAAATATCAAACTTTTCAACATGAGTCGAGATCTCATCAACCATAATCACTATCATGGTTTCTCCTTTACAGTTTGACACTAAGGACGTTATCATATATACAATCACAAATTGGTTCATATAAATGAACAGAATAAATAATAACAGAAAAGCCATTTAATATATGTATAAACATAAAGAAATAGTAGAAATGATCCGACCCGGTCCAACCCGATTGGATTTAAGACACTATTTCAAAAATCTCCCAATTGGCCTAAAACCAATCACTTGTACACACGAGACCAAGTTGAAACACAAGAATCTCATGCAATACTCGTAACCAACCCGAAGCGTGAACGGATCACCATCCGTGGGGACTCAGACTATCTTCATATCATGCTCCAAATGACCAAGCCAAAATGAACCGCCTCAACACACACATGAATCTCTAATGAGACCATGGTCCTTGCTTCAAGCAATGAAGCCACCACTATATCACCTATATAGTAAAGGTGGAAGAACCGCACTAGGTCTAGGAATGAACCTTTTAGATCCATGTACTTATCCCGCTGTGCCTCCAAGGCGTATACTGTGTTTTGGCCGAGTTGTAGAATCTCCAATGATTTCTAGCTATGAACATTTCCAGCCCACTGTATCACCTAATCAAAGTGACTGCAATCCCAGACCTTAGCTCCCATTATATCCTTAAGACTTTGGGTATACATCTGTATATCTACGTTTACTCGATTCCAAGTTTCAATAAACTAGGAACCCATCCTTAACACTTTTAAGGATATTCTCGACACTTACCAGAATCTCTTTCACACTTACATTTCAGGACTGACGTCCCATCATAGATATACCTCAAGAACACTGGCTAGCAGTATTCCTTGACGTGCTCTATGCTAAACTCATTTAGCATCTCATCTATGTGGGTGAACTGTGATAATCAAGCAGTATCCAAATCTATATTCTTATTTCCAAAATAAGAACTGCCATTCCAAGAGCTTTCATAAAGACCTTGAACTACCAACACTTATTGACTGTGAAATAGGGTGTTGATTCCAAGAAGGATATTCAACACCTTGCTCAAAAACTGTAGCACTCCCACTAACCTTTTCTGCTCATTAGGCATATCTTTCTTCTTGTTCAAATCAAACGCTTTTGATTATCAAAGTAAAGAACTTATACAGAGAAACTTGTTTGAGTACATAAATGGGTCTAATAAGCTTACACGTCACGTTACTGTCTATGAACATCAAGCCTTTGGCCCAACATTTTTCAACACTATCATATAGCCATGATACGTAGCTACAACAAGTATTATCTGAATAGATTTAAGCATAGCTGGTAGTATAAAGGTAATTACAAGGTTTTGGCCTCGTAACGCTTTAGCCATCAACTTAGCTTAATGGTAATCCATGTTACCATCCATGCCAGTCTTTCATAAAGACAAGCTACACCTTTTAGGGACATTCCTTTCAGGTAAGACATACTAGGTTCATAACCCGGTTGTCACACATAGAATCTGCTTCAAATACCTCCTAGACATATCCTTTAATCTTGCCTTTCAAGCATTCCTTCATAAGTCATGAGATCTTCATTCTTCAAGATGAACATACCAGTAGCCCTTGCAGACGTGTGGTCATCTGCAGATTCACATAGTACTTGTGTGCACTGAGCAGTGTCCTGAACCTCATCATTATGCGGCGCCTGCTCATGTTCCAATGGATGAATATCTATTTGTGGTTTCTCAAACTCTTTTGAGATTTCATTTACTCCCACTGTCTCTTTTGGAAGGGACACTCCTCTAGAAGATGGCATGTTTGGAGACAAACATTTTTGCTCCGCGGGTAGGTAAATGACATCTAGCGCACTTGCTAAGACATTCCACAAAGTTGCACATGCCATACTAGGCTCCAACCCTTTCAGAAATTGCCTGCTTACTAGAAGCATGACAACCCTAAATCATCGGGTAAGATGGATTTCATGTCATTATCCTTCATATCTGATATGGAGTTCATTGAACTTATTCTTTGGAACTTGTTAAGTATATGTATTGTATAAGGGCACTATCCCAAAACAGGAAAGGGATACATTGCATGGCTTACGTCACACCTTTATCGTATAGAGTGTTGTTTCCATTTTAGAAGCACAATCTGATTGAGTATCCAAAAATGGTATCCATCAATGGAGAATCTTATTCCTTTTCAGACATCTTCTGAGACACCCTTCAAGTATTAATTGCTTCAATCCAATTGAAGACTAATTCCTTAATAGCTCATCAATCTCATATTCATACTATCTCAAACTTTTGGGCTTTCCGAATTGTTGTAGTTCACTGAGTACATTCAACTATTTCTAAAAATAATCATAGAGATTAATAAACAATTATTTTTCGCATTAATTGTCACAAGCCAACAAACATCGGTATGTTTAGACTCTAGACAATTTTTCCAGAAATTATAACATTTTCATAAAAGGGTATTTTAGTCATCTTTAGGTAAGATACGTGTTACCCACATGATTCATAATCACATGGTTCAGACATCATCAGAATGATATTTGATTACACGTTTCTCTTCCAGAGAGTCAACATCTAGAACAACCACAAATATCAAGGATAACAGCAATTCAAACATTTGGTTGAGATTTGTCACCTATATCAACTATATAGTGACATCAATCTAGTATGTTAGATTCAGCGACCGTTCAACTTTATTGGAATAACATTTGTTCTTTATAATTGAAGATGTCTACTAAATCCTAACAAACAACTGAGCTTGTGTTCTTCATAAGAACCGGAACACAATAACATTTATTTAGTTCCTTTGTCAGTTTACTAGACTCAGAATACAAAACCAAAAAAGTTGCAATGTTTGCTTCACTTTCGTATCTTGGTGTATTCTGTATTTTAATCTTTTTTATTTAATCACACTCACAAGATATCATATATCTAAGAGTTGACTTGAACTTAGATAGATTTATCTCAGCATACTTGCTTAGAATAGAGACTTCGATAAGATCTCTTATTTCAAGCACATGCCCTAACTTTCCTTTTAATCCTCTAAGCACTCGTAAATATTTCTTAGTGTAGTCTTCATAAGACTTAAGAAAAATTCACAAGAGCTATGTCTTCAATTATCTTTCATAAAGAATATCTAAAGTTTATTAGATAGTTTATTTAACCTTTTGAATCATATTCAAAACATTAACTATTTAATTAACTTTCAAGCAATGATTAAAGAATTAAGTCGGTACTTAAATCTTATAATTTTGAAAACAACCTTTCCAAAATTCGATGTGGTCATTCTTATCCAACGTTTGAATTAATTATCATCGTATGACAGTATGATCATATTGGATTGTATCCAATATATGATTAATCCGTTGAAACTTATTTCAAGTGATTTAATTATATCATGAGCTTCCGCTTTCATTAATAATTAAATCCTTGGAGTACTCTATCAAATATGTAGTCTCCTTGTCTTTAACTACTATAACTTAGTTGCTTGTGTCATTGCTTATTTTAAAATGATTAAAATTACTTAACCATATTTGAAAACTTTTTTCAAAAATTTACGGTCATAATTTGGTTTTACTAATCGAGAATAAATATAAGAGTTTGATAAAAAAATTACAACTTAAAATAAAGATAAAAAAAGTGTTGTTGTTTATACATGCAAAATCAAAAATGGTCTTATAGTTTATGATTTTGCTCCCACTAGTCATCTACTCCCAATTGACTTTCAAGAATTTCCCAAATTCCTTAGTGGCCAAGATCTCATCTAGTCACCCCGATTCCCGAAATGGGCCAATCAACCGAGATAATTCGACATGTAGGTAATACTTTACAAATCACATCTCTATGCGACTCTTGGTGGTTGACCAGTCAACTCTTTGACACTTCACATCACTATGTGATAGCCAACCCCTTGTCTCTAAAATTAGACGGTCCTGACGTGGGCCAATCACCGCAAAACTTTAGTTAAGTCACAACGCAATATTCGTGAGATCTCTTACGATCATATCTCAATAATAACGATATACCCAAGGTAGGTCAACTCCCGACATGGGCTGATCAATTGGATCCGAACAAGGGCTCTTCATCGTCATTATAATATTGGGAGACAAAATTATGACTTAATTTTTGTTGTGGGAGAAATTTTAAATTAATTCACTTAAGTAATTTCAATTACGGTCTCATCAAATACATATCTATCTCTATAGACATACACCCTACACATTCATCTAGACTGTGCCTAGTCATGCATCTATCGTATCATATAAAATAAATACAATCACAAAATAAATAAATGCGTAAAGTAACCGGTATGATCATGGACCTTTCCTAAGTGCGGTTTCGAATAAAAACTGACGAAACCGCGGGTCACAATCTAAGGGTAGATGCAACCGCCAATAGGATCTTTAATGCGTCATCTCCAATGGGATCTTTATTCTTCATTCTTTGGTCTCCGTCTTCTGCTCCATTCTTGTTACATAATATTCTATCTAATAAAATAATTACACCTGCCGCACACGGGGGGAGCTAAAGGGAATGAGATAATACAGAAATAAACTAGGCCACGTTCTTCGTAACGGCCTAGGACAATATTTAAAGCAACGAAAAATAAATCATTCACATTTATCCTATTGGTCGAGTCCATGATCAATCAGGGTCCATATAATCATATTATATCTACACGATATCTAATTCATACAATAAAATCTTATGAAAAAGATAAAATTAAAAACTAACAACTTGCGTCTTAATTAATTGATTAACATTTAATCTATTAAATAATTTTATCTAATCAGTTAACTAATTAACATTTAATTAATTAATGGATTATAATCGAAATAAAATTAACAGTTAATTTTAAACGATTTCAATTTTAATTTTAATCAATTAGAACTATTCCAAAATTAAAATTAAGTCTCTTTTGTTTCTTTTCTTTTGAATCCTTATCAAAAGGGATGCATTTGGTTTCCTAAACCAAAATGCATCTCTCTTTGTTTCCTAAATAAAGTTAGGAAAGATCAATATTATTTTAATGCCGTGTGGCATCCTAATGGTCCAACTATTTGAACTATTAGTTAGTCATATGACACAACTAAACAAAGAAGATATCAATCACAACTATTAACCGTATTTTAATCCGGCTAGATGTTCTTATGTGTGTGACCCGATAGACTTCCGAATATGTTGGCCGTAGGAATAAAGTGCAAAATACGAAAATGCCCTTCATAGCTAACGATCACGAAATATCGTCTAGCAACACACCGTGACCCCCAATCATCAGAAGAGTCAAATGCAATGACTCACGCTTTCATGAAAACAATTACCGTGTAAATAAAATCCTATTGTTTGTAATAATATCCATACGGTCGTATCTCGAAAATGTCAATACATTAACGACCGTATCTTATAATCTGGATATCTAGCACTCTCGAAATAACTCAGTTACTTCCACTTTGCAAAGATTCACGAGAGTAAGACATTCCTTATAAGAAGGCCCTTTCGGATATTTACTCCTAATCAAAGGATATGCAATTTCCGGACGAGCAACATGAATCCGTTGCATGCTTCAGTATCACAACCAATCACAACCGCATGATCGCTGATAGCAAAATAACTAACCGCTAACATTAACCGACAGAGTATCGGGTCAACGGTAGTATAGTGGTCTCAAGGTCGAATCCACAGGGAGTAATGTCTAAGTACCAAAGTCGACTTAGAACTTAGTTCAGGTCAAAATAGTGGTAGAGAGATATTATACTAATGCAAAAGTAAAGATTATACTAATGAGTTTACTTCTAGGTATTAAAGGGTATAGTCGAACTATGATCCCACGAGCTACTTTTACCCCTAAGGAAGGACTTAACAGGGAGCGTGTCTTAACCGACCTACCTATCCAATGTAATTTAATGACATCCACGGGTGCCAACTTCTAATTCTAGCAATTAGACTGAACAACTCGATCTAACCACCCTATATGAAGTTAATTAATTCTCCCTTTAGAAAACCGATTAACCTAACATGATTAAGCTCTAGAGTCGCTCGAACAACGATGACAAACCTCTGTATTGGGTTTGGACCTAACAACTAGGCCGAATCTACGCAACGATCCTAAAACCCCTTATCCCACATCTCACTGCAAAATGCATCTATAAGTTTGATGTGTGTGACAGTGAACTAGGTGATCAATCTAATTCAAAGACGTTAAAATAAGTTTTAGGACGTGGATTAATCGTTTAAACAATAATTTACGCACTACACAACTCCCTATCTCATCCCTCTTAGGGTTTTCGCTCGCTTTCACATAATTCGACTACACATGAATTTAGCTACTCATAATTATGCTAATAACAGAATAAAGAATGGAAATTGAACTAAAAGCAATAAATAAAAGAAACATCATTACCATATAACTGCTGAAAATCTGATCCAGAAAGTATGAACAAATAGTTGCACCCAAAAAGTTGAATCTTTGATCTTGTAATGCAAAACTAAGCTATGAAAGATGTGTAGAATCAAAGGAAATTATCTAGGGAATCAAGGGATCGAAGGGTGTTTAATCTATGCTAAAATCGCCCCTAAATCGCCTAAGAAAAGTCTAAAGTCGGCGAAACATGCGTAGGGGCTGAATGAGCTGCGTATTTATAGATTAAGTCGAAATCTACTGATGTCGGTCCCGGACGCCCGTCTGGTCCATGTCAGACGCCCGTCCGCCTGGAAAATATGAAGATATTAGGGCTTCATCTTCATTGGACGGCCGTTCGCATTCCTCTGAACGCCCGTCTGGTAACTTATGACTTGAGGCTTTTCAACCCTGGGCGCTGTCACGTACTCGACGTCCGTCAGTGTTAAATGAGCCGTGAATCGGTGAGCCTACCCAAACGCCCGTCTGGGGTCTTTGGGACGCCCGTCCAGCCAAAAACATAACTTTCTGAATGAGTCTCAATGCTGTGGACGCCCGTCTGGAATGAGCAAACGCCCGTCTGATGTGGCCTTCCCGCAGACGCCCGTCTAAGGTATATCAAACGCCCGTCTGGCTTGTCCTCATCCCAAACTTGGCTTTTCTTCACTTTTTATGCTACATTCGGTCCACGATCATGTCTCATAGTCCAAAACATCGCCTTCCGGGTCCTCGAGTCACCTAAGTCCTGCAATAACATAGACAAACAAACACCACGCATAATTCCGCAAAGACAAAAGCGCTGGAAAAGAGTGAAATATCGCTAAAAAGGCGGAGTTTAGCATCGATATGACAGTTTAACTCCCCGTATATATAATTCCCGATATTACTCTCGACACGGTCTATATCTACCCAAAACATGCCAATAAGGTGATAAACGGGGGTTAAACTGCACACCAAAGTACAGTAAAGTTGACTCCCATCAACCACCCCACACTTAGCCTTTTCTCGTCCTCGAGTAAGTTAGGCGCTCTAAAACAGATCATGGGATCAACTTTACGACACATGCATAGCGCTCATGACATCAAGGCAAAAGTAAAGTAGACAATGAACGTACACCGCTTGACTCTATCGTACCCACAAAAACGTGTGTGTGATATAGACCGAGGATTACACTCAAAATGATCACCGGCTTTGAATACCGGCCAAATGACTACACGCAGCTCATACCGGGCTAGAATCTACACTAATCGAGGCAACCGAGGCTAAATACGGTCAAGTAGGACTTGAAGGGTTATAATGTCAGGCTCGGGACGGGGTTAATCGAAAGTAAATTTTGGGACTGGAGAAAGAAAAAAACACGAGTGAACCTAATCATTTCATGTATCCTTGCTTTGAAACCATACCAAACCACACCAAAATTCTTTCGATTCTTTCTGTACTAATTTATAGACAACCACAACCTTAACATCATACTCTTATTTACTCAAAACATCCTCCTTTGACTCCTTCTTTTTCAACTTTATTCAAACTTCTTCTCTCTCTTTTTTTTCTTTCATTCTTTTTCATTGCTTTTCATTTTTTTGCTCTTTTTTTTTCTCAACTTTATATTTTTCCTCGAACCAACAAGCCTCACAATAGATTCCTCGAGCTCCTCCCCTTCATTATATTAGCTCGTACCAACCAACTCCTCTCAAAACATGCACCATCTCCCACCCCACACTTGCTTCAGCAAGTGTGTCTAAAGTAACAATTAAGTCCACTCGTAGGGTGATCAAAAGGAACGTGACCAATAATAAAGCTCAGGGTTAGGATAATACAGGCTAAGTAACCAAACAGCTCATTTCGGACGGTGGTCAGACCGTCCTATCAAGGCTTAGAGGGGTTACGAGGGCATAATGTTGGGATTTTGGCTTATTTGGCTCTGGCTAAGTCAAAGAAGCGCCATAACTCTCATCCCGTATACGACCTAGGTCAACCTTTCTATTTCGCCTCGAAACTAGTGGTATAAGTGTGTATAGCAACCAGACTAAGTACAACCAAGGTCTACGAGCATTAAAAGGGGTTCGTATCATGACAAAATAAAATCGCCCGGCATACATTACTCATCTACTAAGACATCTACCAAATCCATCTTGAGAAACATGCATATAACGCGGTGTCAAATCATGAAAAGTTTTAAAACTTTAAGCCACGAATCGACTTTCAAAACGGACATTAACTAAGCATATCACAATTAATGGCATATTTATCAATCGAAACAATAAAGCTAAGTCGTATCCACCCCCTTTGAATGAAGCACTGTCCTCAGTGTGTGAATGAGATAGAAAAGGAGACTTAGCTTTAGACCCGGCAGAAAGGCGCTATCGAATCCCATAACAGCCGTGAGAAAACACGAACCCAATCCATATTCCAAACAAAAACAACCACAACAAAGCATGCACTGGACATGGTCCACGTGCCAAGGCATGCAATAGGGATATGGGGTATAAAATGTAGAAGGCCTTGTCACGTCAGAAAACTCGATAGGCAATATATATAGCACATCACATAATAGCTTTAGATGGAAAAATCACCCACACGGGTAAAGCACAGAACATCTAAGCATCAAATATAAGGCCATAGAGGCACACTCATCATAGAAAGCATCACACGTGCATACATATCATAGTCAAGGCATAAATTCATATAAGAGCACATAGGCGGATATTCCTAGATTCCTTTCAATTCCGCACAGTTTTATTAAGGTGGGGTTGCCTCCCCCCAAGCGCCTTTGTTTTACGTCGTTGGCTCGACTGGGTGACGCTTAACAAACTCAAATCATAAACGAATCAAACAGACACTCAGCACATATCATGTAAGCTCATAGCAAGTCAACCAAATTCTGTATTCATCATTTTAAACATGCTCGTAGATATCCCAAGGGCAATCATTAGTGAACGGCTTACCTCTTGCAACTTGCGCTGCTGTCTCCTGCCACCTCACACTTTCTTTCTTTTCCGGTTTTTTAGATCGCTTCCCTTTTGGTTTCTTCTGATCAGGCGGTTTATCAATCCGCACTTTTCCCAGCTTGGGGAGCACCGGTGCAACGGGCGATCTCGATTTACTCTTTGTTTCGATCTTTCCCTGATCGACGACCTCTCGTACTTTCACCGCGTCTCCTTTCAACGAACTCTGACTGTCCTGCAAGTCAGTACGCACCACAACACAAGAAAACAAAGATTTTGTGTATGAACATTCATCAGCTATAGCTTGACGACCTCTATTCTTGTAGACATTTAAACGCTCTCTCTCGCCCGCAACTCCAAACGAAATATCTCCACTTTTTACTCCTATCTGAGCATCACTAGTGGTCAAAAAGGGACGACCTAACAGGACAGAGGTCCTAGAGTCCATCTCCATGTCAAGAATCACAAAATCCACAGAAACACGAACTTGCCTACAGAACTAGCACATCTTGACTACCCCCAATGGTTTCCTCTCCGACCTATCGACCATTTGTAGGTCATTCCGTGAGCTCTAAATCACCTAACCCTAAATTTTCATATAAAGCCTTAGGCATCAAGCTCACAGAAGCTCCTAAATCACATAAAACATTCTCAATTACAGTATTGCCTATGGTGATAGGAATGGTGAAACATCCTCTATCTCTCATCTTAGGGGGGATTTTACTATCATAAACTGCTGAACACTCCTCCCTCAGCTTAACTATCTTACCCATTTTCTCTCGACTTGTCAACATCCCTTTCAAACATTTAAAATACTCAGGCACACTAGCAATTGCCTCTAACAAGGGAACATTGATCTCTACCTTCCTAAGAATGTCGAGGAACCTATGCTGATTTTCAGTAAGAACTGGCTTCTTAAGGCCTTTAGGTGGGTAAGGCAACGTATTCTCATCAAAATCAGGAGGGGAGGGGGCATAAAATCATGCTTACCTCGAGCTTTTGGCCTTGGAGGCCCAGATGTAGCTTCCCATCTCATTGCTGGCTTGCTCGGTTCCTCCTCTTTTATATCCAAAACTATGAAATCCCGCTTCTCCATTGCTTCAGCTCTCTTAGATTGAGCTGCTTGCTCTCTCTCAGCTTCCATTGCCCTCTCTTTCCTAGCAATCGCGAGATCTCTCTTGGCAGCAGCTAACTGTCTTCTCATAGCTTCCAACTCGCCCCCATTATATTCCTCTCTGTTGCATTGCCTCATCCTCCTCTTTATCCAAATATTTCTCCCCGCTTCAACCCCTCTCTTGGTGGTCCACTCTCAACTCTCTACCACTTCTAGTGAATATTGCATTCACTTGCCTCGGTTCTCGCTCGGCGTCACTCAAATTCTTCTTGATTGTGTTCGTGATTTGCCCAACTTGGGTTTCCGACTCGAATGGCGGAGTGAGTGGCCACTTTTGCTCAACAAATTTTTATTCAATTCGAAACAGATCCTATCCAATCTTTCCAGGATTATCTCAATGGACGTTTTACGAGCACCAGAATTGTTCATTTGTTGAGTGTTTTGGTTGTTCTGGTGCAGATGGGAATTCGGATGCTGATAGATGCCAGAATTTGTGTTTCTGAGTGGCTGATTTGCTTGCTGATTACCCTGCCGCCCCCCGATTACGATTCCACCTTGACTCGCCCCATTACGATTCTGCGATTCTTGTGTTTGAGATTGCTGATTCTGATTATTCTGATAGCTACCTTGGTTCTGATTTTGGTATGAATTCTGATTCTGGGATTCTGCTTCCAATATTGGTTATTTGGGCTTTGGTTCTGCATGAACCCTTGGTTCTGATTGTTATTGTTTCGATTCCAATTCTGACCATGTTGGTTCTGATTCCAGTTACCCCCATTACCTTGTCCAATATAGCTCACATTGTACTGCTGCTGCTCTTCCATGCCATACTGCATCTTCTTGCCTCTCTGCTTGGTTATCAAAATTTGAATTCCATTCTTTGTTGGCCAAAATTTTGTTGATTATTCTTTACATGACCCATTGCACACACATTCTGTTGCTGTTGTGGAGGCAACTGTTGTTGGTAAGTGGACTTCTTTAGTGAAGTACATTGCAAAGCGGAATGGCCACCCCCACACATTTGGCATTGTAATGCCGCCTTTCTCTCTGCCTCCATCCTCTCCATCATTAGTGACATCGTTTGCATCTTCTCGTGCAATGCTTGCTCTCTATCCAAATCATCTTTCAATGACTTTACAATTTCCAAAGGCGCTTTCTTGTTCTTTCTTGTAGAGCCCCACTGCCCTTCTCTATCTGCCGCATTCTCTATCTGTCTCATCGCTTGTTCTGGCGGCAGATTCATAATATCTCCGCCGCTTGCGGCATTCAAATTATTTTGGTCCATCGGTTCTAAAGCCTGAATAATATAATAACTTGCTCCACCGTGAGAAAAACCGTGAGGAGGGCATCTCTTCAGTAGACCCCTAAATCTCTCATAAGTCTCTTTTAATGTCTCTCCTCGAGACCGTCAAACGAAGAGATTTTTTCTTTCAGATCCAAAATCTTTGCTGGAGGAAGTATTTTTTCAGAAACACTCTCGCTACATCTGCCTAGGTATGCAATGAATCATTGGGTAATGAATCAAACCAATCCTTTGTGGCTCCTCTCAATGCAAACGGAAAAACAATTAGCTTCACCGCCTCGTCACTCACCCGTTATATCTCATTGTCCCACAAATTTGAAGAAAATGATCTAGAAAATTCGTTTGGGTTTTCAGTCGACTTCCCGTAGAACAGGGCATGTTCCCCCAACATATTCAGAATGTTCTGCTTGATGTCCAAGTTATTCGCATTAATTGGGGGCACTCTAATCGGATTGTGCCCTATAACTTCCTAAGAGTAGTAGTGACGTAATCTCAAAGAAACCCTCGGTCGCTATACCTGCTTGAGCCATCTGTGGCTGATAATCCTGTTGTTGCTGCTGTTGATAATACTACTGCATTGGTGGTTGCTGATTATATGGGTTTTGGAACCCCTATTGATTTCCTTGATTCTCTAGCATCTGCAGTACTCGATTTACCGTCTCTTGGTCTAATTCGGGTCCGAAGTTCTACGATTCGGTATTTTGTCCTCCTCTGTAGTGTCCAATCCATGTCCTCTGATTAAGCTGTGGGGTTCTCAACTGACGCAACACTGTGTTGTCCTCTCTTAACGGTTCATGACGAGGGGTCCTCGGTGGAGTATGCAATGGTAATGTTGTGTTACCACCATTGGTGTCTGAGGTTTGCCCTTGTACATTGTGCTCGATTAAGGGCTCTTTGCCATCCCTATGATTTGGTGAATCCTCCATTCCCTCTGAGGATTCTGAAAGTGAGGGTAAGCTTTCTACTGTCCCTTCTTCTTCGAACAAAGGGTTCGGACTAGCAACTAGAAGTTCTCCTCGGCGTTGACTATTTCTATGACGTGCAAAAACTTCAATTTCTTCTATTGGCTCGATAAGTGGTTCTTTGGAGCATCCGGTCATTCACTGACAAACAAGAAACAACAAGAAAACAAAATAAAAATGACCTAAGCCCAAGCTTTCGGTCAACTTACAAGATATCAAACGTTACTCCCCGGCAACGGCGCCAAAATTCTTGATAGCAAAATAACTAACCGCTAACTTTAACCGACAGAATATCGGGTTAACGGTAGTATAGTGGTCTCAAGGTCGAATCCACAGGGAGTAATGTCTAAGTACCAAAGTCGACTTAGAACTTAGTTCAGGTCAAAATAGTGGTAGAGAGATATTATACTAATGCAAAAGTATAGATTATACTAATGAGTTTACTTCTAGGTATTAAAGGGTATAGTCGAACTATGATCCCACTAGCTACTTTTACCCCTAAGGAAGGACTTAAGAGGGAGCGTGTCTTAACCGACCTACCTATCCAATGTAATTTAACGACATCCACGGGTGCCAACTCCTAATTCTAGCGATTAGACTGAACAACTCGATCTAACCACCTTATGTGAAGTTAATTAATTCTCCCTTTAGAAAACCGATTAACCTAACATGATTAATCTCTAGAGTCGCTCAAACAACGATGACAAACCTCTGTATTGGGTTCGGACCTAACAACTAGGCCGAATCTACGCAACGATCCTAAAACCCATTATCCCACATCTCACTGCAAAATGCATCTATAAGTTTGATGTGTGTGACAGTGAACTAGGTGATCAATCTAATTCAAAGACGTTAAAATAAGTTTTAGGACGTGGATTAATCGTTTAAACAATAATTTACGCACTACACAACTCCCCCTCTCATCCCCCATAGGGTTTTCGCTCGCTTTCACACAATTCGACTACACATGAATTTAGCTACTCATAATTATGCTAATAACAGAATAAAGAATGGAAATTGAACTAAAAGCAATAAATAAAAGAAACATCATTACCATATAACTGCTGAAAATCTGATCCAGAAAGTATGAACAAATAGTTGCACCCAAAAAGTTGAATCTTTGATCTTGTAATGCAAAACTAAGCTATGAAAGATGTGTAGAATCAAAGGAAATTATCTAGGGAATCAAGGGATCGAAGGGTGTTTAATCTATGCTAAAATCGCCCCTAAATCACCTAAGAAAAGTCTAAAGTCGGCGAAACATGCGTAGGGGCTGAATGAGCTGCGTATTTATAGATTAGGTCGAAATCTGCTGTTGTCGGTCCCGGACGCCCGTCTGGTCCATGTCAGACGCCCATCCGCCTGGAAAATATGAAGATATTAAGGCTTCGTCTTCATTGGACGGGCATTCGCATTCCTCTGGACGCCCGTCTGGTAACTTATGACTTGAGGCTTTTCGACCCCTGGACGCTCGTCTGTAAACCTGGACGTCCGTCTGTGTTAAATGAAGCTTAAGTGAATTGGTGAGCCTACCCAAACGCCCGTCTGGGGTCTTTTGACGCCCGCCCACCCAAAAACATAACTTTCGAATGAGTGTCAATCTTTGTGGACGCCCGTCTGGAATGAGCAAACACCCGTCTGATGTGGCCTTCCCGCAGACGCCCGTCTAAGGTATATCAAACGCCCGTCTGGCTTGTCCTCATCCCAAACTTGGCTTTTCTTCACTTTTTATGCTACATTCGGGCCACAATCACGTCTTATAGTCCAAAACATCGTCTTCCGGGTCCTCGAGTCACCTAAGTCCTGCAATAACATAGACAAACAAACACCACGCATAATTCCGTAAGACAAAAGCGCTCGGAAAGAGTGAAATATCGCTAAAAAGGCGGAGTTTACCATCGATATGACAGTTTAACTCCCCGTATATATAATTCCCGATATTACTCTCGACACGGTATATATCTACCCAAAACATGCCAATAAGGTGATAAACGGGGGTTAAACTGCACACCAAAGTACAGTAAAGTTGACTCCCATCAACCGCCCCATGGCTAAAGGAAACCTAAATAGTATCAAAGCATGACCATCCACACTGTGATGTCATGAAGACTCCGGTCTTAGGATAATTACACTACTGCCACATAGTGCGACATTTAATAAAGTAAGTGGGTCAGTCTAACGTATGCATTCTCTAATATACGTCCACGTATAGTCCAAGTGTCTCAACACTTTGATAGAGGAGATCTATCCATACCTTCAATAAGATAAAAGACATCTAATACGTGCTAGTCTAATCGTACTATCAATGCCCTGTTTGATAGCACATACGACTAGAGACATTTAAGTATCAAACCTTTTAACGTGAGTCGAGATCTCATCAACCATAATCACTATCATGGTTTCTCTTTCACAGTTTGACACTAAGGACGTTATCATATATACAATCACAAATTGGTTCATATAAATGAACAGAATATATAATAACAGAAAAGCCATTTAATATATGTATAAACATAAAGAAATAGTAGAAATGATCCAACCCGATTGGGTTTAGGGCACTATTTCAACAGTGAGCGCATGGCAATCCGTGTGTCAATTTGATCTTACAATTGCAACTGTCTCCTTCGTAGAGGCATTGGTTATCAGCGCATTTTATCTGCTTATCGATCAACTTCATTGCATCTAATGAAATGCAAAATCTGATTTCACTATAAATGGCTTCACGTATATGTCGATGTCTTGGAATGTTTAGAGATTTTTGGAATGACTTTTGAATATCCCCAAATTGAATAGTCAACATCTTTTCTATTTTCTGAAAGTATGTTGAAAGCGATGCCGAAGTTTCCCCGAAGTGTCGTTTGAGTCTCGCATACGCAGACTCCACTCTGTAATTTAATAATACACTGTGTTAAATAGGGAAGGTACATACAATATTCTTTAGAGTATTATAATGAATAAATAGTGGCCATAGGAATTACCTTTGACTTGAATGCCTCCCGAGGTGCATAAATTTGTCTACACACGCATCAACAAACTGCTCCTTGTAAGGACATAACCATGTATCCCAAAGGTATCTTGTGGCATTGCAATATTCTGAAAACTCCCTGCACATGGCATTCCACCTCAAATTCAAAGTCACCGGTGTCGGTGAATGAATAACCGAGTGCCATGCATTGTGAAATTCTTTCCATCTTGTACCAAGCATAGGCCTGCACTTCTTCATTACGCGCTGATTTATTTTCCAAATACAAATGATGTGAAGTGCGAGGGGAAACATTCTCCAATGGCACCAACAAGCGCTAGATCCCTATCTGAAACAACCACTGATGGCAACGCTGCTCCTCTTCTAACCATCCATCTCTTTAACGTATCCAATGCCCATGTCATTCACTCGTTCATCTCATTACTCAAATATACAAACATAAGAGAGTAAGTTTTCATTGTGGATGTGATACCCACAATCTCTAAGAGCGGTGTCACATACTCATTAATCTTGTACGTGGCGTCAATAATTAACACCGACGAAAAATTGACAGATAGCTCTAGGCTTGTAGGATGAACCCAAAGAATATCTGTGATCTCACTAGTGTGTTCATTTGTCAGATAGTCTTACATGTAATTTTTATCATTTAATTCTCTTAAGACGTACTCAGCTTCAAGTAAACCCCCCAACTGCTCTTTCTTACACAATACCTTGACATTGTAAATACTCTCAATTCCCATAGTAATTGATGGGTCTTGTTGTTTCATAACACTAAGAATTTCTCGAAGAGCAGTGCTATTGGACATGTCACGTACTAATTGCTTCTGGGTTGCGGTCAACCTTAAAGGATACTCAAATCCCTCTAAATTTCCAGCTACATCATGGTTATGAGAACCATTAACAACCTTCAAACCCCACATCACACAGTCTGGAGGTTTTGCTACACCTCGAAGCTTAAATGGGCAACCATATTTATTTATTCGTTCCAGTATCCATTTTCATTGTATGCCCTTCGGGTGGCGGTTTGTACAATCCTCCCCTTCCACAAATAAGAATGCATCTCAGCATTTTGCCGCCCTTTATACTTTTAGATTTATCTATGACAATCACAAAACCATTTTCATTACCAACTCTCCATACCCAATATAGCATGGCAGCTCTACTTTCAAATATCTATAAAAAAAAATAGAAGAATATGTGTAAGCACAATATTATACAACCTAAAATGAAAATAAGTAACGAATGTGGATAATAACAACAACAATAACTAACCTGGTCAATCATAAATTCAGCTGTGTAATCACGCTCAACGTCGCTCTCCCCACTAGGAACATCATTCGTAAAATCGTTTCCAACTGACCAACTATCCGAGAATTATAAATTGTAGTGATCCATATTATGAATTACTAAAAATCAATTGAAGATGTCTTAAATGAGTATGTATGAAAGAGTTGGACAAATTATGATGATTTTTCAATGAGTGAAATAGTATATATAGAGAGAGAATTGAAGATAATAAGATAAGGGAAAAATCTGAATTAGTGGGTAGAATTGAAGACAAAAGGAAAAAAGAAAATCTAAATGAGTGGTTATGAATAAAAATAAAGGTTTTTTCAAAAAAAAAAAAAAAGGGAAATGTGATGCTAAAATTAATAAATCGTGTTACCATCAATACTACGCTCGTTTTATTGATTTCATTGACTAGATTTCAAAAACATAAAATTTATACAAAATAAATACGTGTCAAAAATTTATACAAAATTTTCAATTTTAAAATAACAACACAAAATTACTTTTTTTCGTTATACATTATTTTATATTCAATATTAGGTTCATTTTATAGATTTCATTGATTAGATTGTGAAAATATATTATTTATAAAAAATAAATATGTTTATAAAATGTTATTAACATTTAATAAAAAAAATGTATTAGAGAAAAAAGATAGATAGGTGGAGACAGAAAAAAATGCTTTTGGGGGGTCTGACACGTGGGTGGAGATAGAAAAAAAAATCGACACTTTTTGGGTGGGTACAAAAAAAAAACACTATTGGGGTGCGTCTGACATGATGGGGGGAGGGGGGCGATTAGTAACCCACTAAGAGCAACCGTAGTAATAATAATGTAGCACCCTTCTATTTTTTTCTCGAGAAAATAGCTTTAGTTTAAACATAATACAAAATAATGGTAACTCAATAGACACCCATCTCGTTGACATCCCACTCCCCGCCATTTCTGGTCACCGCGGTGATGGCCATCACCGACTTTTTCTCATCATGGCAACCAAGACTTCCTCCTCTCTCCCTACCTTCCTCTTTTTTTCTCTCAATTTCCCTCAATTCTATAGCTTAAACTCCCGCGTTTTTATCCTCGATTATTTATAGCCATTTTTCTTCTTCCACAAAACCTAGATCGAAAATCCACCATTTCTCGGGAAGAAAACATCTCAATATCGGTTAGTTCCTTTCTTTGTTTATAACACCATTAATTTCTTAGGTTTCTTTCCATTAACTCCATTAATTGGAAAAATTGGTGTTGTAAATGTCTTGAATCGAACAAAAGATGCCGGCTTTCTATGATATGAAGTTCTGTGTTTTTATTTTATTATTATTACTATTTATTTATTTAGAGCATGAACTTGTAGTTGAATGATATATTTAAGGCAATAAATGTCGATTGGGGTTTTACTCAATTTATGCGATATGCGATGTGATAAGTTTTCTTTTCTTTGTTTGATTTCTTGGTGAAAGTTGTCGTCTTTGAAAGGCAACACTATTTGTGCTATTGCCATGATTTGCTTTGCCGTGATTTATCTCCTAACAGTATTGCCATGATTTACTTCGAAAGGCAACATAGAAAGCTTTGATTTTTTTTTCTTGCACAAACTCTACCCTTAGCAACATCTCTTTGTGATTTAGTTATAACTAATCCAGAAAAAACACGCTCCATATAAGACATTGTATTTTACCACAATACCTGATTACCTAAGAGACTGTGAGTTTGTAAGCCCATACCGCATACACGAGTAAAGAATTTAAGGAAATGCAAAAAGTTGTGAGCGATTACATAGAAATCACAAGTAACAGGATTTGAAAGATCAATATCGTTCCAAATGAAAGGGAGGCCAGATAAACTTTAATTAACCCGGGTAAGAAACTTAATTAACGTGCAGCTTTGATATATGATAGTTTCCATGTAGCAGGAGTACGTGTGCTTGTGCAGGATTATTATGTGTAACTCTTCTATATCGATATAGATTGATTTCTTGGTCGAAATTTGTCTCTTTAAATGTGACTAAGTTTGATCCCTAATGTGCCTTGAATGTGGTTTTGATAAGCTTAGAATATATATGTTTGTCTGCCTTTGGTGCTTATTGAGTTTTTGTTTGTTTTACAATCTGCTCACCATTTCATGACTTGTTTTACAATTTGCCTTTAACTTTTAGTCTAATGTTATCTGTTGTTTGGTCTTAAGGTGACATGCCTGTGTTTAGCTTAGTTCAAGTTATCTATCATGATGGTTAGTCTGTCAGCTTGCATCTCTCTTTCTATGTATCTGTCATGTTTGATGTCCATGTCCAAATTTGATTGTCTGTTAAGCCATGCAGGTTAAAACAGAATGTCAATCAATCTAAACTTGAATCAAGGAAAGACGTGAGCGACGGCCAAAGTGCTTTGCAACCTCCTAGGTCGGATAATATCAATATTACTCCCCCAAGCACCCTTCATTTAACCTGTTAAGGATAAGATAAATAACCAGGTCCGTCAAGTAGAGTTGCGTATGCAAGCCAAACAGCATGACTTGGATTTGGCTATGTCACGTGACTATATAATTGACAAGATAACGGCTTCGGGTGAAATGCTGCTTCTTGCAGTTCAGAAGCTTGATGAAATTGGGGCAGAGTATATGTTAACACCCACCCAAAAGCTTCAGTACGAGGTGAGACAACGGGAAGTGGTGCTGCACAAGAAACAATACGCATGTATATGTTTTTACTTCTTTTTTAGTTCTCATCATACTGTTTTGGATTCTAATTGTTATATGGTCTGTTTGGTGCATTTCTTTCTAAAATCTTTTGTATGATATAGACATGGTCTTTGACATGTACATATTTTCATGGAATTCAAAGAAAGCCAGACATACGTAGACATTATTCTACGGCCCCATTGATATATATGGAGAACATTTCTAAACATTTTCCTTTGATTAGCTAAAATTGTAGTATGTATGTATATATATTTATTTCCAAAGATGATGATAGCTTGTTTGTGTTAGGATCATTGGTCTTATTTGGTTAAGTAGCTAGAGATGATATATTCATCTGAATCTGTTTCTCATATTATATAGGCTTTCATGAATTGTTTTTCCAATCTTTTGTATAAACAACAACTACTACATCTGTTTTACAAGTATATAAAATTTTATACTCAAACTTGGATCGGGATGATTGTATGTCAAATGTTCCGTTTTTCATGTTGCGGGCATTGATCGAGCCATATGTATGTGTGAGCTTTCAAACGTTAATTAATAGTACGAAATCTTTTCTTTGTTAGTAGGGTATTATACACGTAATTTCTACCTTTTTTTTGTTGTTTCTGTTATTTATGCATTGATCAATATACTTTTACAGAATTGAATGAATCAATGAAAAGAACTGAGTTTCAATCTCCAACACGTATGGAACCTGTGGTTGATAGCCCGAGGGCCGGTACATCTCAAAGGCATCTGGACTTAGAGGACGATGAAGCAAATCTTGGAGATGACTAAGCCAAAGACAACCACTTGATTATGTAATGAATTGGTGTCTTTTTGGGAATTGTTTGTTTTGCTTGGTGTGTATCTTAGATAATTTTGCTTGACTTGCTTAAACATATACATTTTGTTTATGCCAAAGACAAACACTTGATTATGTAATATGACTTGGTGTCGTTTTGGGAATTGTTTTGATGTAATATAACTTGGTGTTCTTTTGGGAATGGTTGGTTTTGCTTGGTTTGTATCCTAGATAATTGTACAACACATTATCAAATACAATATCAAACATTTTATAAAAAAAAAGTTATAGTTATTAAGAAAACATGATTACAACTTAAAATACACAATTAAATTTGTATAGATAATGTAATTAGAACTATATTAGATAACAACATTAATGATTATTTAAAAATTTGAAAACAACATTAATGATTGGAAAATTTATTATTATTTTAATCAATAGATGTAAAGAATTATAACTACTACACCCTCTAATCAATTACACACCATCTATTTTTTACAATCACTACACCATCTAATCAATTACACATTATCTATACAATTCTTCTATATTTTTCAACCAATACATTTCAAGTTTTCAACCACGCCACCTGGCATTCACCGGTACACAACACCAATTGATGGGAGGTTATTGTGTTGTGTCTCCACAGTCTTGGAGACACCGTGTGGCGACCATCATACACCTCACACTTTTTTATTCTCGTATTTAAACTGTGTGGTTCTGATCGTTTCACCCGTCATTTCACCTCAAAATTCCTCACCACACAATAACTTCTCCAATTGATGGGCACCAGTACGCTTGCTCTAACATATCCCACAGTTGGAATTGGCAGTAGAGGTAGTCGACCATCCCATCATCTCTATTAACACCATTTATTGACAAAATGTATTGAAATTTATCTTCTCTTTCTTCCCCCTTCTTCTCCAAATTTGTTGTTTATGAAGATGATGGATTAAAAAAATAGATTTTTGTCCAGAAGGACAAAATTACCAAAAAATCGAGATAGAAGGAAACTGTAATTTAATTAGGACAAAAGTAACAATTATGAAGTAATAAATATGAAATAACAAATGTGGAATAGAGTAAATATGAAGTAACAATTATGAAACACAAAGTAACATTAACACGTGAAGTAACAATTTTAAAGTAACAATTGTGATTTTTGTCCTTTATAATCATGAAAATGTTACTTTTATCCTTCCAGATCCATTTATTATTTTTTTTTGTCCTTGTGGCCCCTTCCCCCTTAAAAAAATTCTCTGAGAACCTATTTTCGGAAACATGTGAATCTTGAGGCAACAGTGATGCCATTATGCCATAGGTGAGAAAAAAAATCTATCCTTTGTGTAGCTATGAGAATTCCAATTTTCTTCCCGAGAGATCAGAAACACTATAAATTCGGGCCTTTAAATGTTCAATTTTCTTCAAAGAAATGCTCAAATTCCCCATTGAGTTTATGATTTTGTTTGAATGTGAAAGTTTTGGTTTCTTGGACTGTATGTTTGTGGAAAACTATGCCCAAACCCATATAAGAGGAGGGGTCTCGTCCCCAAAACCTAGGTTGTGAGGTGAGTCAATCTCTTAATATGGTGGGTGAAACAACCCATAAGTTCCCAATGTGTGACACTTTAACACGCCCCTCAAGTGTGGGCCGGGCACACAAGGCCAACAAATAAGCCCAACACTTGCATAATAAAGGGTGGCTCCGATACCATGTAGAAAATCTAGGCCCAAACCCATATAAGAGGAGGGGTCTCATCCCCAAAACCTAGGTTATGATGTGAGGGAAGTCCATCTCTTAATATGGTGGGTGAAACAATCTAAAGCTCCCAATACCTCTTAATATGGTGGGTGAAACAACCCACAAGTTCCCAATGTGAGACACTTTAACAATGTTTCCCAGATCTGAATTATTTAATTTTTTGTGTTTGATTTTATGAGACTTAGATATTGGGACCATTATCTCCGACTCCATGGATTCAATTCAAATTGGATTATCCCTTTTACAACGGTACTCAGCACAAAGAATTTCATATCTTTTTGTTATTTTTTTATGAATAATCTTGTTTTTATTTATTTTTCTTTCTTTCTAGTAAGTTGGCATTTCATTGGTTGCTGTGGTGGAAATTATTTTGTGGATTGGAAAGGATGATGATATCCCATATGTGCTAATTTTGTGAAGCATGTGTTTGGGAGAATTTGATTTTTATGGTGTTTGATTTTTCTTTATGGATCTTAGGAGTGATTTAAGCTGGGTTTTTTTTATTAAATTTTCTCTCAAATTGGATTCGATTGTGTTCTTTTTTGACATAGCAGGAGGGAGTGCAATATTGGTGTGGATTCCGGCGGTGGCGGTGGATGAAAGGCAAGGGTGTAATATCCCGATTTTCGAATAAAGGACAATTCGGTCTTTTAATAAATCGAAATATTATGTTCTTTTGGTTTTTAAAGATTTTATAAAAGAAAAGGGGATAATTGAGGAATTATAAGGTAATTAGGAAATTTGGGATGTATAAAAAGGAAATAATCCTAAATTAACCTAATCACTTTTGTCAAAAAAAAAGAAGGGGTGCATCTATTCTGAGGGGAGGCCGTAAGTTTCAAAAAAAAGAGAGAGGAGAAGCTTTTGAATCCCAAGGTTAATCCGTCGTTCGTTTGAACAGATTCATCAAGAGAAAAAGAATCACCGCGACAAGAGGATCGTTTGGATATCAACCATCCTTAGAGCCGATAACGTAAGTTCTCATCATCGTTCTTGTTTAGGGTTCGTTTTCAGCGTTCAACCTGCGTTTTCTGTGTTTAAGCATCGTAGTAATCATGTGGTTCAATCGTTTTTAGGCTCGGTGTTAAAAGGTTTATCATTTTCAAGTGTGGTTGCTTGGATCGTAGTAGCTCGCAAGAATCGAGGTAACGTGGTTTTCTTATCGTATGGCTAAGTTCTCGTAAGGTTGTAGGCAATCTTTTGTATTGTTTTCTTCTGTTTTATCTGTTAAAAATCGAGTCTTTGGGGTGCATGTGCGATGGAAATCGCGGGGTTAAGTTGCGGAAATGCGGAAAAATCCCGTGGACGGGCGGCGTCTGCTATGCGCAGACGGGCGTCTGTCTTCCATGCAACTTGGACGAGCGTCCAGCTTTGGTGGACGGGCGTTCAGAGTGAAGTTTGGATACAGGTTGTATTTGAGTCAGGGTGGACGGGCGTTTGATATTTTGAACGGGCGTTCAGAGGGTTGATTTCGATACAGGATGTGATGGTTTGAGGGTGGACGGGCGTTCATTATTTTGAACGCGGGCGTTGATCCTTTAAACGGGCGTTCAGCCTGAGACTTTTCGTTGTTTGGTTTTATTGAGTCAGCTTGAGTTCAGGCTTTATAATATTGTTTTATTGCATAACCTTACGTGACAAAGCTCTGAACTAGCTTCTGGTGCGTTTAGTTCCGGCACCACATGGATTCCCTAAAAGATGAAGTGTGGGACCACTGGAAGCTTCGGATTTGCCTTGTGCTTCGATAAGCTAGGGTTTATCGATGTCTGTATAATTGCTAGGGCTTGTCCGTGTCTAGAGGTCTAAGTACGAGGGTAGGAGGTGTGAGGAGCTTACACGAAAACACTTAGGTGGCTAGTTAAACATCTAATCAAACGTATGTGCTAGATTAAAATCTTAAACATCATGCAATGCTTGGTAAGGCATAGTACAATATCGCGATGTGTCCTCTGACCAGACAAAGTAGCTTGTACCCACGCCGGTCAATCGATTGGCCAGATAAAGCGTCGGTGCATTCTGCCGGTCATCACACTATCGGGACTCAGATATTCCCGGGGCTACTAGAGCGAGTCTCCAAGTAGGTTGCACCCAGTTGTCCTAGTACATCCTATGACTAGGCGTAGTGCCCTTGTTATTCATGATGTAACAAACTTGAGCTAAGCTAGATACCCTTGGAACCTCATGTTATGCAATGAACATAATATGATAGTTAGCTAGGGCTAATAACGGAAATGAATTAATAAAAGACGGTATTGCTTTTATTTCTTTATGAGGCATAGTTAGATCGATCTTACACACGTTACTAAGTACTTTTGTACTTACCCGTTACGTTGTGTTTGTCTTTCCTTTTCCCCAAAGAAGATGAACAGTGGTTACCACGATGAGTTCTTTGATGACGAAGTTTGAGTTGGAGCTCGAAGACTTAGATCTTTTAGTTTGTTCTTTTAAAAGCAGCTTGTTTCAAGATTTGAATAATGTTGTTCTTCCTTTTGGATTTAATTTTGGATGATTAGTTCTTTGAATGGATTTTAGTTTTCACAAATTGATTACCGTTGTTGCGATCGTTTGGGTTCCCGAGTTGTTGAGTTGTTTTATCTTCCGCGTCGTTTGGATTACGATGTATGGCGTAAGGCTTGCATGTATTATTGAGTTTTATTTGATAATATATGTGCCGGCGCTCTTTCCGGATAAGGACTCGGTGTCCGGGAACGGGGCGTTACAGTTGGTATCAGAGACAGGTTTTCCTTGCTATGTAGGACTTGATTTATCTTTAAGATAAGGTTAGAGCTTTAGTAACCCCTCTCTTTCTTGGCTACGAGATGGTGCTTACTAGAGGAGGAGCTAGTTCGTATAACGCCGAGGCGAGATAATACCCGGACAAGTAATGCAGAGACGGATTTTACCGGTTGTGGTTCCGAGAAGGAGGAGGAGTGGACCAGCTACTCAGGTTCCTCCGGTCACTCAAGTGAACAACCCCAGTCATGGTGGAAATCAAGGACCAAGTAATTTGTTGAGGTCGAGTGGAACAAGCGGGTCCTTCAAGGTTTAGCACTCGCGTACCAGTTTACATCAGCCCCAAGGACCACCACTTGGACCGGGTTGGGACTTTCTAACCCACCGGCCAGTCAGTTCTTCAGTTATCCACAGGTATCCATGTTTCCGTCTACACCATTGAGTTTCACTCCTCAGCCGACAGTTCGACCTCCACCACCACCTAGATCGAGTTCTTTCGTAGCACCTGGCTACACCCACCATGCATAGTTATCGAGAATGCCCCACCGATACAAAGCAGAGCTTGGGGGTTATGATAGACCAATAGACTGGTATGAGAAAGTGAAGAAGCATAAGTACCGAGTTCTTCGGTAATGTTGAGCCAAAGCAGCCAGCAGACTTATGGCTACGTCGGTTTGAAAAGTCTTGTAGAAACATGAGGGCCCCGAGATCCGAATGGGCTCGGTTAGCGATAACTTTGTTGGCGTAATCACGAGAAAGTTGGATGGAGTCTTATGAGCAAGCTAATCCTAGAATCACAGATTGGGCGGTATTCAAGAATTTGTTCTATCGGGAATACTTCCTAGAACGGCACAAAATGCAAAGGCCAACGAGTTTCTGAGTTTAAAACAGGGAAGAAATACTACGGTGACACAAGACTCGCGAAGTTTCACGAGTGGCGGTGTTCTACCCGAGATTATGAAGAGTGAAGAAAAGAAGATAGACAAGTTTATGGAAGGGTTGTCACACGAGGGTGGCAAAGGTATGCTTGGAGATAGACCGACGAGTATGGCAAGCGTCATGGATAGAGCATTGACAGCGGAAAGGTTTGCCAACAGGCCGACCGTTGTAGTTGGGGACAAGAGGCCATTCTCAAATTTTCAAGGGGGTAATAGAGGGGCGCCACAGCAGAATGTAAAGAAGACAGGGAGTTCAGCAACGAGGAGTTCGACAAGTGGAACACCACCGGTTTGTGCTAAGTGTAACAAGGCACATTCAGGAGATTGCATGGCGGTAGCACGAGTTGTTTCCACTTGTGGGGAAGTGGGACATTACTCGAGGCGTGTCTAAGAAGATCTCTCAAGGAAATCAGACAGAGGACGAGGTAACCAAAGCCAGGTAGTCGCCTACGGTAGCGAACCGATTCGTGTTTTGCAAGCGATGCGAGCCAGGAGGAGTTAGATGACTTTGTGGTGACAGTACTTTTCGGTGTTTGTGTTTCTTATAAATATTTAATATGATATAAGCGCATATGATATTACATATTTGTACGTAAATTGATTCACTTGTTAGGTACCATAATCATAGATAATCTAGCGATTTCGAATCTGCTTTGATACCGGAGCTTCAGAACCTTTGTTTCTCCAAGGATAGTTAAGAAGTTGAACCTACCCCTTAAGGAGTTGGAGAGACCTTTGAGTATAACCACCCCGTTGGGCCGAGTTACTAGATGTGCTCAAGTCACACCCCAAGTTGATATTAGAGTCGGGACTCACCAGTGCCAGCATGCTTTGACGGTGTTGGATTTCTCAGACTTTGATGTTATCCTAGGCATGGACTGGTTGTCTAAGAACCATGTCTTCTTGGATTGTAAAGGCAAGAGAGTAATATTTAAAGTTCCAGAAAATCATTAAGACTTTTCAGGTATATCGTATACAAGCCTAGCAAGAAACAAAGATCCGATCATCTCAAAGATTAAAGCTTTAAAATCCTTGAGGCAGGGTTGCCAAGGTTTTGTGGTGTACACGCTAGATAAGGAAAAGCTCCAACCCGAGTTAGGAGAGACTCGTGTGGTTAAAGAATTTCCTGAAGTCTTCCCAGAAGATTTGCCAGGACATATGCCTGATAGGGCCATAGAGTTTGAGATCGAGTTGATCGCAGGAGCTTCACCAGTAGCTAAAGCGCCTACGAGGATGGCACCAAATGAGTTGAAAGAGTTGAAAATTCACTTAAGGACATGTTAGAGAAAACATCATCCAACCAAGTACATCACCGTGGGAGAGCACCGGTCTTGTTTGTGAAGAAGAAAGATGGGAGTATGCGCTTGTGCATCGACTACAGAGAGTTGAATAAACCGACAATCAAGAATAAGTATCCTTTACCAAGGATTGACGATCTGTTCAGCCCGATTCACGGTGGTAAGAAGGTGTTCTCTAAGATTGATCTTAGGTCCGGTTACCATCGATTGAAAATCAAGGTGTCGAGATATACCTAAGATGCCACCTTGATGCTAGTATGGACACTATGAGTTTTTGGTCATGCCGTTTGGACTCACTAATGCTCCATCAAAGTTCATGGACCTAATGCAAAGAGTTTTCATGCCTTATCTCGACAAGTTTGTGATTGTCTTCATAGGCGACATTTTGGTATACTCTAAAGGCGAGGAAGAGCATGAAGAACACCTAAGGATAGTGCTACAAACCTTAAAAGAGAACAAGTTTGTATGCCAAGTTTTCCAAGTGCGAGTTTTGGTTGGATCAAGTCAGTTTTCTTGGACATATAGTTTCGGAGAAAGGTATTAAGGTGGACCCAAAGAAAGATAGAAGTCGTTTTAAAGTGGCTGGACCGACATCGGTGTGAGAGATAAGGAGTTTCTTGGGTCTAGCAGGTATTACCGGAAGTTTGTAAATGATTTCTCGAAGATAGCTACACCTCTTACGAGACTTACTCGGAAGAACGTCAAGTATGAGTGGGTGATGAATGTGAGGAAGCCTTTCGGACTTTGAAAGAAAAGTTGACCACACTCCTGTGTTGGCGTTACGGAGGTCTTTGATAATTATGATGTTTATCTGGATGCATCGGGTCAAGGTTTGGGTTGTGTTTTGATGCGATCGGAAAGGTGATTGCTTATGCATCTAGGTAGCTAAAGGTGCATGAGAAAAATTACCCTACACACGACTAGAGTTGGCGGCAGTGGTGGTGTTTGCTCTGAAGCTTTGGAGACACTATTTGTATGGTGTCAAGACAAGGATCTTCACGGATCATAAGAGTCTTAAGTTCTTCTTTACTCGGGAGAATCGAACATGAGACAAAGAAGATGGTTAGAGTTTGTGAAAGACTACGACTTGGACATTCAATACCACCCGGGTAAGGCGAATGTCGTAGGTGATGCACTTAGCCGAGAGAGCGGTTAATGCTATCACCACCTTACAAGAAGTTGTGGATCAGCTTGGATAGAATGCATTGAAGTGGTTGAAGCGAAAGGATGAAGACCAGTTTATGGCGCCATTGATGGCGAGGTCGATCTGCTAGATGAGATACGGTTTAAAACAAGATAAGGACCCGATGATGGTTAATTTGAAGCGTGTGGCCCGAAAAACCTCTGATGGGTTATCGGTTGGACAAGAGTGGGTATCTTTGGTATGGAGACCGTTTGTGTGTACCGGATGTGGATGGTCTAAGAGAGAAGGTTATGGATGAGGCTCACAAGATTGCTTTTGCGGTTCACCCCGGAGCCACTAAGATGTATAGAGATCTCAAGGAAAGATCTTTGTGGCCTGGTATGAAGTTAGGGATCGCAGAGTTCGTGGCGAGATGCGATACATGTCGAGGGTGAAAGCGAGAACATAAGAGGCCAGGAGGTTTGTTGAAACCTTTGGAGATACCGGAATGGAAATGGGAGAATATCACGATGGATTTCATCACCGGTTTGCCTAAGACGAAGAAGCGGTCATGACATGATTTGGGTGATTGTGGATAGACTTACCAAATCAGCCCATTTCTTGCCGTGTAAGGTAGACATGCCTATAAAGAAGTTCGCTACTATGTACATCGACAATATAGTGAAGCTTCATGGTGTGCCTTTATCTATTATATCCGACAGGGATAGTAGATTCATCAGTCGCTTTTGGAAGGGTTTGCAGAAAGCTTTTGGCACGAAGACTGATTTGAGTACAGCGTTTCATCCTCAGACGGATGGGCAGTCCGAGAGAACGATTCAGACTCTTGAGGATATGCTTAGAGCTTGTGTTTTGGATGCCGGAGGTTCGTGGATAGATTACCTCAACTTGGCGGAGTTTGCTTACAATAACAGTTACCACGCAAGTTTGGGAATGCCACCTTTTGAGGCCTTGTATGGTAGGAAGTGCAGGACTCCACTTTATTGGGATGAAGTGGGAGAGAAACACATCACCGGGCCGGAGATGGTTCAGCAAGCCAAGGAGAAGATCGAGTTGACCCGGAAGTGTAACAAGACAACCTATCATACGTGGAAAAACCGATCAAGATTCTGGACAGAAAGGAAAGAATGATCAAGAGGCGAATGATCCCGTTAGTGTTAGTGCAGTGGAGCAACCATGCACCGACGGAAGCCACTTGGGAAGTGGAAGCGGACATGATAGACGAGTTCCCAGAGTTCCCTCATCTTCCAGGTATGTTCTAGTTTCGAGGACGAAACTCCTCTTAAGGGGGGAGGAATGTAATATCCCGATTTTCGAATAAAGGGCAATTCGGTCTTTTAATAAATCGGAATATTATGTTCTTTTGGTTTTTAAAGATTTTATAAAAGAAAAGGGGATAATTGAGGAATTATAAGGTAATTAGGAAATTTGGGATGTATAAAAAGGAAATAATCCTAAATTAACCTAATCACTTTTGTCAAAAAAAAAAGAAGGGGTGCATCTATTCTGAGGGGAGGCCGCAAGTTTCAAAAAAAAAAGAGAGGAGAAGCTTTTGAATCCCAAGGTTAATCCGTCGTTCGTTTGAACAGATTCATCAAGAGAAAAAGAATCACCGCGACAAGAGGATCGTTTGGATATCAACCATCCTTAGAGCCGATAACGTAAGTTCTCATCATCGTTCTTGTTTAGGGTTCGTTTTCAGTGTTCAACCTGCGTTTTCTGTGTTTAAGCATCGTAGTAATCCTGTGGTTCAATCGTTTTTAGGCTCGGTGTTAAAAGGTTTATCATTTTCAAGTGTGGTTGCTTGGATCGTAGTAGCTCGCAAGAATCGAGGTAACGTGGTTTTCTTATCGTATGGCTAAGTTCTCGTAAGGTTGTAGGCAATCTTTTGTATTGTTTTCTGCTGTTTTATCTGTTAAAAATCGAGTCTTTGGGGTGCATGTGCGATGGAAATCGCAGGGTTAAGTTGCAGGAAATCTGGGAAAAATCCCAGGTGGACGGGCGTCTGCCTATGCAGACGGGCGTCTGTCTTCCATGCAACTTGGACGAGCGTCCAGCTTTGGTGGACGGGCGTTCAGAGTGAAGTTTGGATACAGGTTGTATTTGAGTCAGGGTGGACGGGCGTTTGATATTTTGAACGGGCGTTCAGAGGGTTGATTTCGATACAGGATGTGATGGTTTGAGGGTGGACGGGCGTTCATTATTTTGAACGGGCGTTCAGTCCTTTAAACGGGCGTTCAGCCTGAGACTTTTCGTTGTTTGGTTTTATTGAGTCAGCTTGAGTTCAGGCTTTATAATATTGTTTTATTGCATAACCTTACGTGACAAAGCTCAAACTAACCACAGTGCGTTTAGTTCCGGCACCACATGGATTCCTAAAAGATGAAGTGTGGGACCACCTGGAAGCTTCGGATTTGCCTTGTGCTTGATAAGCTAGGGTTTATCGATGTCTCAGTATAATTGCTAGGGCTTGTCCGTGTCTAGAGGTCTAAGTACGAGGGTAGGAGGTGTGAGGAGCTTACGAAAAACACTTAGGTGGCTAGTTAAACATCTAATCAAGCGTATGTGCTAGATTAAAATCTTAAACATCATGCAATGCTTGGTAAGGCATAGTACAATATCGCGATGTGTCCTCGACCATTAAAGTAGCTTGTACCCACGCCGGTCAATCGATTGGCGAGATAAAGCGTCGGTGCATTCTCGCGGTCATCACACTATCGGGACTCGGAGATATTCCCGGGCTACTGAGAGCGAGTCTCTAAGTAGGTTGCACCCATTGTCCTAGTACATCCTATTACTAGGCGTAGTGCCCTTGTTATTCATGATGTAACAAACTTGAGCTAAGCTAGATACCCTTGGAACCTCATGTTATGCAATGAACATAATATGATAGTTAGCTAGGGCTAATAACGGAAATGAATTAATAAAAGACGGTATTGCTTTTATTTCTTTATGAGGGCATAGTTAGACGATCTTCTACACGTTACTAAGTACTTTTGTACTTACCCCGTTACGTTGTGTTTGTCTTTCCTTTTCCCCAAAGAAGATGAACAGGTGGTTACCGCTGATGAGTTCTTTGATGACGAAGTTTGAGTTGGAGCTCGAAGACTTAGATCTTTTAGTTTGTTCTTTTAAAACAGTTGTTTCAAGATTTGAATAATGTTGTTCTTCCTTTTGGATTTAATTTTGGATGATTAGTTCTTTGAATGGATTTTAGTTTTCACAGCATTGATTACCGTTGTTGCGATCGTTTGGGTTCCCGAGTTGTTGAGTTGTTTTATCTTCCGCGTCGTTTGGATTCTGATGTATGACGTAAGGCTTGCATGTATTATTGAGTTTTATTTGATAATATATGTGCCGAGCGCTCTTTCCGGATAAGGACTCGGTGTCCGGGAACGGGGCGTTACAAAGGGAGATAATGGAAGAGTTGTAAAGTTACCATTACAGCATCTTATCACTAAATCCATTGTATATATTCTACCTAAAATTTTCCCTCAATCCTGACTTGCCATCTGTCAATAAAATGTCGAAATGAGTGGTAAACTAAAGCTCACCATTACGGTTGCTCTAAGCATCGAAGCGTGAGCCGTCTTCGAAAAAAAAACAATAAATGACCCCAATCCTGACTTGCCATATGTCAATAAAATGTCAGAATGAGTGGTAAACTAAAGCTCACCATTACGGCTTGCTCTAAGCATCAGAAACGTGAGCCGTCTTCTGAAAAAAAACAAAAAATGAGCTGGAGAAGGATGTGTGGTACTGATACGAACGTACATATAAAGGCAAGTTATTAGATGTACCGGCCATATGTGGAGTACACCAATTTAGCAAAATATAGAATTTTTGTTTCTAAAAGGAATTCCAACTGTGTGATCCATATTTGTTTACTGTCGGTGTAAATATATATACCACTCAATAACTTCCCACATTTAAACTGTAGTAAATTTTAGATATCGGTTGAATCGTGCATCGGAGTTATGAATTGTATACACGATTTCTCGGGGATTGAAATGCTATTTTTTCCATGATATCTTCCAATGATTTTTTTTTAAATACACTTGTAATTTGATTTGGTCGTATGCAAAACTGTTGTATATCTTATTTTCCGTAAACACAAAACTAGTAACCGTATAAAATGACACGAAGAAAATGACTACCCGAAAACCCAAACAATACAAAGAGACAGTCCTAAATTCTTAACGGTACAAGCAGATCCAAGAAATTATGATACGGGGGTATTGGCACATGTTTTCAACTAGAACACGACTTTTTTTCAAATAAAAATAATTATGCATATATTATTATTTTCAAATTTTTGAGTGGTCTTGAGAACACCCAAAATACGGCAAAATTTAATTAATTTAATCGATAACCCACACGTTTTGCGATTTTAATTACGGTTTTCTATGGATCGCGAATTTGGTCGGCTTTAAGTGGTTTTTTTTTGAAAATAGTCGCGAGCAGGAAAATCGACGAGAATGATTTTCTAGCTAAAAAAATGTAATGTCATCCAAAATTGACATGTCAGCACCACTTTTCACTTCAGCATTTTTTTTTGCAAAGAATAAAACGTTGCAACAAAAGGGATTCAATCCTACCATCTAAGACTAAAAGTCAATTTTGGATGACACAAGATGGCGTTTTGGCGGGAAAAGTTGTCAGTCGGCATTTTCCGATGTCATGACCATTTTGCAAATAAAAAAACCACTTAAAAGACCAAAATACGATTGGAAAAACGGTGACCAAATCGCAAAACGCGTGTGCAATTTACAAGAGTTAAATTTACAATTTTGCCCCCAAATACCCTAGATCCGTCCATGTACAAGACAATTGTTTTAAAATTTTGACAACACAAATAATCATAAGAGGATAAAATGACCGAGAAAAAAATGTACACCACAAAACCCCTAACAATATAAAATGATGGAAAAAAATGGTAGTACAAAATAATCTTAACAACAAAAAACGACAGTACAAAACAATCATTACAGGATAAAACGAGAGAAAATAGCAAGCATGACAACTGACACGTGGCCTACCATTATGTTGGCTTTGAGCTCGAGTAGGAACAAAGTTTGTCTTAAAGCTTTTGAGGGGCTCGGATTCAATGGTTACATTATAAAAACGGTTCATCCAAATCAACAGGCTCAATGATCATATAGATCATCCATCCAAGACCTTGATTAGGTCCTAGAGTCGACATATGCGCTTAGGTCATAAGCAGGTCTCAGGCTCGGTGTGTGTTAAAATGTTGTTATCGACCATACTCTGGGGCCATGGGCAGGTCTCGGTGTGTGTTAACATTTCGCTTTATTCCATCACTGCTGGTTCTAACTTTATAATCAAATCCCTTTTGAATTCCAAGTAAGGGCGCGCCATAGGGCATTCATCAATTTCTTATTTTCCAGCTAAACGTAAGGACAAAATGGTGTAAAAAGAATGCAGTGACAAGTTTAATAAATTCAGCCCCAGGGCAAAGTCTCGGGCCTCCACCAAACGGCGTCACTTTTCTCAAAGTATCTTCGTTATTCCATCTCCAGGGATTGAATTCAGACGGGTTTTCATGGAGAGACGGATCCATATGTGTGGCGGTAAAGATTGGAAATACTTGCCATCCTGAAGGAATTAGAATTCCTTTAAATTTGACATCTTGTAGAGCTTTTCTAGGAACAGCCTTGGAAACATTCCCACATCTAAGACTTTCATTTATGACTTTTAAAGTGAAATCCATTTTCTTGTAATCCTCTAAACTTAAGGGCTCTCCTTCTTTTTTACTTTTTTTCAAAGATTTGTGTTCTTCCTTTAATTCTTGAAAAGCCGAAGGCGAACGGGCGAGAAAGTAGATTACTACCGCCAACAATTCTGATGATGATTCGTATCCTCCAAGTAAAATCCTCACCACCCCAGCTTTTTCTTCATCATTCAACTCGTCTTTGATCGGTTTCTCTTTAACAAAGTCTGTTTTTCTTTCACTAATGATCCTTGTAAGCATCGAGTGTAACCTCGTTCCTGCCTTGATAGCATTGTAATACGACTTCCCAGGAAAATATATTGGCAAGGATCTGATCCCTTTCATGGTTGTAAATAAGTCTTCTTGTATTTTCTTTGCTCGTTTTGCATCGCCACTATCAATGTCCAGCACTCTTTTCAAAATTACTTGAAAAACGAGCTGTTTGGCTTCCTTGAGGAACGCTACCTCTTTCTGTCCTTGTTTTTTCCAATTCTCCATCATTGTAATCACTGAATTTTCTACATAGGAAAGAAAATCCGGGCTTATTTTGAAGGTGTTGATGAAGCCGACTGCAACACTTCTAAGCCTTTTGTGGGGTTGTCCAGACACAACAACAATAGATTGTTCACCGAGGATTTTTCGAACGTTTTTTGGGAGATGATTAGAGAATAACTTCCCTTCATTCTGAAGAATGAAGGAATTCAACTCCGGGTCACAAGAGACTATAGTGGGAACACCAAGTAGATGGGATCTGAACACTTTGCCATATCTGGAATGAGAGAAGCAAATCAAGAAAGTGTATATACTGTTAAAAATTAAAATTGATAGTTCAGAAAAAAAAAATTCCAAACAGAGTTGGACATACCTTGAACAACGTTCTTCAAGAAACTTGCCCAAAGAGTTGGAGTTATGTGGTTGAATAAAAGGCAGAGTTTCCCCTAGCAAGGGCCATCCCATGCTTCCTGGAGGGACTTCTTAGGGTACTTTACCCCACAATGAGCTAAACATTTTGAAGATTACTACTCCGATTAAGACACCATATCCAAGTACAGCAAGCAGAGGATAAACCATAGCTGCAAAGAAGGATTTTTATTTTTTATTTTTTTTTTGGATCTCTTAGAACACCTTTGCAAAGAACTTAGGTGCTAAGATTGGTTGACCTTATAACTCAGTTTCATATTTTAAAAAAATAGAAAAAAAAAATTTATATTAAAAATACCCTCAGTTTTATTGGGATATATATTTTTCTGCTGTTCTATTCGATGAAGCACATGGCATCTCACTGGATGGAAAATTAAAAAAATGATTAAGGCACAGAAAGTTGTACCAGTACCACCACCTTCATCCATACACACCCCCTGCATTGAACATACCCCCCCCCCCCACCCCCACCCGCACCCCCAACCCCACGAGTTAAAAAAAAGTCTCAGGCCTCCCGTGTCACACTAAGAGCAGAACGTTTACCGATGCAAAAGATTTTGTATGGATGTCGGCTATTCCATCTTGAGCAGAAACACTTGCGGGACAAAGAAATCCATGATAACTTGATCTCGTATAAGAAATTACAGTCAATTGCAACATGTTTCATCGATGAGTGGAACACCGGGTTTTGAGTGACGCCAACATTGTTGTTACAAATACCGCACAGCAGCAGCAGTTGGAATGATTTCTTGGGCATTAGGTCGAGCAATTGCATAACAAATCAGTTAGGAAGTTAGGTAGTAGCAGTTAATTTGTTAGAATGTTGTAACTGCTCTTATGTGAACTATATAAGCATGAACACAACAGATAAGCAGCTAATAACTTGAAATTCATAATTGTATGAAGCAAAATACACCTGATTTCTATATTCTAGTTTTCCCGCCTATTCTCCATATTCAAATTCTTGAAGAACAATGAAGTTCTCCATCTGATTTCCAGCTTCTTTTCAGCTGTGTTTTGAGTTTTAGCATGGTATCAGAGCGATTTCACTTCTGATCGTTGCGTTCTGATTGTTTCTTGTCATTTTCTTCGAGTTTGATATTCGTTCTTGAGTTCAAATGGCTCAATTTGGTCCCAATTCTTCGAATTCTGGCATTAGTGATCCATATTACATTCATCTTGGGGAGAATCCTAACGTAGTTCTGGTCAGGGGCGGCGATTTTTGACATGGAGGTCAGAAATTTATAAAAAAAAATTTCCGTATCACACATGTACTTGGATATTCAATTCTATACATGTAATTATGGGGAAATAGATAAAAATAGGAGGTCAATACATAAAAATAATGGGGGTCTATTACACATATATATGTGTTTATAAACAAAATTATCTACTATTTGTACGTAATATTTTTATTTTAGGGGGTCGGTCGCACCCCCACGGCTCTATGTAGAGCCGCCCCTGGTTCTGGTTCAACCATTCTTGAAGGGTGCTACGAATTTTCATTGCTGGAAGCGCACCATTAGTATGGTTTTGTCTACAAGAGGTAAAATGTAGTTTGTTGTCGGCAGTCCCAATACCACTTGAGACTGATAAGGACTATGAAGCATGGTGCCAGTGCAATGATCTTGTTATCACATGGCTGATTAATTCGGTTGAAACTTCAATTTCACAAAGCATTTTCCAGTTAACTACGGCAAAAGAGGTATGGGATGATCTTAATAAACGATTTGGTACTGATAATGTGTATAGGTTGTCTAGTCTTGAGGAAGAAATTTATTGTACCAAGAAAGGCACACTTTCTGTGACTGAATATTTCACAATGTTTAAGAGTTTATGGGATCAATTTCAGGTTGTTAGACCAATTTCACCCTGTACTTGCAGAGCTTTAGGGATTTACAGAGACTATAATCAAACATATTATGTTATAAGGTTTAAAAAAGGGTTAAACGACAGTTATAGTACTGTCAGGTCTCAAATCTTGAAGTTCAAGCACTTGCCAGATGTAGAAACTACCTTCTCCATGGCCTTGCAACATGAAACTCAACTTAATTACTATATGGAAGCAGGAGAAAGTGTAGCTTTAAATGTCAGACAGAGGCCTGTTGATTCTTTTAGACCAAATCCAGGTGCAGGACAGACAAATCTTGGGGCTGGCAGATGTTTTGGAAGAGGTAACAATAGGAATTTTCAAGGTACTACCAAAAAGTTGCAGTGTACCTATTGTGGCAAAGCAGGGCATACAACTGATAGATTCTATAGAAATTAAGTATGTTTTCCTCAATGTACTAGAGGAAGAGGCAGGGGTGGCATCATGGCAAACCATGTAGGTTTTGATCAAGATGCATATTCAAATCCAGATCAGTCTACCTCACATTTGTCTTTTGATGGTCGTGCATTTTCACAAGATACTTATGTGGATAACACAATGACCAAGTCCTAGTATGAAAACATAATGAACATGCTAAGGAATGTCAAAATAAAGGACACTAACACAGAATCCATCTCACTATAGCATCAGCACACATTTTCTGTTATGACTGCCAATGTCCAGGTTCAATCCACTGGACATTCAGGTATTTTGTTTAATTGGATTATGGATAGTGGAGCTACAGATCATGTTGTGCATAATGTTCATCTCATGACTAAATGTACACCCACACAAGGATCAGCTGTTACTTTACCCACAGGAGCAAAGCTGTAGTATCACACATCGGTGAAGTACCAGTTAATGATCATTTAACACTTAAACATGTTTTGTGTGTCCCTGATTTCTCATATAATCTAATGTCTGTTAGAAAGCTTATAGCAGTAACTAATTGCTCTTTGTCTTTTAGCACAAATGATTGTGTTATTCAGAATATTCCAACCAAGAAGATGATAAAGGCAAAGTTGATATGTCAGATCTTCAGTCTTCCTTTGTTGGTTCTATTCTTTCTAATAGTCTGCTATGGCACTATAGATTAGGTCATCCTTCTGTTCAAAGGCTACAGATATTGAAAAAAAATGATATACATGATGTTGTTTTTCCTTCACATAATGAGTGTCATGTTTGTTCTTTAGCAAAACATAAAAGACTTATTTTTTCTTATAGTGTTACTGTTACACGTGATATTTTTTATTTGGTTCATATTGATATATGGGGTCCAAACAGACATTGTACTCATAATGGAGAAATCTATTTTTTTTGTCTATTGTGGATGATTTTAGTAGATACTTATAGGTGTTTTTAATTGAAAAAAAAAGCTGAGGCTTAAAATCTTGTAAAACAATTCTGTGAACGGGTCCATACTCATTATAATAGGCATATTAAAACCATTTAATCTGATAATGGTTTACAGTTTCATTTGACACAATTTAATGCTGATAGAGGCATTACACATGAAACTTCCTGCACACACACACCACAACAAATGGTGTCGTTGAAAGGAAGCATCAACATCTTTTAGCCACTGCTAAAGCACTTAGATTTCATGCTAACATTCCTATGATATATTGGGGTAGGTGCCTACAACATGCTTCTTATTTGATCAACATCACTCATACTCCTCTCTTAGATAATCAATGCCTTTATTCTCTATTTTTTAACATTAATCCTGCATATGATACCCTAAAAGTCTTTGGTTGTTTAGCCTTTGTAAGCACTAATATGCAGGGTAGGGGTAAATTTGAAGCAAGAACTAGGAGATGTGCTTATTTAGGCAATGCAGCACACACAAAAGGCTGTATATTCATTGATCTTAACATAAGACAACTCTTTGTATCCAGAGATGCACATTTTCATGAATCCACATTTCTTTTTTCTGATCATGCTTCTAATCTTACTGATGATCTTGTTTTGCATGTCCCTACTCTTCAATATCCTTTAGATATTCCTGCCAATATGGAGCAAAATCAACCACCACAACCTGTTGAGGATCCCATTAATCATTTTGTTGCTTCACAAGAAGTTCATGTGGATCAACCTACTAGGAAGTCTACTAGACACAAGGTTGTACCATAATACTTAAAAGATTATCATACTGGAATCAATTCTTCTACTCCTCACTTGATACAAAATTTGGTATCCTATTCTAATATTTATGATTCTTACAAGGCTTTCACTAACGTTCCACTGATGAAGACAAGAAACCTGCCACATACAAAATTGCAGCTCAAAATCCAGAATGGCAGAAAGCAATGAAAGTTGAACTGGATGCATTTCATAACACAAACACTTGGACCCTTGTGCCATTACCACAAGGAAAAGTTCCAATTAGATGCAAGTGGGTTTACAAAATAAAAAGGAAAGCAGATGGTTCTATAGAAAGATATAAAGCTAGGTTAGTATTTAAAGGCTATACACAAACAGAGGGTGTTGATTTATTGGAAACTTTTTCTCCAGTAGCCAAGATTTCTACTATTAGACTCTTTATGAGTATTGCAGCAATGAAAGGTTGGCATATCCACCAGTTAGAGGTTAATACAGCCTTTCTTGATGGAGATCTAGATGAAGAGGTGTATATGAGGCCACCTCAAGGTTTATCAAATCCTAATTCCAATACTGTGTGTAGTCTCAACAAATCTCTCTATGGTCTTAAACAGGAAAGTAAACAATGGAATGCCAAACCCACATGTACATTGGTTCAAGCTGGATATAAACAGCCAGTCAATGATCATTGCCTATTTACAAAGGGTCAAGAAGATGATCTTGTGGCACTTTTGTTCTATGCGGATGACATTATAGTTGGCAGTTTGAATCTTTCTGCAATTCAAGACCTCAAATCATTATTGGATAAGGCCTTTATTATCAAAGACTTAGGGGAATTGAAGTATTTTCTAGGATTTGAGGTTACAAGGGCTAATTCTGGAATTGTGATGAACCAAAGGAAGTACTGTATTGATCTTTTAACTGAATTTGGTCACTTAAGCTAAAAAACAACTCTCATTCCTATGGATCATGGCAAAGCACTAGACAAAGAAGACTCCCCACCACTAGACAATAACACCCACTACTAAAGTTTAGTGGGGAAATTAATGTATTTAGGGAATACAAGGCCTGATCTTGCCTTTGTTATTCAACAACTGAGCCAATTCATGGATAAGCCTACTGAAAACCACCTAGAAGCTACTCATCAACTACTCAGATACCTCTAAAATGCTTCAGGACAAGGGTTATTCTTTCCATCAATTGGTGTTCCCACTTTAAAGGCTTTCTTGAACACAGATTGAGGCATATGTTCTATTACTAGGAGATCAATCACATGTTTCAATATATTCCTAGGTGATTCTCTTGTCTCTTGGAAATCCAAGAAACAAAACACATTCCGTAGAAGTTATTCTGAGGCAGAGTACATGGCATTAGCTATTAAAGCTTGTGAGATCCAATGGATGCTCTATCTTTTGGCAGATTTTCACATCTATCATTCACAGATTGTTCCATTGTTCTGTGATAGTAAGAGTTCCATGTGTATAGTTGAAAATCCTATCTTTCATGAGCGTACTAACATATAGAAATCGAATGTGATTTTGTTAAAGAAAAGTATCAAGCAAAGCTGTCAAAAACAATGCCTGTTAAGACAGCAGACAATATGGCTGACTTACAAAGCCCACAGACAGAACAACATTACAAAGATCGTTGCCTATATATCCTATCAAAGACATCTATCACAACACTAATGCAACAGCAGCAGCAGTTGGAATGCAAGCTGAATTGGAAGCAATTTCACTTGAGGGTGTTACAAAATAGCACAAAGATCGTAGCTTGGAATTTTCTTGGGCATTAGGTCGAGCATTTACATAACATGTCAATTAGGAAGTTAGGTAGTAGCAGTTAGTTTGTTAGAATGTTGTAACTGCTGTTATGTGCACTATATAAGCATGAACACAATAGATCAGCAGCTCATAACTTGAAATTCATAATTGTATGAAACAAAATACACTTGATTTTTATATTCTAGTTTTCCTGCCTATTCTCCATATTCAAATTCTTGAAGAAATACGGAGTTCTTCATCTGCTCCAGCTTCTTTTGAGCTATATTTTGAGTTTTAACAATTATCACAGTAAACCACCCGTGTAGAAGAAACTCGTATGCTCAACTCTTTAAATAGTAATGACGGCCTTTTCGATAACTTGGTTTGGACATCAAGTGAATGAGAAATTCATACTCAAAGTAAGAGGTGTAAATGCGTCGATTTCGGCCCATCGGTCTATTTTGTTAAGTCCAGCTTATTAGAAATTTAATGAGATTGACCTAGTTTGAATAGCACAAGTCATGCCTCACCTTTCCGGACGTGGGCAAAGCTGGTTCAACATGGATAATGGAAGCCATAGTGGTTATTTTGATTGGAAGTGACTTAGTAGGTGCTTGTACTTCAAGTTTGGCTCTCCTACATATTCTCCAAATGTCTGGAAATTCAATACACGTAATTTAGCAAGTATTACACACAAATTAACATTTACAGAAGATCCATACAATAAAGTATTTGTCAAAAACAATCTTTTTGTCACTCTAAGGAAATATACATGTATATATTTAAAAAATGTTTGAAAATAGTAAAAACTTGAATCTCTAAATTCTTTCATATTGCGGTGGATGTATAATATGGTGTATAGAATTTGTTGAATACAGATCTTGTTAACAGATTCTGATACAACTGTATTTTAGCCGGATATGGAGAATTAGAATCTGAAAAAAAAAATAGATTACCATCTCTTACAGATTCTACTGGAAGTGTAGAGTTCCATTCTCTACGTGGATCAGTGGACTCTGCCAAAACCCAAGTAGAAAATATAATCGGTAGAAGCAACGTGCCTTCTTCATCATGGATAGAAGAGATACGTAGGTCTGGAAGGGCACATCCACAATGATGAGACATGCCTCTTCGTCTGATCCGTTGGATGCTGTCAGCTCTCCTGAAATTGAAGATGGTTCTTCTCAATCTCGGCTGCCATCTACCATGGAGAAGCGCAACCATGCTAAAATCAGGGACGGGTCTCCAAAACTGCCGCCGACTGAGAAGCGGAATCGCGTTGAAAGTGTTGAGCTGCCTCTCGATGATTGGCTACCATGGGGAAGAGGGGAGGGCTATAAATGTTGTTAGTTGTTTTGCAACTTTTTAACACTTTCTTTGAAAGTCAGAACAATATATTTTGCAATAGGAAGAGAAGTCTGAACACAACATATAATTTTATTTGTAACAAGAGACTTAACTTTTTTTTTTGTTGACTTGTGACTTGATTTTTGTCACTAGTGACTTGGTTTACAACAATAGCTTCCTCAAATATTTATACTACTCTTAGGAGAATTCTAGTTTTTCTCCATTCATGTATTTTCATTTTCTAGAAAGACTTTTAAACTTTCAAGCATCCTTTTCATTTTTCTATGACACAATAAACTAAAAGTTTAATTAATGAATCTAGAAAATAATCATTTTTTTTCTTTTCAAATTCAATTATCCAACAATGCCTCCCGTAAATTGAATTTGCTATTTGGCTCTGCAAGACATTGGTATCTTTTTCTTTTTTGTAGTTACTTTGATCTTTGCCTTCCTTTCGAGTAGATTAATCGGCAACGGCATGCGATGGTGATGACGCTCAAAATGATACACCTTACGGCATCAACATTTCACTCATTCTAAGCTAAAAGTAGTAGTTTTCGACCATTTATATGAGCCATTTAAGTTGAATGTCATAAGCCGGGTTCATGAGTCGAGTAATTTGCATTTTACGTTTTTCCCCAATTCGATATTATTCCGTGCATTACTGGACTATTTTCAGGTTACAAAGATTGGGCCAAGTGTTAGTGATCGATTATGGGCCGAGCTGGACGAAGAAATGGACCTAGGGTGTTCCAGAACCTTCAGTTAAGTCAGCAGAGCAGAAAAAGACAAAAATGCCCTTGAAGCCGCGTGAAGCCTTGCCGTAGCCGCGGGATCCAGAACATTACAAACCGCGTTTTCTTGGACGAGGGGTAGATCTAGGTGTTACTAAGTCAGTTTATAGCACTATAAATAAGTGGCACCAGCACGAATTTCAATGTACAGTTTTCCACAAGACAAATACATTATATTCAATAAAAGTTCTCTTGTTCTTTTTCTCTATGAGTTCTAGTCATGGATCCAATGGATTCACCACCTAGGGAGCGATCTGAGAAGGATCTGAACTCGTCTTCGGGGGTATGATTTTCAGGCTTTCTAGATGTAGATCTGTCGTTATTTTCCTTGTGATTAGTATGATTTGATTGTTTATATTAGTTCTGCTATGTAGTAGTTAGTTAATTTCACCCCATGAATGTTTAAATCTGAATCGTTGATGAAGAAATCATGAATAAAAGGTTGCGTTCTTCGGAGCCCGTGACGGTCTTTATCGCGGCTGTGAATACTTATTAAACCCTAATTCATGATAATCAGCACCAGCTATATCTGATCGGCAGATTTAATTTACATGTTGTTAGCCTAATCAACTATATGAATGTTTCATAAATTAACATGAAGGACTTGCAAGGTGAAGTGTTGGTTCGGACGATGTCTTGAACGATCCTTAGGAACGTGCTAGTCAATCCACGATAACTGCTTAGGGAGGTCCTCGGTCTTGAACCGGCTAGTCCTAGTTCTTATTGCTTGTGAATTAATACAACCAACAAAGGAGGTTAATTGTACATAGGCACATACTATCCTTTCAATGGAAGTAGTGTAACATTAGGTATTAGCACCCGTAGCTATTAAAGATCTAAATTTACAAACGGGGATGATTGATGCATGATGTGAGGGGAATACTAATCACTTATAGTTTGAACTAATTCTTATAAAACTCATAGGAGTATAATTATTTGGTCTTGCGCGTTATTGTCACCACTTTTACTTCTCTATTCTATAGTTGGTCGTAGACCATAATCGTGATACTCAATCTAAAATTAATCTATTTTTTTACAAGTCTCTGTGAGATTCGACCTTGACTCACTAATACTCTACCACGATAGACCTAGTCGTATTGCTAGTAGAAGCCCGTACCACATTGAAGGCATGATCAAGAATTTCCCAGAGTACACCAATAATACATGTTCAGATTGGTTTTGGGAAATTTTGGTTGGGAAGTTTAACAGAAATCGTTTATGTTTCATCAGAGTATGTATTATTGTTTTCGAGTCTACCAGGGCGTGTGTAACAGCCGCCTGGACAAGTAACTAACCTTTTTCTTTTTTTTTTGCATCTTGTAGTACGGTACACAAAGTTCAGTAGCAGGCTCGAGTTTAATGCTGAAATCAGAAAGTACGCAAAGAAGAAATGAAAAGAATCTCGAGAAAGAAAGAGGCCGGCTGATGAGGTGAGATCGGACGGAGGAAGTGAGAAGTATGGAGATGAGGAGATTCCACATCTAGAGGAACAGGGGAGACAATGGCACAGAAGGGGTTAATGGAAGAAGGAACGAAGCAGGAGTAGTGGTGCAAGAAGACAGAAGGACGTGATAGAGTTATGCGATGCCAACGATTGAGCAGTTCGAGCCAGCAATTGTTCAACAGGAGAATGCAGCCAAAGTTTTTCATCCATAGCTTACAGATAGTGACAAATTACACTACATTCCATGGAGTGCCAAATGAAGACCCAAGTTTTTGAAGATAACATCAGACGTGCCCGAAGATAACATCAAGCTTAAATTGTTTCCATTCATGCTGAAATATAAGGCAAAGATATGGTTGTTGTCTCTAGCAGCGAGGATCCATCCAATCTTGGATGATTTATCACGCAAGTTTATGAATAAGTCATCGCCCACTTTGGAAGTCCTTGCAAATGAGACAAGACATTATGAATTTCAAGCAGAAACCGGCCTAAACATTTGAAGAAGCTTGGGAAATATTTAAGGAGGCACAACATAAATTCCCTCGCCATAATATTACCCTACCTAACCGTGTGCATAGTTTCTATCATGGACTGAGGCCAAGCGAACAAATGAGAGTTGATGCGTCAATCAATGGATGTTTCGCACTGTTATCACCAGATGAAGCTGAAGAGAAACTGGAACAAATCACACTTACTATCCAATAGGGAACACACCAGACTGAGAGTGTAAAAATAGCTGAAGGCATATTTGGAGAAGCCACTTCTCAAAAGATCATATACCAACTAATGGTAATGAATGAGAAAATGGATGGCATGCAAGATCGCATTTCCAAGGTAGAGAAGGTCCAAGGAATTATGATATCCAACACCGAGGACGTGAACTATTTAGGAAGGCCCAGATTCTCATGACCACCCTGGTTTTCGGCTAAGTGATCCTACTGGTGGAGAGAGACCAAAGAAAATTGGTGGGATTATGCCTCAATTCAATAATTCCGGTGGTTGGGAAGCAGCCATGGATAAAATGAGCTCAACTGTGACCGAAATGGTCAATCAATTAACCAAATCCATGAGCAAGCTCAGCGCAAACTTCATAACTTATTGTCAGAAGAACGATACAAGACTGACCAATCAAGAAGCCTTAGTGCAAAATCTGTCACACCAAGTGGGGTTGATTGCCGAAAAAGTGTCAGCCCGTCCTCCAGGTGGTTTGCCAAGCAACACAGAAAAGAACCCGAAAGACGTGAATGCTATCATGACAAGGAGTGGAAAGGAATTACCTGGACCAATCATCAAAGAAGAACCAGAGTTCAGTGATGTGTAACATGCAGTAGAATCAGAAGCATTAGGGATACCGAGCCCGCACGACTTCAGTCCGTAGCCACGAACATCTGCGAAATAATGAGACGAAGCGAGGAGCACAACAAAGAGACAAAGAGTAAGTCTAAACGAACTATAACTATTAATCATGCTACTATACCCTATCCCCCTAGGAAATTGAAGCCTAATCATGATGATGCTAGATATAAAGAGTTTATCGAAATGTTTAAAAAGCTGCAAGTTAATATTCCCTTGGTAGAGGCTCTGGCAGGAATGCCAGAGTATGCTAAGTATCATAAAGAAGCAGTCTGTACCAAAATAAATTTATTAGATCTTAGACTATTTGCCTAAATGAGGAATGCTCAGCAGTCTTGCAACACAAACTGCCTCCTAAGTGTAAAGATCCTAGAAGCTTTATCATACCATGTACAATTGGAGGAGTATGCTTAAACAAAGCACTGTGTGATCTAAGGGCAAGCGTCAACTAATTCTGCTCTCTATTTTTCATAAGTTAGACATAAAGTAATTAAATGAGACATCAATAACCCTTCAATTGGCAGATAGATCTATGAAACAACCATATGGGGTTGTTGAGGATGTTCTGGTAAAAGTTGATAAGTTTGTGTTCCTAGTGGATTTTGTGGTGCTAGACATGGAAGTAAACAGCGATGTTCCACTAATCATAGGAAGACCTTTCATAGCGACTAGTAAGACGTTAATGGATGTTCATAAATAAGAGCTAATCTTAAGAGTGAACGAGGACAGTGTGGTCTTTAATATGATGAAGCGATGGGTTATACGCGAGATGAAGAAGAAGCATGCAATATGCTGGATGACATTGAGGGGCTAGTTTTGAAATTACAACAGCAATGAGCAGTTGCTCTTGAAGTTGCAGAAACATTGTTGTTGAAAGAAGAAGAAAAAGAAGAACAAGAAGAAGAGGAGAAAGTCTGGCCTGGGTGCAACGAAGGTCATGTACAAGAAATAGAACATATATCTTCTGTGGATATAGAAGTACCCATTCATAAACCTTCATGGAACAAATTATTTGATTTGCAGTTAACTGGTAAGATACTGAAATCGTCGTTGGAAGAACCACCAAAAAATTTAACGCTTAAACCCTTGCCCTCTCATCTGAAGTACGTATAGTTACAAGATGATACTCTCCCCCTGATTATTTCAGCAGACTTATCGCCGTTAGAGGAGGAGAAATGTTTAAGAGTACTGAGGGAGCATAAAGAAGCATTTGGGTGGACCATTGCAGACATTCGAGGAATAAGCCCCTCGGTGTGCATATATAAAATCTCTATCGATCCTGAGAAGAAAGCAGTGGCTCAACCTCATAGAAGGTTGACACCGCAGTTGAAAGATGTTGTTAAGGAGGAGATCATAAAGATGCTGGAAATGGGAATCATATTCCCAATTGCTGACAGTGAGTGGGTAAGCGCAATTCATGTGTTGCCCAAGAAAGGAGGATTCACTGTCCAACCTAATGAGTTTGACAAATAGATCCCTGTAAGACTAATTACTAGACATTGAGTATGTATCGACATTAGGAAACTGAACGACGCAACTTGAAAAGATCATTTGTCCCTACCATTTATCGACCAAATGCTAGAGAGATTAAGCGGTCATGCTTTCCATTGTTTCTTAGATGGATATTCTGGTTACTACTTGATCTATATTCTCTAGAACACCGTGAGAAAACAATTTTCACATGTCCCTATGGAACATTTGCCTATAACCGCATGCCCTTCGTACTCTGTAATGCGCCAGCTACATTCCAGAGGTGCATGATGTCTTTATTTGCAGACAAGGTGGAGGATTTTTTAGAAATATTATGGATGATTTTTCTGTCGTTAGAGATAGCTATGAAGGATGCTTGGATAATTTGAGCAAAGTGCTGAAACGATGTGAAGAGACAAACCTAGTGCTTAATTAGGAAAAGTGTCATTTCATGGTCACTGAATGAATTGTGTTAGGTCATAGGATTTCAAAGAATGGAATGAAAGTGGACAAAGCCAAGATTGAAGTGATTGAGAAGATACCACCTCCAACAAACTTAAAGACACTGTGAGCCTTTCTTGGCCACGCATGATTTTATAGGAGGTTCATAAAGGATTTCTCTAAGATTTCTAGACCTTTGACCGAATTGCTTGCAAAAGACGTACCTTTCGTCTTTGGAGAAGAATGCAGTGAAGCATTCAACAAATTAAAGCAAATGTTGATAACTGCCACAATCCTAGTATCATCAGATTGGAATAAACCTTTCGAGCTAATGTGTGATGCAAGCGATACAGCGGTTGGAGCAGCACTGGGCCAGAGAGAGGATGAAATCTTTAAACCAATCTACTACACCAGTCGTACTCTCAATAGTGCCTAGAGGAATTACGTGACCACAGAAAAGGAACTCTTGGCTGTTATCTTTGCATTTGACAAATTTAGACCTTACCTGGTAGGATCTAAAGTCACGGTTTTCACTGACTATGCAGCCTTGAAGTATCTTCTGACCAAGTAAGCCTCCAATCCAAAATTCTACTTCTACAGGAGTTTGATGTGGAGATTAAAGATAAGAAAAGGTTCCTAAAAAAGATAAGAAAGGGTCTGAGAACCAAGTGGCTGATCACCTGTTGAGGCTAACACTGATGGAAGAAGGACAAACTACTGAGATCGAGGAGTATTTTCTAGGTGAACAACTTTTTGCCGTCTCAGTAGTAGCTCCAGCCGAGTCTCGGCCTAGACACAATACATCAAGAGTGGGAAAGGTGTACCCATGGTTTTAAACATAGTAAATTATCTTGCGGAAAGATACCTACCACCAGAATTCACGAGTCTGGATAAAAGAAAGTTCTTTACAGACTTAAAGCATTATTACTGGGATGATCCCTACCTGTATAAGATGTGCCCTGATAACATTCTTAGGGGATACGTCCATGATGACGAGATTGCGAATATTCTGAGCCACTGACATTCAATGGAAGTTGGAGGCCATTATGGGCCAGACAAAATAGCAGCCAATGTATTGTAGTGTGGGTTTTATTGGCCGGCAATATTTAAATCTACATACGATTTTACTAGAGCCGGTCATTCCTGTCAAATGGTAACATTTCTAAGCGGAACGAGATGCCACTGCATAGTATCCTTGAGGTCGAGCTATTCGATGTTTGGGGGGTTGATTTTGTTGGGCCTTTTACATCATCAAAATCGAATCGTTACATCCCGGTAGTAGTCGACTATCCAAATAGGTGGAGGCGGTGGCTTCACTTACAAACGATGCCAGGGTTGTCCTGAGATTTATTAAGAAAAACATTTTGACGAGGTTTGGGGTACCAAGAGCCATAATTAGTGATGGAGGGAGCCATTTTTGTAATAGGTTGTTTGAAAAGCTGATGATAAAGTATGGGTTATGCGGCATAAGATTGCAAAGAGATATCACCCTGCACAAGTGGAAGTGATTTATAGAGAAATAAAGAGGATTTTAGAGAAAATTGTGAATCCCACGAGGAAGGATTGGTCTTTGAAATTAGACGACGCTCTATGGGCGTACATAACTACTTATAGGACCATAATTGGGATGTCACCATATATGATAATTTTTGGAAAGTCGTGCCATTTTCGGGTTGAGCTAGAGCATCGTGCCCTGTGGCTACTCGGTTCTTAAACATGGACGAGGGCTTCGCCAGAGAAAATAGATTATTAGAGTTGAATAAATTGGAGGAGTTCAGATTGCAGGCATATGAGAATTCCAAGATTTATAAGGAAAGAACAAAGCGCCAACACGACAAAAGATTTCTGAATAATACCTTCATTGTTTGAGACAATGTGCTAGTATACAATACGCGTCTTCGTCTATTTCCTGGGAAGTTAAAATCCAGATGGTTTGGACCATATGTCGTCACAAAAGTCTTCAATTCAGGTGTGTGTGTGAAGTTAAGGATGAACACACTGGGAGGAGTTACACAGTGAACGTCCATAGGCTGAAGCATTACCTAGAGCGCAATTACGACTCTGAGTTGGAAGTCTTTATGTTGGACGACCGAAAATACGAATGAAATGATCCCTATTAGTACAGTCGAGCTGGCAACTATAAATTCAGAACTATTTCTAAAGTTTTATTTATTGCTTTTGTTTATTTAAGTTTGTTTGAGTCAATAAAGTAGGATCACAATCGCAAGGATTTTTCATCACATATATCTTTGGTCCTTCGACTCGAGATATATGTGGTTTTTTCCTTCAAGATTCTCATGTGATACTCTCGTAAAAGTTTTCGCGTCTTGTGACGGTCAATAAAGAATAAAGTAGCTTAGACTATTTTTGCGCATTCATCATGTACCTCATTTTCTTATTGCACTGCGCATGTTAGTGAAAGTTTTTGGAGTGTTTTGCGATACAGGACGATAGAGCAACTAGGAACTAATTGACATCAGTTCGGTTCCACGATTTATCAAGACACTTGGATAGACAATTCCAGAGCTAAGTACATTTTCTTTTCTTTTCTTTATTATTAGTCATTGGGGACAATGTCTATAATAAGTGGGGGGTAAGGGAGGTCTTAGCTTGTTAATCAAAAAAGGGAATAATTTTAAACTTTAAAACACTGTTTATTGCACGTCTTGAGTAAGGAATCGGTAGAAAAATATCCCAAGAACGATTTGAAGTTAATTATAGCATATTCAGTTTAGTATGAAAGAATGAGCATGTGTGTCTCGGATTTTATGCTAAACGAAATATAACAAGTAATAAAATAAATCCGGTTTACCCCAAGTGCAGGGATCGTAGTATAATGATTAAAACCGGAGTCGAACTCACAGGGAATCGTCTTTGTCTAGTTTGATTAATTTTTCTAAAGTTGTCACGAGAAGTAAAAACGTCATATCCTAAACAATTTAACGACTACAACTAAAATAACAAAACAAAATGAACTAGTAATGAAAACAATAAAGTTAAACTGGACAGAAGATTAAAAATCTAAAGCCAGGAAGGATAGTCGCGAACCGAACTAACTAAGATAATTCTATTTTATAAACTAAAAAGACAATAAAATTCTAAGATTGCTACGAAGAACAAGCAAAAATGTTTTTTTCTCAATTAGTGTAACAACGAACAAGCAATGATCCACTATCTCGCAACCTTCAATTTCTTCTCTAGATTGTTTAGTGATGATTTAATAAAAATTGTGATTCACCTATTGAAGGTATGAATTTCTAATATCTTAGAAAAATTCGCCTATCAATCTTTTCATCTCTCGATCCTAAAAGATCAACGCTTTTAACTAATCAAGGTGTGAAATTTGTCAATCTCATAATCTAGATCTTTAACCTAACAACTATCGTTAACTAGATTAAAAATCCAATCTTTACTGTGGTGACCTAAATTTAACAACGATTCTCATCACATATCAAACATCACACAGCAATACATTCATCAATGAAATTGCATAACATCAATAAAAACATAATAAAGATACAATCTTTAATTAAACTCACAAACAATCCAAGAGTTGAAATCAAAACGCTGCTGAGACGGCTTCACAAAGCTTGTTCCAGAAAGCCTCAGCCTCAGCCTCTGACCATCGTTAGTACCAGACAGAATAAAATAAAAATAAAAATAAAAATAAAAATAAAAAAAGAAAAAGAAAAACACTCGGTCGACCGAGTGAAGAGGTTCGGTCGACCGAACCAAAAAATTGCCTAGGGTTTTGTGCGGCGTTTTGTTCTTCAGGAAAAGCTATGTATCCTGTCACTGTCTGTCCGTCCTTTTATAGTTATTTCCGAGAATAATATAATTATTATTCTTTTCTATTATTATTTGAAAAAGAAAAATCTAAACCCTAACAAAATATAAAAATAAAGATAATCCCTATTTTATCCTTCTGTTTAATCTTCAAATAAATGTTGTTTGAAACTCCTTCAGCTCTTTGACTCATTCCATGATATGTTTGTATACCTACAATAATAAAAACGTGCAAAGTGTAACATCACATATATAAATAGATAATTGCTAATAAAATCACGTAAATAACCCGACTTTGCACTCTAATACTTTCCAACTTCATTCTTTCAATAAATCCATTAAATACTTAATTTTCTATAAAAATTAATAAAATACAAAGGATATTGTTATGAAATAATGTAATATAAATCGTAAAAATCACTCAGAAACAACTCCCCACATTACTTAGCTTTTGCTCGTCCCGAGCAAGACAAAACAAGACCAAGGCTTAGATTTACTTAGTACCACAAAGTTCCAACCAAAAGAATAAATATAGACATCTTCAAAGTAGTATACAAATGTATTTAATAAGTTAGAGGTTCACCCCGTGTGTGTGCAGAGCCATATAAAATTTTCACTAAGTCCAAACTTGAAACTTTCCAAGCAACTAGCAAATACCCATCTAAACTAGAAAAGATGATGATACTTATAACATGTGCCCTACAAAACGTAACATGTCCTGAAAAGGATGATAGAATGTGTTTAGGATCTTTCTGACATACTCAGAGGATATTCCCTACAACATGCCTGTCGGTTTATACTGGGATAAGATAGGCAATAACTAAGTCTTCCACTTATTCATACCACTTTCCTTACGTAAGTTGATTCAATTAACTTTCACATATAAACGCACATCAGAATGAGCTATTGCCCATCATAGTAGAATAGGACATTCGGGATATGCCCTACCTTACTCAAATCATAAGGCGCCTTCTTCCTCGACCGTCCGTGAGCTTTTGGTCATCATAGTGGTATAGACATTCGTGGTACGCCTACCTCACTCCAATCATCGACCGACTTCCGACACACCCAATTTTTCATTATTTTAACACCAACTTCCCAAGCACGTGAGTTACGCTTTCACTTATCACATTCAAACTCTAGACATTCACGAGATGTCATACTGATTCTAAATACAAACTATTATAATTCCCATGACACGTACATTAGCACCGAGCACGTAATACTCATAAGATGATCAAATGTTACTAATCTAAATGGGTACACGACTTTATAATTTATAGCTCGTCATTTAACATGGCTACGTGAATGTATGTCGGGTGAGACATCCGACCTACTAAACATACAAAGATAAAGCATCAATGACTATAATATGCCACGGTTGGAAACCACAACAAAGAGTAAGCCAAACAAAATATGAACTTGCTCGAACAAAAACAAAAAGAATTTAAAAATTTTCAAGTTTTCACTCTTTCTAAGCATGGTAATAGATTAAGCACAATTGTAGTACATACAACCCCTCCCCACACTTAAACAACAACATGTCCTCATGTTGTGCAGCAATTTAAGAAGAAATAAAATACTTAGCCGATTAGGTATAGAACCCGTTGGTCGTGCACAAGCATGAAAAGGCCAACGCTCGAGATGTCATATGTAGTACTTTTCCAAAGAACGACTTCAATACTAGCTTGACAAAACAAATAAAAATGTACTGCACAACTTGAGAAACACGGAAATATCTCGGGAACACAGGGGAATATAATACGTCATGCAAAAGTAACGATAGAGGATACTATAAAGTAGCAGGCTAGATGCAACAAAATGACAATGACACATAAACATAATGCTACAAAATGATATGCAAATATACTAATAATGCAAAGAATACTCGATACACGAAGAAAATAGAAACACAAAACACTAGACCAAGCTAATCTTCATAGATGTCGCCCCAATCTACAATCCGGATTAGGCGACGAAGCATATAGATCGCAGGAGGGATGTCATATTCATCTTGCAAGTTCCAATCTTCTCCCGCAACATCTACTCCTTTAAAATGTTCATCACGGAGTACCAGCAACAAATCAGTAAGCATCGGGTCATTGAGAATCGTATACGGCTGTCCTAACGCACGTTGAAGGTCCTCAATACTAAACTCTCCACCTCCCGGTGTGGGTAATACAATGACAACATAAGTAGTGGTCCCGACGCGTGATGATATGGTAATCAACGCCAAGGATAAGCGCTCCTCCATGTCCATCATCTAGAGTTATATGGCGGATTCTATGAATGAATGGGATCTCATACGGGGGAACTCCGTAGTCCATTTCAAAACAAAGCCGAACTGAAGCAGATCCATACAACACTCTTATTAGACTTAAAACTAAAACACATAAACCAAAGACAAAAGAGTAATTGAAAATGACTAATATATATATATATATATATATATATATATATATATATATATATATATATAGGATGCCCCTAGTGGCGCTGTTGGTTTATGTCGTTGGCTCGACAATCTTCTTATTCAGCCCGGTCGGGCCATTTAAACTTCCTTTCGCCACTACTTCGTAAGCTCGATAATTCGTGTGGCCACAAAAACAAAGATCTAACACATGGGGTTAGGTTCCTCATCGCTTTCCAAACGCTCTTAATCTTCCCCATTGTCGACCTTTTCTTCTTCGCTTTCTTCTTTAACTTGGCTTCCTTTCATACTCTTCCATGTCCCAACTCCCGCCATAACTTGCTCGACCAAGCCACTGCCGCATCCACAAGTCGGGCGAGAATTCTTCAAGCTCATTGACTTCACCATACCACACCCGAGGATGTCGAGGAAATGAATAATCAAAGGGTTTTCTTTAGTTTGACCAATATAGTGCTTGCACCTTTGACCATTTACTCTAAATGGTGGTCACCATGACCTCTTAGCTCTAAAACACCTCCGAATAATTTGAAGAATTTCAAAGGGGCCGGACCAACGCTGGCCTCAACTTCCCAGAAATGGATGTAACCTGGAATTATAAAGTAAGACTTGCTCCCTAACTTGAAATTCTCGCTTCTTGATTTTAGCATCATGAAGGAGTTTCATTCTCGTCCTTGCTAATCCCGGCACTCTCGTAGGCCTGAGTCTAAACTCATCCAATTCATCCAACTGCATCACCGATGTTCACTACATGATCGGGCATCAAAGTTCAAGAACTTAATGGCCCAATACACTTTATGCTCTAATTCTACCGGCAAGTGGCACGGTTTTCCATACACCATCCGATAGGAGATGTACCCATGGGGGTTTTATAGGCGAAGACGGTACGCCCATAGTACATCATCCAGCTTTGAGACTCAGATCCTTTCTATGACTGCTCACAACTTTTTCCAGATCTTCTTCAAACTTTGATTACTTCTCTCAACCTGGCCACTAGTCATAGGATGATATGGTGTGCCAATTTTGTGCCGGACACCATATTTCTCAAGGACTTTTTCTAATGGCCGGTTGCGTAAGTCGCTCCTCATCACCGATTAAGGCGCGGGACATCCAAATCTCACGAAAATATTTTTCTTCGTAAAGCTCATGACCGCTTTGTGGTCATTATGTAGAAGTGGCTTGAGCCTCCACCTATTTTGATACATAGTCAATGCAGACTAGATGTATTTGTTTCCACAGAAGATGGAAACGGGCCCATAAAATCAATACCCCATACATCAAAGACTTCACATTCTAAAATGGGCTTCAATGGCATGTCGAACGCTTAGTTAAAGCTCTCCGGTTCGTTGGCACCTATCACAAGCCTTGCGTAAAGCTTCAATCCTTGAAGATCGTGGGCCAATAGAAACCGGACTGAAAGATTTTAGCAACGGTTTTCCAGGGACCAAAGTGGCCACCAGTAGGCCCACTGTGGCACTGTTCAATGATATCTCGTTGCTCTGATTCGGGAACACACCTTCTCAACAATCCATCTTTATAGATTTTAAAGAGGTAAGGTTCATCCCACACAAAGGTTTTCAAATCAGAGAAAAATTTCTTCTTCTCCTGATAAGAAAATTCTGGATTTAAGTACTGGGAATGCAGGTAGTTGACGATAGAGAGAGTACCACGGAACATCCGAGTGCACTCGCCTATATGCATAACATTTTCGAGAGGAAAGTAAATGTCTATGTCTTCAGGCTCTTTCTACTTCATTCTCGCATTCTCGAACATGATCGCCTACTACGCTTTCACGCCTTTTTTATCCTTAATTTGAACATCAAATTCTTGCAGATCGTATCCAACGTAGTAGGCACGGTTTAGCATCTTTCTTCATCATGAGATAGCGCAGAGCGCGGCGGATCACCCAAACAAAGATCATGGCGCGCCCAACAAGTAACTACGAAAATTTTCCATTGCAAAGACTACACCAATAATTCCTTTCGGTGGTTGTGTAGTTTACTTGTGTGGGGTTCATGTGTGATCATGGCGTAAGAGATGGGCTGGAATTTTCCCTTAATACATCGACTAAGACTCGCACTAACAAAGATAGTTGGATGCATCACACATGAGTTCAAAGGGTAGGTTCCAAATGAGAGAGATAATGATCGGGCGGAAATCGCTTGACTCTTAAGCTCATCAAACGCATGCTTGCAAATCACATCAAAATTGAAAGCGACATCTTCTCTAAGTAAAGTAGAAAGGGGCTTAGCTATCTTGGAAAAATCCTTAATGAACCTCCTATAAAACCAACATGTCCAAGGAAGCCTCTTACTTCACGCACATTTTTAGGGAAATTCATCTTCTATAGCTTCAACTTTTGCCCTATCTACTGCATCCTCTTCGATATCTTGTGGCCAAGAACTATCCCCTCGCCTACCATAAAATGGCATTTTTCCCGCTTTAGGACTAAGTTCTTTTCCACACAATGGATAATACTTGATCAAGATTATCAAGACAAAGGATCAAAGGATTGACCAAAGACTCGAGAAATCGCCAATGAATATCTCCATACATTTTTCAACAAGCCCATCAAAGATAGCCAAATACATCTTTGGAATGTAGTCAAGGCATTGCAGAGACCGAATGGAATTCGCTGTAAGAGAATGTACCATAAGGCGGTGTAAAAGTTGTCTTTTCTTGTCGACTGGGTCTATGGGTATCTGGAAATATCCCGAATAACCATCAAGAAAACAAGAGAATGCATGTCCCGCCGTGACGCTCAAGCATCCGGTCAATGAAAGTGAGGGAAATGATCTTTTTCGTGACTTCATTGAGTTTTTCTCAGAGTCAATACGCACTCTATAACCCGTCACTAGCCTCAATGCTATTTCTTCACCCTTTTCATTCTTCTTGATAGTAATTCCTCCTTTCTTAGGAACTACTTGAGTGGGGACACCCATTCACCGTCAAAGAATCGCAAAAATAATACCCATGTCCAAAAGCTTGATAATCTCTTTCTTAACTACTTCTTGCATGTAAGGGTTGAGCCTCCTCCTGGGTCAGTCTAAACACACTTAGCACCATCTTCGCCTTTATCTTGTGCATGCATATGTCGGAGATATCCTCTCTCGATGTCTCCCACTTGCCATCCAAAGGCTTTCTCATTCTTTCTTAACACATTCAACAACTTCATCTCTTCTAACCGGATAACTTGGCAGAGATAATTAATGGAAGCTTGTCATCTTCTCTCAAGAACACGTATTTCGATGCTTAGGCAATGGCTTCATGACCAAATCACAGTGGTTCTTCTAAACTAGATTTAAGCTCCCCACTTTTCAACTCAACATCACCGAGTTTACTCAAAGGTCCCACTACCAAAGCTTCTCCTTTCAACGAACCTTCATCAAATTCACTCCTAGTTGTTCTAGACTCACCCAACCATGATTATTCAGATTCTCTACTAATCGCTCATATTCGGTCTCAACACCATGACTTGCTTTTCCATGTAGTCGTTAAAGTCATCCGACATGTCTTCAATGGAGAAGCCGGTTGGATAATCGAGGGTTTCGAATAGCTTTAGAGACATTGTAGCTCACCTCCCGATCACCAACTCGTATAGTCACTTTGCCACCATCACAATCAATGAGGGCTCGGGTCAGAGAAAGAAAAGGTCCGCCGAGTATTAAAGGGATGTTCTCATCCTTCCCAATGTCCAGACATACCAAATCAACTGGAAAGTGAATCTATCAATTTGAACTAAAACATCCTTTAATATCCTAGCAAATTTTCTTGGAAGATCTATCAATAATTGAAGATTCATGGTTGTGGGTTCTAAAAGACCTTCTAGTCCAAGTCACTTACAAACAGATAATGGCATCGACTAATGGATGCACCTAGGTCACATAAAGAATTTGGAAAGACTAAGCCTCCCATCAACAATGTGAGCACAAATTTCCCGTATCACCCTCTTGATTGGCAACTCATCATAACTAATCATAGAGCAATTCTCACCAATCAACTGATCCATGTCTTCGAGCTTCTTTTGGAGGAAACAACATCCTTGATGAACTTTGTATACTTAGGCATCTCAACCAAAACATCGATAATGGAAGATTTACTCCGAGTATTTTTAAGAAGATTAAGCACTTTTTCATATTTTTTGTCTTCATGCAAGGAGATGTTGCTCTTTCTAGGTGGAAACGGAAGTTTCTTTAAATCACTCTCGTAAACACTTTCTTTGAGGATGAACTAACAACTTTATCTTCCAAATCTTTCCACCTCACCACCTTTTCAACTTTCTTACTAAATGTGGATCACCACACTGCTCTCACTAAATTCTTTATTTCTCGTGGGATCACCCACCGAGTACTATCAAACCCTTTATTTCTCGTGAGGATCACCACCGAGTACTCTCATCCAGACAGGAAACATGGGCGCCGACTTCCCTCCTCCTCATCATTGGCGGGAGGGGTTAGTGGTTTCCGGTTCGGGGACCACTAAGCCGAGTGCCGGATCTCAAATTCATAGTAATCGCCCTCTTCTCTACCATAAGGAACTCAGGAACTAGATCGGTGCATTGGCTTTGATTTAACTCGGTCTCGAGCTACTTGACCACCCTTGGGCTTCTTCTCAAGAAAGCTAGTAATCGCCCGAGGTCTGAAGCTTTTGGTCGCCTACTTGCCCGAGCCGCCTCTCAAGATTCTTAATTGTGCTAAGAAGGAATTGAAATTATTATTCTGCTCCTTCCGATAGGAGTCTAATTTGCTTTCAAGATCACTAGATTGAGAGGGGCCTTGAGAGTTCGGAAGTTTTGTGGGAAAGATTGGCTGACCGACTTTGAAACATCGGATTTGGATTGTTCGCCGCCTCGTTGAACCTCCGATTTTGATTGGAAAAATTCATATTATGGTTCTGATTGAAATTCGGGTTTTGATTGAAACCCTGATTTTAAAAATTGCTTTGGCTAGAGAACTTATTGTTGAATCTCTGATTTTGCTGGCCACTGAACGCATTGACTTCAGTGTTCTGTCCAACCATAGGATAGAAACGAGCAGTGTGCCCCACATTATCACATGCCTGGCATGTGACTGGATTGTACTATCCCTGATTCTGGACAACATTGACTTGATAGGTTGAAGGGGAAATAAATTGACACTGGCCAACCATATGGCCAGTTTGACAACAATTTTCGCAAAACAGAACTTGAGAGTTCTACGGGAATCATAGATTCTCGATTCGCTGGATTTGGAGACATTGAAAGAGCAAACACCGCCAAGGCAAAGATGGCAATCGATTTTGCATATTCACCTCCTCGATCCTGGAGGAGGAGGAGGAAGTGCCTGGATAGCATGAGACGAGGGGGCATAGTTGTATTTGGCAATATCCGCAAATAATGCCCACCCTCTCGCAGTGTGTTTTCTCAAGAATGCCCTCCGTAAGAACTATTGACCATACCTTAGTGAGTTCAAATAATCCACTCGAAAAACGTGTTGACTTGCCTCTGCAAGTCCAAACCATGATGGGGGCATCTTCAAGGAGAGCTTTGAACCTCTTCCAACAATCGAAGAAAGACTCATTTTCCTTTTGATAGAAAGTGAAAATTTCACTTAGGCAATCAATGGTCATTTTGGATGGTGGGAAATATTGACTCATGAACTCTTTCTCGAGTTCTGCCCAGGTGGTAATTGACTCGGGTGGCAGAGAGTTGTACCACTCTTTCGTCTCCCCTTTCAAGGAAAACGGAAATAGATTCAATTTTATTGCATACTCATTTACCCCTTGTATGTGAGTTGTACCACATATTTCCAAAAAATGTGTGTACATGAGTGTGAGGATTCTCAGATTGGAAACCATGAAAGATTGATGCGTGTTGCATCATTTGGATAAGACCGGGTTTGAGTTCAAAATTTGGTGCATTAATGGCGGGTAAAACAATTGCCGGGTTGACCTTGACTTCACCAGGCATGGCGTAGTCAGCCAACGTACGTCTATCGTCTGCAGCCATAATGACGATTTCTTCGATTTCTATTGCTAGATTTCGTTCGAGATCTTGATCGGCCGTACTCCCTTCGTCAGGAAGAACCGCAGGACGGACTCTTCGCCGCTTGGTCCGACTATGGTTCGCCAAGGTCGTGGTGTACAAAGCAGCGGACCTTTCGACTCGAGTTTGCATAAACCAAAACCAAAAACAAGATGTCCGCCCGAATTTCTTACAAAGGCTACACTAAAATCTAAAGTAAAAAAACGTAAATAAAACAGTAAAAATAGACTATAATACGTAATGTATCGAAGAAAAAAAAAAAAAAAAATTTATAACACTCGGTCGACCGAGTGTCAGGGTTCGGTCGACCGAACGATTTTTTTTTTTTTTTTTATGTAAATAGAGAAACTGAGAGCACCTGCCTACGAAAAATCAAAACAGAAACGGAAAAAATAATAAAAACCAGACAACCGTACCGATTCCCGGGCAACGGCGCCAAAAACTTGTCTCGGATTTTATGCTAAACGAAATATAACAAGTAATAAAATAAATCCGGTTGACCCCAAGTGCAGGGATCGTAGTATAATGATTAAACCCGGAGTCGAACTCACAGGGAATCGTCTTTGTCTAGTTTGATTAATTTTCCTAAAGTTGTCACGAGAAGTAAAAACGTCCTATCCTAAAAAATTTAACGACTACAACTAAAATAACAAAACAAAATGAACTAGTAATGAAAACAATAAAGTTAAACTGGTAAGAAGATTAAAAATCTAAAGCCAGGAAGGATAGTCGTGAACCGAACTAACTAAGATAATTCTATTTTATAAACTAAAAAGACAATAAAATTCTAAGATTGCTACGAAGAACAAGCAACAATGTTTTTTTCTCAATTAGTGTAACAACGAACAAGCAATGATCCACCTATCTCGCAACATTCAATTTCTTCTCTAGATTGTTTAGTGATGATTTAATAAAAATTGCGATTCACCTATCGAAGGAATGAATTTCTAATATCTTAGAAAAAGTCGCCTATCAATCTTTTCATCTCTCGATCCTAAAAGATCAACGCTTTTAACAAATCAAGGTGTGAAATTTGTCAATCTCATAATCTAGATCTTTAACCTAACAACTATCGTTAACTAGATTAAAAATCCAATCTTTACTATGGTGAACTAAATTTAACAACGATTCTCATCACATATCAAACATCACACAGCAATACATTCATCAATGAAATTGCATAACATCAATAAAAACATAATAAAGATACAATCTTTAATTAAACTCACAAACAATCCAAGAGTTGAAATCAAAAAGCTGCTGAGACGGCTTCACAAAGCTTGTTCCAGAAAGCCTCAGCCTCTGGCCATCGTTAGTACCAGACGGAATAAAATAAAAATTAAAAATAAAAATAAAAAAAGAAAAACACTCGGTCGACGGAGTGAAGAGGTTCGGTCGACCGAACCAAAAAATTGCCTAGGGTTTTGTGCGGCGTTTTGTTCTTCAGGAAAAGCTATGTATCCTGTCACTGTCTGTCCGTCCTTTTATAGTTATTTCCGAGAATAAAATAATTATTATTCTTTTCTCTTATTATTTGAAAAAGAAAAATCTAAACCCTAACAAAATATAAAAATAAAGATAATCCCTATTATATCCTTCTGTTTAATCTTCAAATAAATGTTGTTTGAAACTCCTTCAGCTCTTTGACTCATTCCATGATATGTTTGTATACCTACAATAATAAAAACGTGCAAAGTGTAACATCACATATATAAATAGATAATTGCTAATAAAATCACGTAAATAACCCGACTTTGCACTCTAATACTTTCCAACTTCATTCTTTCAATAAATCCATTAAATACTTAATTTTCTATAAAAATTAATAAAATACAAAGGATATTGTTACGAAATAATGTAATATAAATCGTAAAAATCACCGTAAACAATGTGCTATGTTGCAGGAAGTAGTGACTTATTAGTTAGTATTTTGCCATTTGCATTCAATTTTTGAGCACATAATCTGAGTGAGAATTAATTGGATAAGATGAAGAGTTATCGTAGACCGGGAATCGATACATGTCCGTGGATATACTTTAACCAATTGTTGTACGATGATTGTAGCAATCATGATTCCACAAAAGGTAAAACGGGACAAAACGGGCTTACGAGTGAGAGAGGAAAAAAAAGTGAGAAATCTAACAAGCAAAGCCGATGGAGAGGACAAAACGGGCTTACGAGTGAGAGAGGAAAAAAAAGTGAGAAATCTAACAAGCGAAGCCGATGGAGAGTAAAATGCACGGCTATTGCATAAAAGAAAAAAAAAAGAATAATAAGAAAAGAAGAAAAAATATAAAATAAAGGCAATGAGGGAAGCAAACTCGTAGCAATAAAGGCACGACCCTCGTATAAAAAAGAAACAAATGAGGATAATGAGTAAAACTCGGTCCCCAAATCCGCCGGCCAAAGTAAGGTTTCATGTTGATTGCCTGAGTCTGAAAGCAAGAGAAGCGAGGGTGTACACTAGCAAGTTGAGGTTGTGGGATCGCTATAACTTCATTCTTTTCACAGATACGCTATCACAAAAGATTCATCACACGACACATTGATGCATGGTGAGTACTGATTAATGAGAAGCTTATGGATTGTCGCATGTTGCATGTTCTGCCAGAAATAATGATTGAATGTGTTGTAATTAATGGGGATTGCTCTTGGAGGCACATTCCGCCTTGATACTCTGCTCGATGATGAGCAGAAGGCTAGTGGGGGTAGTTGATGACGCTCAAAATGATACACATTACGGCATCAACATTTCACTCATTCTAAGCTAAAAGTAGTAGTTTTCGATCATTTATATGAGTCATTTGAGTTGAATTTCATAAGTCGGGTTCATGAGTCGAGTAATTTGCATTTAACGTTTATTTTCCCCAATTCGATATTATTTCATGCATTATTGGACTATTTTCAGGTTACAAAGATTGGGCCAAGTGTTAGAGATCAATTATGGGCTGAGCTGGACAAAGAAACGGACCCAGGGTGTTCCAGAACCTTCAGTTAAGTCGGCAGAGCAGAAAATGACAAAAATGCCCTGGAAGCTGCGTGAAGCCTTGCCGCAGCCACGGGATCCAGAACCTCACAAACTGCGTTTTCTTGGATGAAGGGTAGATCTAGGTGTTACTAAGTCGGTTTATAGCACTATAAATAAGTGGCATCAGCCACAAATTTCAATGTAATTTTCCACAAGACAAATACATTATATTCAATAAAAGTTTCCTTTGTTATTTTTCTCTATGAGTTCTAGTCACGGATCCGACGGATTCGCCACCTAGGGAGCGATCTGAGGAGGATCTGCACTCGTCTTCGAGGGTGTGATTTTGTGGCTTTCTAGATGTAGATCTGTCATTATTTTCCTTGTGATTAGTATGATTTGATTGTTTATGATAGTTATGCAATGTAGTAGTTAGTTTATTTTACCCTATGAATGCTTAGATCTAAATCGTTGGTGAAGAAATCATGAATGAAAGGTTGCGTTCTTTGAAGCCCACGACGGTCTTTATCGCAGCTGCGAATACCTAGTAAACCCTAATTCATGATAATCGGCGCCAGCTGCGTCTGATCGGTAGATTTAATTTACATGTTGTTCGCCTGATCAACTATATGCATGTTTTCGTTAAATTAACATGAAGGACTTGCAAGGTGAAGTGTTAGTTCGGATGATGTCTTGATCGACCTTAGAACGCCGCTTAGTCAATCCACGATAGTCGCCAGAGAGGTCCTCGGTCTTGAACCGCTAGTCCCGGCCTCTTAATGCTTGTGAATTAATACAACCAACGAAGGAAGTTAATTGCACATAGGCATCTATTGTCCTTTCAATGGAAGTAGTGTAACATTATGGATTAGCACCCGTAGCTGTTAAAGATCTAAAATTTACCAACGGGGATGATTGATGCATGATGTGCGTTATTGTTACCACTTTTACTTCTCTGTATTATAGTTGGTCGTAGACCGTAATCGTGACACTCAATCCAGATTAATCTGTGTTTTTACGAGTCTCTGTGGGATTCAACCTTGACTCACCAAAGATTATGCTACGATAGACCTAGTCCTATTGCTAGTTGAAGCCCGCACTACATTGCCGCCGCGATCAATCGGGCTGTGGCTTCATTAGATTTTGCCACATCCACACGATGTTCTATATTTGATTTATCACACAAATAATTTATTTTCTTTTGAGAGCCACTTACGTTATTCGTAACGTGGATTCTTGATAGTTAAATGATCATTTATTTCTTAGCATGATCCGCAAAGATAGTATTTGTAATCGGATGTAGGCTTGTCTCTTTTGTACTCCGAGAGCTGCACATTCAAATGCTTCAGAATCTCTATTTGATGTACTGATATCATGCACAATATCTAGTTGATCTTGTTTTTCTTCAACATTAGGTTGACAAACATCAAGTTTGAGCATAAACAAATAATTTGAGCTCAAACCAATGTTTGCAATCAGTTGATTCTTCTTTTTCATGGTGCAAACATTATTAACGAAATGAATATCAAAACCTTTCTTCATCAAGTGTCATCACTTAACAAATTACTCTGTAGACCTGGAACATAACATACCTCTGACATTTTTTTCCATCTTTCCGGTTTTTGTTTTGAAAGTGATTTCTCCAACTCCATGAATTTTGTAAGACTTAGCGTCTCCAATTGTTACATGTCCATAATTAGCTTCAACCAGGTTTGAGAATAATTTTTTATTTCCTGTGATGTGCCGACTTGCACCGCTGTCTAAATACCAGATATTACCAATATTTCCATCAGAGACAAGTAATAAAGTTACTGAATTTTCATCTTCATTCTCTTTCATGAAATTGA